>JAVSCE010013232.1:0-31282 GCA_032199065.1 Smutsia gigantea | reverse complement strand
TTCCATCTAGAGCAGTCCATTTAAGATATCCTGTAGTGGTGGTTTATGAGACGCAAATTCCCTTAACTTTCGTTTATCTGGAAATTGTTTAATCCCTCCATCATATTTAAATGATAATCGTGTTGGATACAATATTCTTGGTTCGAGGCCCTTCTGTTTCATTACGTTAAATATATCATGCCATTCTCTTCTGGCCTGTAAGGTTTCTGTTGAGAAGTCTGAGGATAGTCTGATGGGTTTTCCTTTGTAGGTGATCTTTTTTCTCTCTCTAGCTGCCTTTAATACCCTGTCTTTATCTTTGATCTTTGCCATCTTAATTATTATGTGTCTTTGTGTTGTCTTCCTTGGGTCCCTTGTGTTGGGAGATCTATGAGCTTCTGTGGACTGCGAGACTATTTCCTTCCCCAGCGAGGGAAAGTTTTCAGCAATTATTTCTTCAAAGACACTTTCTATCCCTTTTCTCTCTCTTCTTCCTCTGGTACTCCTATAATGCGAATATTGTTCCGTTTGGATTGGTCACACAGTTCTCTTAATATTCTTTCATTCCTAGAAATCCTTTATCTCTCTCTGCCTCAGCTGCTCTGTACTCCTGTTCTCTGTTTTCTATTCCATTAAGAGTCTCTCGCATCTCATCCATTCTGCTGTTAAGCCCGTCAATCGCTTGTCTGATTTCTGTATTGTCTTTCCTCAGTTCCCTCACTTCCTCCCTCAGCTCTTGCACATTTCTCTGTAGGTCCATCAGCATGGTTATGACTTTTATTCTGAATTCTTTTTCAGGGAGGCTGTGCATTTCCATCCCTTCAGACTCCCTCTCTGGGGTTGTCTGGTTGATTTTGGTCTGAACCATATTCCTCTGTCTTTTCATGGCTGTATAATTTGGTCACTGATAGTTGCCACGTATGTCAGCTGGGCTCTTTAAGACTTTAAAAAGAGAAGAAAAAAAAAGAGAGAAAAAAAGAAAAAAAAGAAAGAAAGAAAAAAAGAAAAAAGAAAGAAAAGAAAAAACAAAAACAAAAAAAACAAAAAAAATGCCCACCGGACGTAGATTCTGTGGGAATGCTCTAGGTGGCGCTATTGCCCCACTATTCCACAGCTGTGACTGTGCCGCTCCGCAGGGCCCTTTATCGCTCTGGCAGGGGTGGGAACAAGTAGGAGGCTGTTGATCTCAGTGAGAAGTGTTAAGTATGGCTACGCTTCCTCAGTCGCCAGCTAAGGCGTCTGAAACTCCCCAGGACTCCCAGCCTGCTGGGCTGAGTGTGCTGGGGCGATCCGGCTCCTCCGCTGGGCTCCTGTCTCTTTAAGACCGCTGAGGAAAGCGCGCACTTTTTTTTTCCTTCCCGGAGCCGGCTGCAAGCCCCCTGGCGCGTTCCCCGCTCAGATCCTGCCCCTCTGTCTCTCCAATCTCCGCTGCACTGCGCAATGTGGGTCAGCGCTCCCCGCGCAGATCACCGGGGCTGGCTACTTCGCGGGGTGCACTTCCACTCCCTCCCGGCTCGGAATCCTCTCCTCCCGCCGGTGCGCTGGGGTGGGGGAGGGCTCGGGTCCCGCCGGGTCGCGGCTCCGTATCTTACCCGCCTCTTGGGGTGCCGAGTCCTCTCGGGTGTAGCTGCACGCTGTGCGCTTTCCTGTGTATTCTCGTCTCTCTTTTAGGAATAGATGTATTTTCTGTGTTTTCGTAGATAAATATAGTGTTGGGAGGAGATTTCTGCCGCCCTGCTCACACCGCCATCTTCCCGGAAGTGTTTCTGATTATTCTTTATTTCTCTCCCTTCTTATTCTTCCTCCTCCATTCTTTATATGTTAGGTGTTTTATTCTGTACTCTTTTGCGTTCCTTTGACTTTTTTTGTGGAATGTTGATTTTTTTTTTGCCTTTAGTTAGTATTTGGATGGTCTTCTTTCCTTGGTATAAATTTATTTTCTCTGGTGACATCTTTTTGGCCTTAGGAGTGCTTCCATCTAGAGCATTCCCTTTAAAATATCCTGTAGAGGTGACTTGTGGGAGGCAAATTCCCTCAACTTTCGCTTGTCTGGGAATTGTTTAATCCCTCCCTCAAATTTAAATGATAATCGTGCTGGATACAGTATTCTTGGTTCAAGGCCCTCTGTTTCATTGCATTAAATCTATCACGCCATTCTCTTCTGGCCCATAAGGTTTCTGTTGAGAAGTTTGATGATAGTCTGATGGATTTTGCTTTGTAGGTGATCTTTTTTCTCTCTCTGGCTGCCGTTAATACTCTGTCCTTGTCTTTGATCTTTGCCATTTTAATTATTATATGTCTTGGTGCTGTCCTCCTTGAGTCCCTTGTGCTGGGAGGTCTGTGGGCTTCCATGTTCTGAGAAATTATTTCCTTTCCCAGCTTGGGGAAGTTTTCCTCAATTATTTCTTCAAAGACACTTTCTATCCGTTTTTCTCTCTCTTCTTCCTCTGGTACTCCTATAATGAAAATATTGTTCCATTTGGATTGGTCACACAGTTCTCTTAATATTCTTTCATTCCTAGAGATCCTTTTATCTCTCTCTGCCTCAGCTTCTCTGTACTCCTGTTCTCTGATTTGTATTCCATTAACAGTCTCTTGCACCTCGTCCAGTCTGCTCCTAAGCCCGTCAATCGCTTGTCTCACTTCTGCATTCTTTCCTCACTTCCTCCCTTAGCTCTTGCATATATCTCTGTAGGTCCATCAGCATGGTTATGACTTTTATTCTGAATTCTTTTTCAGGAAGATGGTTACCTCTATCCCACCTGGCCCTCTCTCCTGGTTGTCTGAGTGAGTCTTGACTGGACCATATTCTTCTGTCTTTTCATGGCGATAGAAGCGGTCACAGGCAGGTGCCATGTGTGTCAGCTGGGAGAACAAAGTCCCTTCCTGCTTGTTGTTCTCTGCCCTTCTCTGCCGCCTTTGCTGGTTACCCACACACTGGGAGGTAATCTCTGGGATAATCCCCTAAACTGCCATGGACGTGGCTGCCCTCAGGCTAGCCTAGAGCACTGCGGGGGTTTGCAGCCACGCTGGGTGTGTTCTGCATCCCTCGGTGCCTTTCGGCCCTTGCTCTGTCTTCTGCGGCTCTTCCTGGTTAGCTGCACAGCCACCAGGAGGAGATTCTGTGTGGCCTTTCCCGGTTAGCTGCGCACCCGCTGGGAACTGGTTTTGACTTTAATTGTGAATTCTTTTTCAGGAAGATTGTTTAAATCTATCCTACCAGGTCCTCTCTCTGGGGTTGTCTGGGTGATTTTTGACTGGACCAGAGTCTTCTGTCTTTTCGTGGTGATAGAAGTGGTCGCAGGCAGGTGACACATGTGTCAGCTGGGAGAACAAAGTCCCTTTCTGGTTGTTGTTCTCCTTACCCTTCTCCACAGCGTGTGCTGGTTACCCGCACACTGGGAGGCAGTCTCTGGGATAATCCCCTGAGCTTCTGTGGGCAGGGTTGCCCTCAGGCTAGCCTAGAGCACTGCTGGGGATTGCAGTCATGCCGGGTGCATTCTGCAGCAAATCTGGTGCCCCTTCATGCCTTCTGGACCTTGCTCTGGCTTCCACAGCTTGTGCTGGTTACCCGCACACCGGAAGGTAGTCTCTGGGATAATCCCCTGAGACGCCGTGAGCAGGGCCACCTTCAGGCTAGCTTAGAGCAATGTGGGGGGTTGCAGCCATACTGGGTGTGTTCTGCAGCAAGTCTGGGGCCCCTTGGTCGGGAGATAATCTCTGGGATAATCCCCTGAGATGCCGTGAGCAGGGCCGCCCTCAGGCTAGCCTAGAGCACTGTGGGGGGTTGCAGCCACACTGGGTGTGTTCTGCAGCAAGTCTGGGCCCCTTGGTGCCTTCCGGACCTTGCTCTGGCTTCCGCGGCCCTTCCCAACTAGCTGCGCGCCCGCCGGGAGGAGATACTGTGTGGTTGCTGTGGGTAGGGCAGCTCTCCTGCTGTCCCGCAGCTGTGGCAGATCCACCCATCCGTTTGCAGCGCCAGCTGGGGGAACGAATGGCAGACTGCTTATCGCTGTGAGGGGCTTTGGCGGGGCTGCTTTACCCGGCAACCGATTAGGGGGCCCGAAATTCCCAGGCTGCTGGGCTGAGTATGCTGGGATGATTTTGTTCTGCTGTTGGGCCCTTGTCTCTTTAAGACTTTTAAGAAAGCGCCCGCTTTTCTTTTGTCCCAGGGAAGCCGGCTGTGGGGACCCGCTCACAGTCTCTGTCTTGGATCCTGCCCTTCCGTTTCTCTAATCTCCAGTACACCATGCGATGTGTGTCTGTGCTCCTGGTGCAGATCACCAGGACTGGTTATTTAGCAGTCCTGTGCTTCCACTCCCTCCCCACTCTGATTCTTTTCCTCCCACCGGTGAGCTGGGGTGAGGGAGTGCTCGAGTCCCGCTGGGTCGTGGCTTTGTATCTTACCTGCTTGGTGAGATGCTGAGTTCTCGCAGATGTAGATGTAGCCTGGCTGTTGTACTATATCTTCTGGTCTCTCTTTTAGGAATAGTTGTTATTTGTTGTATTTTCACAAATATATATGGTTTTGGGAGGAGATTTCCACTGCCCTGCTCACGCTGCCATCTTGGGCCCCCTCCGGTTTGTATGTTTCTTAAATCTCTTCATCTACAGATGCGTCTTTCTTCCAACCCCACCCCTTTTTTTCTCCCATGGGATTTATTTGTTGAAGAAACCAGGTTCTTGTCCTATTATGCCTCCCAGGGAATAGATTTTAGTGATTGCATCCCTGTGATGTTGTTCCTCTGTTCCTTATATTTCCTTAATATTGATTAGATCTAGAGGCTTGATTATATTTAGATTCAGGTTCTATTTTTTGGAGGGGAGCAAGAATATGTCATAGATGGTATCATATGCTTACGTAAGTAGACACAAAGTCTCTTTTGCCCCTCCTAAGATCTTCTCTTTGGTGTTCTGAAGTTTTACTACAATGTTTCTTGGTGGGGTTTTATTTCTTTCTTTTTCCTATTTGACATTCCTGAGTCTTTAAGACTGGCATCTTTTTTCAATTCTCAGCTGTTTTCTCTTCAAATACTGCTGCTGCACTTTTTCTCTATTCTTCACCTGAACTCCGATTAGACATCACCTGTAAGCATGAAGCCTTTAAAACTTAGGTTGTGGGCCTCCAGGGATCCGATGACTTCAGAGCAAAAGTCTGCTCCAGCTCTTACCCAGCAAACTTATGGGTTTTCATTGTTTTCTCTACTGCCAGTGAACCATATATGTTTGGATGGAGATATACATATGTCCACACACACTTAAAATATATCTTGAAATTCAGTCCATATCACTCATTCCTTTTTTCTTTTCATTTATTGAGGTGTAACTTACATATAGTAAAATGTGTGAATCTTAAGTATACATTTTTACATATGTCTACATCTATGTAACCTCCTCCCAGGTCAAAATAGAGAACATTTCCAGCACCACAGAAGGTTAGCTCCTTGTGTTGCTTCTCAGTCATTACCCACTCCCAAGATGGAAGACGTCTATAGTCAGATCACTTTTGCCTGTACTGGAATTTCATATAAATGGAGCCATATAGAATATGTATTCTTGTCTCTGACTTCTTTAATTCAACATTATCCGTGAACTTGATCTATGTTGGTGAATATATCAGTAGTTCATTTTCATTGCTGTGTAGAATTCTACCTTCTTAAAATTAACTTCTGTTTTATTGATATATCATAATTTGGTTAACTAATCTTCTATTGATAGATATTTAAATGGTCTTCACTCTTTTGTTACTACAAATCCTACTGCAGGGCATGTTTATTCATGCATCTTTGCCAATATGTGTAAGTACAGCAGTACGGCAAAATCCTAGATGTGTAAGTGCTAAGTGAAAGACTATGTGATTATTAGCTTTAATAGATATTGCCAAAATCGCCTTGGCAACTATTGCCAAATAGTTCTTTCTTTGAGAATCTGACTGGTAAAAAATAGAAATCTGTAATTAATATTTTTCTAACTAAAAATATATGCTCATGGTTAAAACAATATGTTTTCAAACTTTCTGATATTGCCATTTTTATAGGAAGAGTAGTATCTCATTGTATTAAGAGCACACAGTCTTTTTATCATGAGTAAGGTTAAGCTTCTTCTGAATGTCCTTAAAAGTCATGTGTATTTATTTTCTGTGTGTGTGTGTGTGTGTGTGTGTGTGTGTGTGTGTGTACTGCTTGTGTCCTTTGCCTAGTTTTCTATTTCTTTCCTCTTGATGCTTTGTAAAAGCTTTATGTATGGTTAAAAAAATTCAGTTAATATAAAAGGAAATAGAATGAAAATTATACATTACCTCACTCCTATTCCCTGGTTCCCTTTCCAGAGACTACCACTATTGTCAGTTTCTTGTGTATCTTCCAGATATATTCTATTCAAATCATGCATAAACAAGTATAAATGGGTGTATATGTGTGTACATGTGTTTGGATATCTCTATGTGGTCTGGTTTGTTGATGAAAATGGAAGTTTCCTTTTTCACAAATAGTAGTAGGCTATTCATAGCTTTTTTCGCTTAAGGTATCTTTGAGATTGTGTTATATCAATACATTACAGCTGCCTTATTCTTTTTTATGGCTATATCATAATTTATTTACCTAGTTGCAGGCATTTCAGTTATTTCCAATATCCTGTTATTATAGTCTCTTTGAACATACTTATTTGTGCACATGTGCCAGTATGTCTGAAGGATAAATTCCTAGAAGTATGGTTGCTGGATCAGAGTATATAGTGGCTGATGTGGTTCCCTGTCCAATATCCATTTATCTTCCCCATTGTTTCTCATTCATAAAATTTGAAGGGGTGAAACTGATCTTACCCCCAGCTTCTGGGGGTGGAGTGCACCACTCATGTAACCCAATTTAGGGTAAGCCCAACCGCCATACCTCAGTGCCTGGTTCAGGCAACCCAGGCCTTAGCCACTCAGTGCATACCATTATCCTGTCAAGGGAATGGTTCAGGAATGGGCCAGTGACCTAACTCAAGTTAGTGAAATGGTTAGAGGATGTCTGTTGCAGTATTTGGGGGAAGAAGGTTTTGTTGTTGTTCTTTGCTTTTGAGAGAAAGCCTTGTCTCCTTTTGGACAGTGTGGTGTGGCTGAAATGAAACCTTCAAATGCTGTAGCCATTTTGCTACCAAGAAGGGAGTCAAATTTATGATGAAACTCACACTTTGGAAGACTGAACTGACAGATGGAAAGAAATTAGGTGCTTGGTGATACTGCTGTCCATGGAATCAAACCAATTGTAAAGCCTGCTCATCCCCTGGAATTTACACTTGTATCAACCAATAAATCCTCTTTATTGTTTAAGCCTATTGGAGTTGGGTTTTCTGTTACTTATCAATAAAAAGGCACATGTACTTTAAAATTTTTTTGATAAGTTGCCTTCCAAAAGTTACAATTTACAATCCAACAACAAAATATGAGTGTTTCTCCACACCCATGCCAAAACAATATGTTTTCAAACTTTCTGATATTGCCATTTTTATAGGAAGAGTAGTATCTCATTGTATTAAGAGCACACAGTCTTTTTATCATGAGTAAGGTTAAGCTTCTTCTGAATGTCCTTAAAAGTCATGTGTATTTATTTTCTGTGTGTGTGTGTGTGTGTGTGTGTGTACTGCTTGTGTCCTTTGCCTAGTTTTCTATTTCTTTCCTCTTGATGCTTTGTAAAAGCTTTATGTATACTAAACAGAATCAAACCTTTGGCTTTTGACTCTATTTTTAGTTTTGTTTTTTTTAAGGCAAAATATATATAACATATACCATTTTAAAGTATACAGTTAAGTGTCATTAAGTACATTTACAATGTTGTATAACCATCACCACTGTTTATTTCCAGAACATTTTCATCATCCCAAAGAGAAACTCTGTACCCATTAAACAACAATTATTTTGGCAAGGGTGTGGAAAAACACTCATTGTCCCTTCCCAAGTCCCTGGTAACCTCTATGCTACTTTCTGTCTCTGTGATTTTGTGTATTCTAGGTATTTATCTGAGTGGAATTGTACAATATGTGAACTTTTTTGTCTGGCTTATTTCACTTAGCATGTTTTCAAGGTTCTTTTTTATCATAGCATGTATCAGAATTTTATTCCTTTTTATGGCTGAATAACATTTCATTGCATATATATACCATGTTTCATTTATCCATTCATCTGTTGATGGACACTTGGGTCATTTCTGTCTTTTGGCTATTTGTGAATAATCTGCTCTGGACATTGGTGTACAAGTATCTGTTTGAGTCCCTGCTTTCCATTTCTTTGGGTGTACACCTAGTAGTGGAATTGTTGGATCATATGTTATTTCTATGTTTAAATTTCTGAGAAAGCACCAAACTGTTTTCCGCAATAGTTGCAAACATTTCATATTTCCATGAGCAATGCACAAGGGTTCCAGTTTCTTTTTTAAAGGGTTTATTCAATATTTTTAAACTAAAAAAAAAAACAGTTCACTTACTTCTTTCCACTCCCAACCCCCCTTTTAGTAACTACCAGTCTGTTCTCTGTATCTATGAGGTTGGTTCTGTTTTTTAGATTCCACGTAGAAGAGATCATATAGTATTTTTCTTTCTCCCTCTCTGACTTTCTTTGTCTCTCTGATATTAGCATAATGTCTTTATGGTCCATCCAAGATGTTGCAAATGGCAAGATTTTATTTTTTAATGGCTAAATAATATTCCATTATGTATATATACTACAATTACTTTATCCATTTATCCAGTGATGGGCACTTAGGTTGTTTCCATAACTTGACTATTGTAAATAATGCTGTAATGAACATGGAAGTGTGGCTATCATTTTGAATTAGTGTTTTCATTTTCTTCAGATAAATACCCAGAAGTGGAATTACTGGATCATATGATAGTTCTGTTTTTGATTTTCTGAGGAACCTCCATACTGTTTTCCATTGTGGCTGCACCATTTGACATTCTCACCAACAGTACACAAAGGTTGCCTTTACTCCATATCATCACCAACACTTATTTCTTGTCTTTTTGATAATAGCCATTCTAACAGGTGAGATGACATCTCATTGTGGTTTTGATTTGCATTTCCCTGATGATTAACAATGTAGAGCATCTTTTCATGTACTTGAATGTCTTCTTTGGAAAAATGTCTGTTCCTGTCTTTTGCCCACTTTTTAACCAGATTGGTCTTCTGCTATTGAGTTGTATGCATTCTTTATATATTTTGGATATTAGCTCCTTATCAGATATATTATTTGCAATTATTTTCTCCCATTCAGTAGGTTGCCTTTTCATTTTAGTTATGGTTTCCTTTGCTGTACAGTTTTTTTTTTTTTTTTTTAGTTTGATGTCTCACAATTTTTGCTTTTGTTGCTTTTGTTTCTGGCGTCTGATTAAAAAAATCATAACCAAGACCTAAGTCAAGGACCTTACTGCTATGCTTTTTCCTACGATTTTTATGGTTTCAGGTCTAATGTCCAAGTTTTTAATCCACTTTGAGTTAATTTTATGTACAGTGTAAGATAGTAGTCCACTTTCATTCTTTTGCACATGGCTGTCCAATTTTCTAAACACCATTTATCAAAGAGACTGTCCTTTCCCTATTGTATATTCTTGGATCCTTTGTCATAAGTTAATTAACTAGGGTTCCAATTTATTCAAACCCTCACCAACACTTGTTATTTTCCATTTTTTGAAAATCATAGCTATCCAAAAAAGATCAAGGATAAGGATAAGGTATTGAAATCAGCCATAGAGAGAAAAAAGATTACTTATAAAGGAAATCCCACCAGGCTATGAGCAGACTTCTCAGAAGAAAATCTACAGTCTAGAAGGGAGTGGCATGACATATTTAATATACTGAAACAGAAGGACCTCCAACCAAGAATACTCTACCCAGCAAGATTATCATTTAAATTTGAAGCAGGTACTAAACAATTTCCAGATAAACAAAAGTTGAAGGAGTTCACCACCACTAAGCCAGCCGTAGAAGATATGTTAGAGCTGCTGTAGATGGAAATGTCCCTAAGGCTAAATAGCTTTCGCCAGTGAAAATAAACCCACAGTAAAGGTACTAAACCAGGTAATTTACCAAGCAAGTACTAAATGAAAACAAAACCCAAATCAACCATACACAAAATCAGTCAAGGGATACACAAAAAGTACAGATTATAACATTTAATACAAAAAGTGTAGAGGAGGAAGAAAAAAAAAGTACCTTTAGATTGTATTTGAAACAGAGTAATCAGCAATTGAAGATAGAGTGTTATATAGTAAGGAAGGTACTGATAACCACAAAACTAAAGCCTACAATCGATACACAAAGAAAAAAATTTTAAAGAAATCATTCATAACACTAAAGAAAACAGTCAAATAACAAGAGTATAAAAGAAGAAGAAAGGGACAAAGGAGCTATAAAAATTACCCAGAAAACAATAAAATGGCAATAAGTACATATCTATCAATAATCACCTTAAATGTAAATGGACTGAATGCATCAATCAAAAGACAAGAGTGGCAGAAAGGATAAAAAAACAAGATCCATCTATATGCTGCCTACAAGAGACTCATTTCAGATCCATAGGTTGGCAATTGCAAAGTAAAACATTTGTGAGATACTAAGGGAAAACTTGATACAAACTAGGTATTAGATAATATTGAGAAATTATACATTTTATTGAGTGTGATTATGGTATTATGGTTATGTTTTTTAACATTTTTATCTTTTAAAGATAAGAGCCAAAGTATTTAAAGTGAAATGATATGATGCCTAGGATAGGCTTTAAAATACTTCAGCAAAATCTTAATAGTAATAATCTTAATAATAATAGTAATAATAGGGAAAGATAAAACAGTAATAAAAATGTGTTAATTATTATTGAACTGGGTGATGGATGCATGAGTGCTCATTATACTAGTCTCTCTCCTTTGTATGTATGAATATTTCCACAGTAAGATGTTTTGAAATACATAGCTTGGAATGACCTCCAAAAGCAAGATTTCGAACATGTGGATGGTCTGCTATCATTTGTGTAAGAGAAAAAAAGACTATGAATATCTCTGATAAGATGCACAAGAAACTGATAACTTTAGTTGTTTCCTAGAAGGACAACCTGTACGACTTGGAAATAATAGTGAGAGGGAGATTTTATTTTATTTTTTTATTTTTATTTTTTTAATATAATTTATTTTATTATCATTCATCTACAATTACATGTGCAATATTACGGTTATTAAACTACCCCTTCATCAGGTTCCCCCCCACCAACCCCATTACAGTCACTGTCCATCAGCGTAATGAGATGCTATAGAATCACTACTTGTCTTCTCTGAGTTGTACTGCCCTCCATGCCCCCCCCAACATTATACCTGCTAATCGTAATGCCCCTTTTTCCCTCTTATCCCTCCCTGCCCACCCATTTTCCCCAGTCCCTTTCCCTTTGGTAACTATTAGTCCGTTCTTGGGTTCTGTGAGTCTGCTGCTGTTTTGTTCCTTCAGCATTTTTTCTTTGTTCTTATACTCCACATATGAGTGAAATCATTTGATACTTGTCTTTTTCGGCTTGGCTTATTTCACTGAGCATAATACACTCTAGCTCCATCTGAGAGGGAGATTTTAAAATTATATGTCCTCTTAAACTTTTTGAAAATTTGAAACCATGTAAATATTCAAAATGTAAGTAACATTAGAAATAAATAACTTCTGATAATGTGGCTATGACTTTTGTGCAATTGTTAAGAAAGGATTCCTGAAATAAAGAGGTATAATGTAGCCAAGGATTATAAGTCTAGAACCAAAATTATGAAGAATTTTATAAAAACATTAGAGGTGGGAAAGATATATGAGGAAAGTATTGCAGACAGTGAATAATTATTGCTATGTATAGAAAAACTAAATTTAACTTTTTACCAAATAGGGGTTATTATCCATTGACTAGAAATAGGATATAGAACTAGAGAGGACAAAGGGCACAAAAAAACTTGATCAGTCAAATAGAAGTTGACAGGTGAAAATATGAGATATAAGAAAGCATCATTTCTGCAAAGCCACAGTAATCAAGACAATTTGGTACTGGCACAAGAACAGACACACAGACCAGTGGAACAGAATAGAGAGCCCAGATATAAACCCAAGCATACATGGTCAATTAATATATGATAAAGGAGCCATGGATATAAATTGGGGACATAACAGCCTCTTCAACAGCTGGTGTTGGCAAAACTGGACAGCTACATGTAACAATGAGACTGGATTATTGTCTAACCCCATACACAAAAGTAAACTCAAAATGGATCAAAGCGAGACTTCTGGGAAGATGGCGGCATGAGTAGGGCGACGGAAATCTACTTCCAAAACCATATATATTTGTGAAAATACAACAAATACAACTATTCCTAAAAGAGAGAACAGAATAGTGTACAACAGGCAGGCTATAGCTACATCTGCGAGAACTCGGTGCCTCATGAAGTGGGTAAGATACAAAGCCATGACCCTGGGGGGACCCGAGCACTCCCCCACCCCAGCACACTGTCAGGAGGAAAAGAATCACAGTGGGGAGGGAGTGGAAGCACAGGCCCGCCAAATAGCCAGCCCTGGTGATCCGCACCAGGAGCACAGACACACATTGCGTGGTGTATCGGAGATTAGAGAAAAAGAAGGGCAGGATCCAAGATGGAGACTGCAAGCGGGTCCCCTCAGCTGGCTCCCCGGGACAAAAGAAAAGTGGACGCTGTTTTAAAAGTCTTAAAGAGACAAGGGCCCAACAGCGGAACAAAATCGTTCCAGTGCACTCAGCCCAGGAGGCTGGGAGTCTTGGGGAATATTGGACCCCCTGGCCAGTGGCCAGACAAAACAGCCATGCCGAGGCTTCCCAAAAACCTGCTAGTTGTTCGCCCCCACCGGCCGGGCCACAAACGGTCCGGCAGATCTGCAGCTGAGACAGCGGCACTGTGAACAGCAACCTCACAGAATCTACTCCCAGCAGGCGCACAGCTAAGCGGGAAGGACCCCAGAACCGAGAACCAGAACAAGGTCTGGAAGGCACCAAGGGGACCAGAACGCACTTGGTGAGACTGCAAACACCCACAGTGCTATAGGGTGGGCTGAGGTGGCTCCGCACACAGGCAGCTCAGGGGATTATCCAAGAGACTGCCTCCACGTGTGTGGGAAACCAGCTCAGGCCCCGGAGAAGGGCAAGGAGAACAACAAGAAGGAAGGGACTTTGTTCTCCCAGCTGATACATGTGGTACCTACCAGCGACGATTTCTATCGCCATGAAAAGACAGAGGAATATGGTCCAGACAAGGATCACACAGACAACCACAGAGAGAGGGCCTGATGGGATAGACTTATACAATCTTCCTGAAAAAGAATTCAGAATAAAAGTCATAACCATGCTGACAGATCTACAGAGAAATATGCAAGAGCTAAGGGAGGAAGTGAGGAAAGACAATGCAGAAATGAGACAAGCGATCGATGGGCTTAAGAGCAGACTGGACGAGGTGCAAGAGACTGTTACTGGAATAGAAATCAGAGAACAAGAATACAGAGAAGCTGAGGCAGAGAGAGATAAAAGGATCTCTAGGAATGAAAGAATATTAAGAGAACTGTGTGACCAATCCAAACAGAACAATATTCGCATTATAGGAGTACCAGAGGAAGAAGAGAGAGAAAAAGGGATAGAAAGTGCCTTTGAAGAAATAATTGAGGAAAACTTCCCCAAGCTGGGAAAGGAAATAGTTTCTCAGACCATGGAAGCCCACAGACCTCCCAGCACAAGGGACCCAAGGAGGACAACACCAAGACACATAATAATTGAAATGGAAAAGATCAAAGACAAGGACAGAGTATTAAAGGCAGCCAGAGAGAGAAAAAAATCACCTAGAAAGGAAAACCCATCAGACTATCATCAAACTTTTCAACAGAAACCTTACGGGCCAGAAGAGAATGGCATGATATATTTAATGTAATGAAACAGAAGGGCCTTGAACCAAGAATACTATATACAGCACATTTATCATTAAAGTTTGAGGGAGGGATTAATCAATTCCCAGACAAGCGAAAGCTGAGAGAATTTGCCTCTCACAAACCACCTCTACAGGATATCTTAAAGGGACTGCTCTAGATGGAAGCCCTCCTAAGGCAAAGAAGATGTTACCACAGAAAATAAAATCATAACAAAGAAAGCAGACCATCCAAATACTAACTAAAGGCAAAGAATGAAAAACCTAGTATATAAAGAATGGAGGAGGAAGAATAAGAAGGGAGAGAAATAAAGAATCATCAGACTGTGTTTACAATAACTTAACAAGAAAGTTAAGTTAGATTGTTAGATAGTAAAGAAGCAACCCTTGAACCTTTCATAACCACGAATCTAAAGGCAGCAATGGCAATAAGTACATATCTATCGATAATCACCCTAAATGTAAATGGACTGAATGCACCAATCAAAAAACATAGAGTTACTGAATAGATAAAAAAACAAGACCCATCTATATGCTGCACAAGAGACTCACCTCAAACCCAAAGACATATACAGACTAAAAGTGAAGGGAGGGAATAAGGTATTTCATGCAAACAATAGGGAGAAAAAAGCAGGTGCTGCAGTACTTGTATCAGACAAAATAGACTTTGAAACAAAGAAAGTAACAAGAGATAAAGAGTACATTAGATAACGATAAGAGGGGCTGTCTGTTGAGAGGAATAAAACAATAGAAAAATCAATGAAACCAAGAGCTGGTTCTTTGAGAAAATAAACAGAATAGATAAACCCCTAGCCAGACTTACTAAGAGCAAAAGAGAATCAACACACATAAACAGAATCAGAAATGAGAAAGGAAAAATCACGACTGACCCCACAGAAATACAAAGAATTATAAGAGAATACTATGAAAATCTATATGCTAACAAGCGGGAAAACCTAGAAGGAATGGACAACTTCTTAGAAAAATACAACCTTCCAAGACTGACCAAGCAAGAAACAGAAAACCTAAACAGACCAATCACCAGCAACAAAATTGAATTGGTAATCAAAACACTACCTACGAATAAAACCCCCGGGCCAGATGGATTCACCTCTGAATTTTACCAGACATATAGAGAAGAAATAATACCCATTCTCCTTAAAGTCTTCTAAAAAATAGAAGAGGAGGGAATACTTTCAAACTCATTCTATGAAGCCAGCATAACTCTAATACCAAAACCAGGCAAAGACCTCACCAAAAAAGAAAATTACAGACCAATATCCCTGATGAACATAGATTCAAAAATACTCAACAAAATATGAGCAAACCGAATTCAAAAATACATCAAAATGATCATCCATCATGATCAAGCGGGATTCATCCCAGGGATGCGGGGATGGTACAATATTCGAAAATCCATCAACATCACCCACTACATCAACAAGAAGGAAGATGAAGAATACATGATCATCTCCATAGATGCTGAAAAAGCATTTGACAAAATTCAACATCCATTCATGATAAAAACTCTCAACAAAATGGGTATAGAGAGCATGTACCTCAACATAATAAAGGCTATATATGACAAACCCACAGCCAACATCATACTTAACAGCGAAAAGCTGAAAGCTTTTCATCTAAGATCGGGAACAAGACAGGGATGCCCACTCTCCCACTGTTATTCAACATAGTACTGGAGGTCCTAGCCATGGCAATCAGACAAAACAAAGAAATACAAGGCATCCAGATTGGTAAAGAAGAAGTCAAACTGTCACTATTTGCAGATGACATGATATTGTACATAAAAAACCCTAAAGACTCCACTCCAAAACTACTAGACCTAATATCTGAATTCAGCAAAGTTGCAGGATACAAAATTAACACACAGAAATCTGTTGCTTTCCTATACACTAACGATGAACTAACAGAAAGAGAAATCAGGAAAACAATTCCATTCACAATTGCATCAAAAAGAATAAAATACCTAGGAATAAACCTAACGAAGGAAGTGAAAGACCTATACCCTGAAAACTATAAGACACTCCTAAGAGAAATTAAAGAGGACACTAACAAATGGAAATTCATCCCATGCTCTTGGCTGGGAAGAATAAATATTGTCAAAATGGCTATACTACCTAAAGCAATCTACAGATTCAATGCAATCCCTATCAAAACTACCAACAGCTTTCTTCAATGAAGTGGAACAAATAATTCTAAAATTCATATGGAACCACAAAAGACCCCGAATAGCCAAAGCAATCCTGAGAAGGAGGAATAAAACAGGGGGAATTACGCTCCCTGACTTCAAGCTCTACTACAAAGCCACAGTAATTAAGACAATTTGGTATTGGCACAAAAACAGACCCACAGACCAGTGGAACAGAATAGAAAATTCAAACACTAACCCAAACATATACAGTCAATTAATATTTGATAAAGGAGCATTGGATATACAATGGGGAGATGACAGCCTCTTCAGCAGCTGGTGTTGGAAAAACTGGACAGCTCCATGTAAGAGAGTGAAACTGGACTACTGTCTAACCCCATACACAAACGTAAACTCAAAATTGGATCAAAGACCTGAATGTAAGTCATGAAACCATAAAACTTTTAGAAAAAAACATAGGTAAAAATCTCTTGGACATAAACATGAGCGACTTCTTCATGAACATATCTCCCCAGGCAAGGGAAACAAAAGCAAAAATGAACAAGTGGGACTATATCAAGCTGTAAAGCTTCTGCACAACAAAGGACCCCAGCAGTAGAATAAAAGGACATCCTACAGTTTAGGAGAATATATTCATAAATGACATGTCAGATAAGGGGTTGACATCCAAAATATTTAAAGAACTCATGCACCTCAACAAACAAAAAGTAAATAATCCAATTAAGAAATGGGCAGAGGATATGAATAGACACTTCTCCAAAGAAGAAATTCAGATGGCCAACAGGCACATGAAAAGATGCTCCACATCGTTAATCATCAGAGAAATGCAAATTAAAACCACAATGAGATATCACCTTACACCAGTAAGGATGGCCAATATTCAAAACACAAACAACAACAAATGTTGGTGAAGATGTGTAGAAAGGGAAGCCCTCCTACACTGCTGGTGGGAATGTAAATTAGTTCAACCATTGTGGAAAGCAGTATGGAGGTTCCTCAAAAAACCCAAATAGAAATACCACTTGACCCAGGAATCCCACTCCTAGGAATTTTTTTTTAAGTTTATTTTGATATCATTAATCTACAATTAAATGAGTAATATTATGAGTAATATTATGGTGATTACACTACCCACTTCATCAGGTTCCCCCCCACCCCCAGCCCCATTACAGTCACTGTCCATCAGCGTAGTGATATGCCATAGAGTCACTACTTGTCCTCTCTGGGTTGTACAGCCCTCCCCGTGCCCCCCCAACATTACATCTGCTAATCGTAATGTCCCTTCTTCCCCCTTGCCCCTCCCTTCCCACCCATCCTCCCCAGTCTCTTTCCCTTTGGTAACTATTAGTCAGTTCTTGGGTTCTGTGAGTCTCCTGTTGTTTTGTTCCTTCAGTTTTTTTTTCTTAGTTCTTACACTCCACATATGAGTGAAATCATTTGGTACTTGTGTTTTTCAGCTTGACTTATTTCACTGAGCATAATACCCTCTAGCTCCATCCATGTTGTTGCAAATGGTAGGATTTGTTTTCTTCTTATGGCTGAATAATACTCCTAGGAATTTACCCTAAGAATGCAGCAGGTTAGTTTCAAAAAGACGGATGCATCCCTATGTTTATTGCAGCCCTATTTACAATAGGTTTGAAATGGAAGCAACCTAAGTGTCCATCAGTAGATGAATGGATAAAGAAGATGTGGTACATATACACAATGGAATATTATTCAGCCATAAGAAGAAAACAAATCCTACCATTTGCAACAACATGGATGGAGCTAGAGGGTATTATGCTCAGTGAAATAAGCCAAGCCGAAAAAGACAAGTATCAAATGATTTCACTCATATGTGGAGTATAAGAACAAAGAAAAAATACTGAAGGAACAAAACAGCAGCAGACTCACAGAACCCAAGAACGGACTAATAGTTACCAAAGGGAAAGGGACTGGGGAGGATGGGTGGGAAGGGTGGATAGGGGAAAAGGCATTACGATTAGCAGATGTAATGTTGGGGGGGGCACGGGGAGGGCTGTACTACTCAGAGAAGACAAGTAGTGATTCTACAGCATCACACTACGCTGATGGACAGTGACTGTAATGGGGTTGGTGGGGGGACCTGATCAAATCGGGAGTTTAATAACCAAAATGTTACACATGTAATTGTAGATTAATGATACCAGAAAAAAAAAACCACAAACACACACACACACACACACAGACAAAAGAAACTCACTTTAAATATAAGTAAACAAAGAGGTTGAACATAAAAGGACTGAAAAAGATATTTCATGCAAATGGTAACCAAAAACATAGCTAGGGTGACTATTTTATTGTCAGATAAAATAAAGGCTTTAAGTCAAAAAAGGTTACACGAAACAAAAAAGGACATTACATATTGGTAAAAGTTCTGACCCATCAAGAACATGTAATAATTGTAAATAGATATTCACCTAACAACAGAGCCCTAAAATATATGAAGCAAAAATTGACAGAATTGAAGGGAGCAATAGACAGCTCTACAATAAATTGGAGGCTTCAATACTCCACTTTTTTAAATCAAATGTGCATCACAATGGTCCAACAGTCCCCGTCCCCCTTCCCCCACTCCCACCCTCTCCCCACCCCCTAGGTAACCACTAGTTACTTCTCAGTGTCTGTGAGCCTACTACTGTTTTGTTCCTTCTGTTTTGCTTTGTTTTTATATTTCACAAATAAGTGAAATCATATGGTATGTGTCTTTCTCCACCTGGCTTATTTCACTGAGTGAGATACCCTCTAGATCCATCCATGTTGCTGCAGATGGCAGGACTTCTTTTCTTTTTATAGCTGAATAATATTCCATTGTGTATATGTTCCACCTCTTCTTTATCCATTATCTATAGATGAACACTTAGGTTGCTTCCATATCTTGGCTATTGCAAACACTGCGGCGATAAACATAGGGGTGCATATATATTTTGAATCAGGGATTTTGTTTTCTTTGGGTAAATTCCTAGGAGTGGAATTCCTGTGTCCAATGGTATTTCTATTTTTAGCTTTTTGAGGAAACTCCATACATGAGCAATAATTTCTTACACAGGAGAGGACCAAAAAAAGCACTAAGCATGAAATAAAAATTTTATTGGACATCATAAAGATTAAATGTTCATTTAAGAAAATGAAAGGCAAGCCATGGAGTGTGGAGAAAATATTGTCAATACATATACCTGACAAAGGATTTGTATCCAGAATATATAAACAACATTTACAACTCAAAATAAGAAAACAACCTAATAACAAAATGGGGAAAAGATTTGAACAGACACTTCAGAAAGATAGATATATGAGCCGTTAAGAAAAAGGTGCCCAAATCATTAGGCATCAGGGATTTGCAAATAAAAACCACAGTGACATACCACTATACCCACTAGAATTGGTAAAATTAAAAAGACAATACTAAATGATGGTGAAGAGGTAGAGCTACCAAGACTCATATATTAGAGTATAAAATGCACAACCACTTTGGTATACTATTTGGTAGTTTCTAACAATATTAAATATACAAAGTTAAACATACACCTACCCAGTGTCCCAACAATTCCACTCCTACGTATTCCTCAAGAGAAATGAAAACATATGCCCACAAAAAGACTTATACAGAACTATTCATTGCAGCTTTATCCATAATGGCCCCAAACCAGAAACAGATTGCTATATATCCTTGCACTTCAATACTACTGAGCAATAAAAAGGAATGAACTACTGTTATGCCCAACAACATGAATAAATCGCAGAAACATTATGTTGAGCAAAAGAAGTGGATACAAGAAAGTACATGCTGTATGATTCCATTTGTATGAAATGCTAGAAAGTTATAGTTCATCTTTAGTGACAGAATACAGAACAGTGTCCCTCTGGGGTGAGGGGTGGTAGGGATTGACTGCCAAACAAGGGAACTGTTTGGGTGATGGGAACATATGTCTTCATTGGGGTAGTAATTACATGGTGCAAACATTTGTCAAAAGTCATCAAGCTATAAACTTAAAATGAGCTTATTTAGTGGCATATAAATTATACCTCTATAAGCTTAACACAAAAGAAAAAATACAATTCAGCAATAAAAAGGGATGAAGTACTGATACATCTTTCAACATATATGAAACTGAAAAACATTATGCTTAAGTGAAAGCCAGATACAAAATGATGATATATGTGCTGTGTGATCCCATTTATGAGAAATGGTCAGGAAAGAGAACTTTATAGAGACATAAGTCTCTGTGGTTGCCTGGGGATTGGGTACAGGGAGTGACTGCAATTGAGCATGGGAGATCTTTTGGAGGTAATGGAAATGTTCTAAAATTGGATGGTGATGATAGTAGTGCAACATTATACATTTACAAAATATTACTTAACTGTATACCTAGAATAAGTGAACTTATGGTATGTTAATTATATCTTGATAAAGCTGTTTAAGGAAGATAATTGAGTATACAGGCCAGCAATCACACTCGTTGATATTTATCCAAATGAGTTTGAAAGTTATATCCACACAAAAACTTGCATTTAGATGTTTACAGTGCTGTATTCATAAATGCCAAATCTTGGAAGCAACCAAGATGTCCTTCAGTAGGTGAATGGATAAATTGTGGTACCTCCAGACAATGGAATATTATTCAACATTAAAAAGAAATTAGCTGAGCCAAGCGCTTAGTTCCCACCGGCCGCAGACCTGGCGACCCTGGGGGAATCTTAAAGTCAGGAAAATCTCTCCAACACCTCTTTGTCAACTGCAGAAGTTGTACAAGGTAAACTTTATATTTCCAAATGGGGACAAGTATGATGGTGACTGTACAAGAACATCTGGAATCTTTGAGAGAAATGGAATAGGTATTCACACCACTCCTAATGGGATGATCTACACAGGAAGCTGGAAAGATGACAAGATGAATGGTTTTGGAAGACTTGACCATTTTTCAGGGGCCATGTACAAAGGACACCTTAAGGACAGTATGTTCCATGGAATGGGGACATACACCTTCTCAACTGGAGCAAAGTACACTGGAAATTTCAATGAAAATAGGGTGGAAGGCAAAGGGCAATATATAGATGTCCAGGGACTAGAATGGTGTGGTAACCTTCATTTCACAGCTGCTCCAGGCCTGAGACTAAAGTTCCATATGTAGTTATCCTAAATCAAAGTTTTAATGTTGTAACCTTTCAGTTGTAATGAAAACAATTAAATGTGTCATCTGAAGTAACTTCAAACACTACCTGTATATTATAATTCTGCCAATAAAACCACCACTCATCCCTTTTAGGACTTCATTTTCTAATTAGTTTAAAATAAAGTAAGTGACCCATTTGAGTGTTTCTTCGTTTTAATAAATACAGCAGAACTATTCAAATCTTGGCAAAGTCAATTTCCAATCCTGTGCCTGAGCTTTGTCATCTTTAAAAAGTATATCTACTATATACTTACCTGCCAGGGGAGATACCATGATCACGAAGGTGGTTTTCCCAGGGCGAGGCTTATCCATTGCACTCCAGATGTGCTGACCCCTGCGATTTCCCCAAATGTGGGAAACTCGACTGCATAATTTGTGGTAGTGGGGGACTGCGTTCGCGCTTTCCCCTAAGGAAAAAAAAAGTATATCTATGAAGCGGGGGTGACCTGATGAAGTGGGGAGTTTAGTAACCATAATGTTGCACACATAACTGTAGATTAATGATACCAAAAAAAAGTATAAACATAAAAAAAGTATATCTATGTGTTTAAGGAAACTATCAAGAAAATGAAAAGATAATTCACAAAATGGGAGAAAATATTTCCAAATCATATTTCTGATAAAGGTTTCCTTTACAGGATATATAAGGAACACATATATAAATGTATATAAATAAAAAGACAATTAAAAATGGGCAAAAGATTTGAACATTTTCAAAGAATATAAACAAATATCTAATAAGTAAATGAAAAGATTCTCAACATCATTAGTTTTTTTTTATTTTGGTATCATTAATGTACAATTACTTAAACAACATTATGGTTACTAGACCCCCTATTATACCTGCCACATACCCCATTACAGTCACTGTCCATCAACGTAGTAAGATGCTATAGATTCATTGCTTGTCTTCTCTGTAAATACTACCTTTCCTGTGTCCCCCACCGTGTTACATAATGTGTACTAATCGGAATGCCCCTTTTTCCCCCTTATCCCTCCCTTCCCACCCATCCTCCCCAGTCCCTTTCCCTTTGGTAACTATTAGTCCGTTCTTGGGTTCTGTGAGTCTGCTGCTGTTTTGTTCCATCTGTTTTTTCTTTGTTCTTACACTCCACAGATGAGTGAAATCATTTGATACTTGTCTTTTTCTGTCTGGCTTATTTCACAGAGCATAATACCCTCTAGCTCCATCCATGTTGTTGCAAATGGTAGGATTTGTTTTCTTCTTATGGCTGAATAATATTCCATTGTGTATATGTACCACATCTTCTTTATCCATTCATCTACTGATGGACACTTAGGTTGCTTCCATTTCTTGGCTATTGTAAATAGTGCTGCGATAAACATAGGGGTGCATATGTCTTTTTCAAACTGGGCTGCTGCATCTTTAGGGTAAATTCCTAGGAGTGGAATTCCTGGGTCAAATGGTATTTCTATTTTGAGTTTTTTGAGGAACCTCCATACCGCTTTCCACAATGGTTGTACTAATTTGCATTCCCACCAGCAGTGTAGGAGGGTGCCCCTTTCTCCACATCCTCACCAACATTTGTTGTTGCTTGTCTTTTGGATGACAGCTGTCCTAACTGGTGTGAGGTGATATCTCAGTGGTTTTAGTTTGCATTTCTCTGATGACTAGTGATGTGGAGCATTTTTAAGGGGCCTGTTGGCCATCTGAATTTCTTCTTTGGAGAAGTGTCTGTTAGCTCCTCTGACCATTTTTTTAAATTGGCTTATTTGCTTTTTGTTTGTTGAAGTGCATGAGCTCTTTATATATTTTGGATGTCAACCCCTTATCATATATGTCATTTATAAATATATTCTCCCATACTTGTTTATAATTTTTATTTTGAACTCTCTTTCAGGAAGATTGGTGAGTTCCGTTTCATTTGGCCCTTTTTCTGAGATTTGTGAGATTTTGGTCTGAACCATGTTCTTTAGACGTTTCATATTTCTGTGTGGTGCCCACTGGTGTGCAGAACCTCCAGTCTCTGGAGCTGTTCAGCCCCTAAACTGAGGTTGGGGGTCGTACGGGAGTGGAGCTGGTGCCTTGGGGGAGGAAAGATCTGTTTCCCGATTCCCGTCTGTGGTGCCTGTCTCCAGTGTCTGAGCCAGTGGGCCAAGCACAAAGGTGTAAGCCTCTGTGCTTTGCGTCTGGAGCTGTTGTAGGCGGGGCCTCCCTTTGGCTGGCCTGATGCCAGCACAGTGAATGCCAGTTTGCAAACTGGTGCTAGCAGGCTAGGAGGAAGGTGCAGCAGGCTTCGTGTCACAGTGGAGGGCGGGGGGCTCGGATCTGAGTAGGTAGCCAGGGGATGGAGCACCTGAAGCTCCTCAAAGTTCCCAACCAGCTGGGCAGAGCGCACCCAGACAACCTTGTCCAGCTCTCCCTTCTCCCGTGTAGCAAGCTCTGTGCAAACCCCACCCCTTCAGCAGCCCTCTAGTTGCTAGGAAGCCTTTCAGACTGCCTGGCTTTCCTCTGACACACAGTGGCCGGATGTGGATCCTGTCCACAAATGGCTGGAATGTCAGTCTCTCAATCACTCTGCCTGTCCAAGCTCCCCAACATCCAGGGCACCACACAGTGTAGGTTTCTGCTCACAGATCAGATCTCCAGGGCTAGGTGTTCAGCAGTCCCAAGCTTCCACACTCTCCATGCTCCATTTCTCTTCCTCCTGCTGGTGAGCTGGGGTGGGGGAAGGGCTTGGGTCCCACCAGATTAAGGCTTTCGTACTTACCCTGTTTCGTGAGGTCTGCTCTGTTCATGAGGTCTTTATGCAGAATGGTTCAGCCTTCGTTCTTGTCGCTGTTTTAGGGTTAGTTGTATTAATTAACTATATTTTTGTACTATTTGTGGTTTTGGGAGGAGATCTCCATCTCACCTCTCCTGCTGCCATCTTGAATCCCTTGTTGTCCAACATCATTACTCTTTAGGTAAATGGGAATTAAACCCACAATAAGATACCAATTCACAATCAGTAGGATGGCTATATTAAAAAAGGCAATAACAAGATTGGCAAAAGTGTGGAAAAATTGGAAACTTCAAATATTTCTGGTGGGAATGTAAAATGGTACAGCCGCTTGGGAAAACAGTTTCTCAAAAATTTAAATGTATAGTTACTATATGACCTAGCAATTCCTAAGTATGTACCCAGGAGAACTGACTTGGATGGGAATGTTCATAGCAGCATTATTCATAACAGCCCACATTGGAAACAACCTAAACAACTGATAAATGGATAAACAAAATGTGGCATATCCATACAATGGAATATCATTCAGCCATAAAAAGGAATGAAGTACTGATACATGCTACATGAATGAACCTAGAAAACACTGTACTAAGTGAAAGAAGCCAGTCACAAGGAGCCACATATTGTATGACCTTTATATCAAACATTCAAAATAGGCAAATCCATTGAGATAATAAATTAGTGGTTGCCAGGAGAGTGAGAAATTGGGAGACATGGGGTTTCTTTTTGGGATAATAGAAATATTCTAGAGTTAGTGGTGATTACATGACCTTGTCAATACTAAAACCCATTGAATTGTTCACATTAAAAGGGCAAATTTTATGTATGTTAAGTGAATTGTATCTCAATTTTTAAAAAGTAGATCTGTGTGTTCTTACATATTCTATGCCTAAAAAGCATCTTTACCTTTTAGATAAAATAATTAAAAAATCACCAGGACAGTACATGACAGTTGCATGTTAAAAATTACAATAAAGACATAAGAATTTTTGCTGAAACTATATTTCCCAAGTTGAGAAAAATGGTTTCAGCAATAGAAAACTTCTGTGTCATATTTCTTTGTTCAAAATCTTGTGAAAAATGTATTTCTAATGTTGTCATTGCCAAAAATTATTTTTATATTTTGTTTACTGATACAAATCTGGGTTGAAATGTCCTTTAAAATATTGAAATAAAAATGGCATTTTTGAAGAGCATTCAAGATGGCAGTATGAGAGGTGAGAGAGAATTCCTCCCAAAACCACATATAGTATGAAAATATAGTTAATACAACTAGCCCTAAAATAGCAACAGGAAAGAACGCTGCACCAAATGGCATACAGACCTAAGGAACAGAGCAGACCTCATTAAATGGTAATGTATGAAAGCCTTATCCGGCGGGACCCGAGCCCTTCGCCCACCCCAGCTCACTGGTGGGAGGAAGAGAAATGGAGCAGCGAGGGGTGGAAGCCTAGAACTGCTGAACACCCAGCCCTGGAGGTCTGCTTTGGACCACAGACCTACACTGTGTGGTGCTGTGGAGGTTGCTGAGGTTGGGCAGCTGGGACAGGCGGAGAGCTTGAA
The DNA here is from genome assembly GCA_032199065.1 of Smutsia gigantea. Lineage (NCBI taxonomy): Eukaryota > Metazoa > Chordata > Mammalia > Pholidota > Manidae > Smutsia > Smutsia gigantea. Next base: position 5,696 of record JAVSCE010013232.1, on the reverse strand, counting down.
AGACTGAGATTCTGGCCATTTGTGAAGGATGGGGATCCACATCGGGCCGCTATGGGATAAAGGAAAGGTGGGGAATTTGACAGGCTTCCTAGAGGTGAGAGGGCTGCTGAAGGGGCAGGGTTTGCACAGAGCTTGCCATGGAGGAGAAGGGATAAGTAGACAAGGTTGTCTGGGCGCAATATGCCCAGCAGGTTGGGAACTTTGAGGAGCTTCAGGCGCCCCATCCCCCTAGCTGCCAACTCAGCTCCGAGGCTCCCCACTGTGACATGCAGCCTGCTGTGCCTACCTCCTGGCCTGCCGGCACCTGTTTGCAAACCAGCAGTCGCTGTGCTGGCATCAGGCCAGCTGGAGGCCATGCCTACATCAGCTAGACTCGCCAAGCACAGAGGCTTACAACTCTGTGCTTGGCCCACTGGCTCTGCTTTGGATACAGGCACTGCAGCTGGGAATCAGGAAACAGCTCTTCCCTGCCCCAAGGCACTAGTGCTGCTACCCTACTACCCCCAACCTCACTCTAGGGTTGAGCAGCTACAGAGACTGGAGCTCCCAGGCACTAGAGGGCACCACATAGAATTATGAAACGTCAAAGGAACCTGGTTCAGACCAAAATATCACAAACACCAGAAAAAGGACCAAATGAAACTGAACTCACCAATGTTCCTGAAAGAGTTTTAAAATAAAAATCATAAACATGATCATGGAGGTATAGAAAAATATTCAAGAACTCAGGGATGAATTTAAGACAGAGATTCAATCATTAAGAAATTCCATATCTGAAATGAAACATACAATGGATGGATTTAAAAGCAGATTAGATGTAGTAGAAGAGACGGTGAATGGGATAGAAATAAGAGAAGAGGAATACAAACAACCTGAGGCAAAGAGAGAAAAAAGGATCTCTAAGAATGAAAGAATATTGAGAGAACTGTGTGACCAATCCAAGCGGAATAATTTTCACATTATAGGGAGTACCAGAAGAAGAGAGAGAAAAAGGGGTAGAAAGTGTTACTGAGGAGGTAACTGCTGAAAATTTCCCCAGTCTGGGGAAGGAGATAGTCTCTCAAGCCATGGAGATGCACAGTTCTCCCAACACAAGGGACCCAAGGAAGACAACATCAAGACATATAATAATTAAAATGGCGAAGATCAAGGATAAAGACAGACTTCTAAAAGCACCTAGAGAGAGAAAAAGATCACATAAAAAGAAAAACCCATCAGGCTACCATCAGATTTCTCAACAGAAACCTTACAGGACAGAACGGAGTGGAATGATATATTTAATGCAATGAAACAGAAGGGCGTCAAACCAAGAATACTCTACCTGGAAAGGTTATCATTTAAATTTGAAGAAGGGATTAAACAATTTTCAGATAAGCAAAAGCTGAGAGAATTTACCTCCCACAAACCACCTCTGTAGTGCATTTTGGAGGGACTGCTATAGATGGACGTATTCCTAAGGCTAAATAGATGTCACCAAGGGAAGTAAAACCACAGCAAAGTAGAACATTTAAATACTAAGCAGATGCAAAATCAAATCAACTACCCCCGGAGTCAACAAAGAAATAGACAAAGAGTACAGAATATGATACATAACATATAAAGGATGGAGGAGGAAGAAAAAGGAGGAAAAAAAAAGAGAACTTTTAGGTTGTGTTTGTAATAGCATACGAAGTGAGTTAAATTAGACTGTTATATAGTAAGGGAATTAGCCTTGAACCTTTGATAACCATGAATCTAAAGCCTGCAATGGCAATAAGTACATACCTATCGATAATCACTCTAAATGTAAACAGTCTAAATGCACCAATCAAAAGATATAGAGTCACTGAATGGATAAAAAACCAAGACCCATCTATATGCTGCCAACAGGAGACTCACTTCAAATGCAAAGAAATACACGGACTGAAAGTGAAGGGATGGAAAAAGATATTTCATGCAACTAATAGGGAGAAAAAATCAGGAGTTGCAGTATGTGTATCAGACAAAATAGACATCAAAACAAAGAAAGTCACAAGAGACAAAGAAGGACATTACATAATGATAAAAGGGTCAGTCCAACAAGAGGATATAACTATTATAAATATCTATGTACCCAACACAGGATCACCTACATATGTGAAACAAACAGTAACAGAACTAAAAGGAGAAAAAGAATGCAATGCATTCGAGACTTCAACACACCACTCACTCCAAAGGACAGATCAACCAGACAGAAAATAAGTAAAGAGACACAGGCACTGAACAACGTATTCGAACACATGGAGCTAATGGACATGTACAGAACACTTCATCCAAAAGCAACAGGAAACACGTTGTTCTCAAGTGCACATGGAACATTCTCAAGAATAGATAATATACTAGGCCACAAAAAGAGCCTCAGTAAATTCAAAAAGACTGAAATTGTACCAACCAGCTTCTCAGATCACAAAGGTATGAAACTAGAAATAAGTTACACGAAGAAAATGAAAAAGGCCACAAACACACTGAGGCTTAAATATGCTCCTAAATCATCAGTGGATCAATGACAAATAAAAACAGAGATCTAGCAAAATATGGAGACAAATGACAATTCAGCACCACAAAATCTGTGGGACACAGCGAAGGCCGTGCTAAGACGGAAGTATATTGCAATACAGGCCTACCTCAGGAAAGAAGAACAATACTAAATGAACAGTCTAAACTCACAAGTAATGAAACTAGAAAAGGAAGAACAAATGAGGCCGAAAGTCAGTAGAAGGAGGGACATAATAAAGATTAGAGCATAAATAAATAAAATCGAGAAGAATAAAACAATAGAATCAATGAAAGCAGGAACTGGTTCTTCGAGAAAATAAACAAAATAGATAAACCCCTAGCCAGACTAACCAAGAACAAAAGAGAGTCTACACACATAAACAGAATGAGAAATTCGAAGGAAAAATCACTATGGCACCATTGAAATACAAAGAATTAATAGAGAATACTATGAAAAATTATATGGTAACAAACTGGATAACCTAGAAGAAATGGACAACTTTCTAGAAAAATACAACCTTCCAAGGCTGACCCAGGAAGAAACAGAAAATCTGAATAGACCAATTACCAGCAAGGAAATTGAATTGGTAATCAAAAAACTACCTAAGAACAAAACTCCTGGGCCGAATGGTTTCACTGCTGAATTTTATCAAACATTCAGTGAAGACCTAATACCCATCCTCCTTAAAGTTTTCCAAAAAGTAGAAGAGAAAGGAATACTCCCAAACTCATTCTACAAGGTCAACATAACTCTAATACCAAAACCAGGCAAAGACACCACAAAAAAGAAAATTACAGACCAATATCCCTGATGAACATAGATGCAAAAATACTCAACAAAATATTAGCAAACCGAATTCAAAAATACATCAAAAAGATCTCCATCATGATCAAGTGGGATTCATCCCAGGGATGCAAAGGTGGTACAACATTTGAAAATCCGTCAACATCACCCACCACATCAACAGATAGGACAAAAACCACATGCATCTCTATAGACGCTGAAAAAGCATTTGACAAAATTCAACATCCATTCATGATAAAAACTCTCAACAAAATGGGTATAGAAGGCAAGTAAGTCAACATAATAAAGGCCATATATGACAAACCCACATCCAGCATTATACTAAACAGAGAGAAGCTGAAAGCTTTTCCTTTCAGATTGGGAATAAAACAAGGATGCCCACTCTCCCCACTTTTATTCAACATAGGTCTGGAGGTCCTAGCAATGGCAATCAGACAACACAGAGAAATAAAGGCATCCAGATTGGTAAGAAAGAAGTCAAACGGTCCCTGTTTGCAGATGACATGATAGTGTATATAAAAAACCCTAAAGAATCCACTCCAAAACTACTAGATCTATTATCTGAATTCAGCAAAATTGCAGGATACCAAATTAATACACATAAATCTGTTGCCTTCCTATACACTAACGATGAACTAGCAGAAAGAGAAATCAGGAAAACAATTCCATTCACAATTGCATCAAAAGAATAAAATACCTAGGAATAAACCTAACCAAGGAAGTGAAAGACCTATACTCTGAAAACTACAAGATGCTCATGAGAGAAATTAAAGAAGATACCAATAAATGGAAACACATCCCATCCTCATGGATAAGAAGACTTAATATTGTGAAAATGGCCATCCTGCCTAAAGCAATCTACAGATTCAATGCAATCCCTATCAAAATACCAACAGTGTTCTTCAATTAACTATAGCAAATAGTTCTAAAATTCATATGGAACCCGAAAAGACCCTGAATAGCCAAAGCAATCCTGAGAAGGAATAAAAAAGCAGGGGAATTATGCTCCCTGACTTCAAGCTCTACTACAAAGCCACAGTAATCAAGACAATTTGGTACTGGCACAAGAACAGACCCATAGACCAATGGAACAGACTAGAGAGCCCAGATATAAACCCAAGCATATATGGCCAATTAATATATGACAAAGGAGTCATAGATATACAATGGGGAAATGACAGCCTCTTCAACAGCTGGTGTTGTCAAAACTGGACAGCTACATGTAAGAGAATGAAAATGGATTATTGTCTAACCCCATACACAAAAGTAAACTCAAAATGGATCAAAGACCTGAATGTAAGTCATGAAACCATAAAACTCTTAGAAAAAACATAGGCAAAAATCTCTTGGACATAAACATGAGTGACTTCTTCACGAACATATCTCCCCGTGCAAGGGAAACAAAGGCAAAAATGAACAAGTGGGACTATATCAAACTAAAAAGATTCTGTACAGCAAAGGACACCATCAGTAGAACAAGAAGACATCCTACAGTATGGGAGAATATATTCATAAATGACGTATCCAATAAGGGGTTGACATCCAAATTATATAAAGAGCTCACGCACCTCAACAAACAAAAAGCAAATAATCCAATTAAGAAATGGGCAGAGGAGAGGAACAGAGACTTCTCCAAAGAAGAAATTCAGATGGCCAACATGTAAAGATGCTTGTGGATAAAGTGGCGTTCCTATGGCCAGGATCCTCACTGAACTTAAATGTAACTGGCCTGTTGCTATGCTACCGCTTCCATACCTTTAGGCAATAAGCCATTATTGTGTTAATATAAGGAGTTCCGCCCAGTGCTTTGCCGGAGACTGGGTGGTGGGGCTGCAAGGCTGTAGGAGAGCGGAGCGGAGGGCTGGAGTTGTGGCATCGCCGAGGACAGAGGCCCGGAGGATGGCTGTGTGGGATGGCTCTACAGAGAGGCCCAGAGGACGGCTGTGCGGGACGGCCGTGCAGCGAGGCCCAGAGGTAGAGACCGGCTTGCTGCATCCAAAGCAGCAGTGATAACACAGAGTCGCTCTGAGTGAACGGGATTTTAGTGACTGACCTGCCACCTGGAAATAAAGTTGGGTATAACCTTTTCACCCCAAGAACCCTTTGCTGTAAATTTCTTTTGTCACAGTGAATCTATAGCGAACTTGCCTGGGGCTGAAACTCATTTGCAAGACAATGCTCCATATCGCTAATCATTAGAGAAATGCAGATTAAAACCACAATGAGATATCACCTCACACCAGTTAGGATGGCCAACATCCAAAACACAAACAACAACAAATGTTGGTGAGGATGTGGAGAAAAGGGAACCCTAGTACACTGCTGGTGGGAATGCAAATTAGTTCAACCATTGTGGAAAGCAGTATGGAGGTTCCTC
>JAVSCE010013231.1:0-133807 GCA_032199065.1 Smutsia gigantea | reverse complement strand
CCACTAGTCAGACCTGAAATTCCTATTATTTCTTAGTGGACTCTACTTATGAAGTGACTGGTATGTCTAAATTACTAATTGCAATGTAGTATTAGGCACCGTCCTCCCTGCCGTTAACCCATCATACGAGGATTCCTTAAAACAGTAGAAACAGGCACGACGGCTTATCTTCTCGTACACAAAAACCTAAGAGTTGGGAAGCTATATTAACCCACTGTTTCCCATTTTTTTCCTCGTTTTTCAAAAGAACCCCAAAGGGCACCATATACATTAATGGCTCTGATACAACCTATAGGACAATTCTATAAAGACAACTGAATTTGAAATGAGAGCGGATCACTGAGTCGGCAAGGAGATCGGTTTTGCATCTTCCTCCGAAATCCTGGGGGGTCTTCAGGATCACATCGCGACCGCGGCGATGGTCGCCGCGGACGACGGCAAGCGAGGAGGGAGCGGTGAAGGCAAGAAGCAGCGGCAGGTGACACGCACAGCCCAGGCTCGGGGCACGCGGCCTCACAGGGTCCCGCGCCGCGCGCCCCTCCCTCCACTCGCCGCACTGCCTCACCCGCCCCTCCCCACCCGGCTCCCTCAAGTCTCCACGAACGGAAATGGGAGTCACAGCGCCGGGGACCAGCGGAAACAAAACACAGACGCGGCCGCGGGGGGGCCGCTGTGGGGAAAAAGGCCCCGGAACGACGCCGGCCCGCGCGGGCCCGCGCTCCCCTCCTCCCCCGCGGCCGCACTCACCCGCTCCCGAATCGGCTGTCGCCCCTGCCCGCGCTCCAGAGCCAACTGAGAACAGCAGCGGCGCGGGCTACACGTGCAGCGTTTCTCCCGGTAAGTCCCGCAGCTCCCGCGACTCGCAGTGTGAGGCCCTGGGCGCGGAATCGGCACTGAGGAACTCCAAACCCCCTCCCGCCTCCCAGGCACCCCGTGGTGCAGTACTTCAACTCCCAGCAGGTTGCGCGGAACGAACGCCCGAGGCAACGGAGGCCCACGAGGCACATGAGCCAAACGACCCAATCCGCTTTCTATTACACTCTCACTTTCCTTGTATAGTCATACACCTTAACAACCCCAAGTAACTGGTGTCTGACTTTGGTCGCGGGGGAAACTAGGGAAAAGGCCAAAGTGCGCAAGCGTACAAAAGATTTCCTGGAGGGGAAAAGAAAGCGGGTCAAATTAGGCGAAGGAAAGATGGCAGAGTCTTCTCGAGGGAACCCGGAAGCACTTACCCTCCACTTCCTCCTCCTTTTCGGCTTCTGCCTCACCTAGAGCCGTCGGGTCGCAGACCGTCTACGAGACACTTCCTGTTCGGTAAGAGTTGACCGACTGAAACGGCGGCCCATAATGCATTGCGATGGCGGGTAGGTGGGTGGGGGCGGGGCCAGGGCCGGAAGTGGGACGGTGGCAGCGGCGGTGGCTCTGGCAGCTCAAAACTGAATGCAAGGTGACCGGGAGGGTAACTAAATTGGCTTGGCCTCTTAGGACTCCGATTCTGTTTTTTTTTATACGGCTCAGGCTGCTTATTACCTCTGCCTTGTCAGTGGAGAGCAGTCTTATGTCCCAGGCACCTTCACGACCTGGCCCCGAGTCCCTGCCAGTCTCGGCGCTTTTAGGCCTTCAAGTTTGCCGTGAACTGTATGTAGCTCTGATAATACCCGGTGAGGGCAAACCGGGGTGGCGCGGAAGCTAGGGAGGCCGGGAGTTCAGGGACCCCCAGTCCGGCTGGGGCATCCCAAGGTTATGCCCGCAGGGTAATAGGTCTGCAGCCAGGCGTGTCCTGTAAGGACACGCGGGAGATTATTCTTCACGATTTAAAGCAGAACGTGCACCATAAGAGGGAAAGGATGATAGTAATCTTACAAGATTTCAACCTACCTAAAAATGTTGATAGTGTTAAAACATGGTTAATCAGCATTGCTTTTCACTCTCACTTTGCCTGCACAATCGGTACACTTGAACAACCCCAAGGAACAGGACGCTGATTGGGGAGAACAAGGGGAATGCTTGAACTGGGGGAGAGACCAAAGTGCGCATGCCATCGCATCACAAGGTTTCCAGGAGGGAAAAAGAGCGGGTCAGATTAGGCCCATTGTGGAATGACTAGGAATATAAGCAGGAAAATGCACGGAAAGGACTAACTAATCCTTGGCCAGTCAGTCATCACTGTAAACTTTACAGGAGAACCGTGCTGCTTCTCCCTGCAAAGCCTCTGCACCTGTTGTACCCTTTCCCCCAATCTTTCTGTCAAATCCCTGTCATAGTTTTTCCTGGCACCCCCACAGTACTCCAGTGGAGATCTTAGAACAGTAGGTGTTTAACATCAATTTGTGTAACAACGTGCCTGGTATTTGACACTGGACAAACTCATATTTAGCCAGTGAAAAAATGAAAGGGAATAAAGGAGAAGGCATATGTTTTGATGGGGAGATTATGTGTTCATTTTTGAGACAAGTTGAATTGAGAGCCCTGTAAGACTTATGAAGGGATGAGAATTGTTGAAAGTATAGGTTTGGACTTAAGGAAAAAGACCAAAATTAGAGATGTGATTGGGGAATCATTAATTAATACTTAGGTGATAAAAAAAATGAAAACATTTTTACCCATGTTGCAGTAGGAATAACTTGATTGTTGCAATCGGAGCAAATTAGCTGTGGGAATATGGACAGTTTAATAACTTAGACATTGTTTTATGATCTGTAAAGGAGGGATAAGAAAACATTCTTCTAATTCTTAACAGTATTGCTATAAAGATACAAGGAGAAAATATATATGGAAGTACTTTGCAGAATAGGACTGAAAAAATAGTAGATGACTCTACTGCAGTGTTGTGTGTCCTTAAGTTGCCAAAAGAAAAATATACATTGAGTTACACAGTTTTTAAGATATATTTGTGTCCAATCAGGTTCCACTGTGTAATCTTGACACAGGTCCATACCTCTAATACTCAGTTTCTGTATATGTAAAATGGGAATGATAATAAGTAGCTCCTTAAGGTCATTCATTATCATTCATTATTTGCTTGGAATCTTTTCTCAAGTACTTTTCTCAGATGGAATATAAGAGTGATAAATGATGAATTATCTAATTTTTTCTAATAGGTTGCTTTCATCCTGGCAAGTGAAGGGTATTTTGTTGATTGTAGGATTTCTTTTAGTAGCTTTTGTGTGCTATACCAGGGCTTCTTAACCTTGGCACTGTTCACATTTGGGATTAGATAATTCTCTGTTGCAGGAAGGCTGTTACTATTGTTGTTCACGATGTTTGGCAGCGTACCTGGCCTTTGCCCACTGTAGTCCAGGACACTCACCCGAGTCAGGACAACCAGAAATGTCTTCAGGCCAAGTATCTCTTCAGGAATGCCTACCGCTATTGAGTAATTACTGTGCTAGTCTACTGTCTTCTAGGTTAGTGCTTCTCAGTGGTAAAGGGCCATTTTCCCCAAACCTTGTGGGTACTTTTTTTTTTTGGTATCGTTCATCTACAATTATATGTGCAACATTATGGTTATTAAACTCCCCACTTCATCAAGTCCCCCCCACATACCCCACTACAGTCACTGTCCATCAGCGTAGTGAGATGCTATAGAATCACGCTCTTGTCTTCTCTGAGTTGTACAGCCCTCCCCGTGCCCGCCCCTACATTATGTCTGCTAATGGTAATGGCCCTTTCCCCCCTTGTCCCTCCCTTCCCATCCATCCTCCCCAGTCCCTTTCTCTTTGGTAACTGCTAGTCCATTCTTGGGTTCTGTGAGTCTGCTGCTGTTTTGTTCCTTCAGTTTTTTTTTTGTTTGTTCTTATACTCCACAGATAAGTGAAATCATTTGATACTTGTCTTTTTCTGCCTGGCTTATTTCACTGAGCATAATACCCTCTAGCTCCATCCATGTTGTTGCAAATGGTAGGATTTGTTTTCTTCTTATGGCTGAATAATATTTCATTGGGTATGTGCACCACATCTTCTTTATCCATTCATCGACTGATGGACATTTAGTTTGCTTCCATTTCTTGGCTATTGTAAATAGTGCTGTGATAAATATAGGGGTGCATATGTCTTTTTCAAATTGAGCTGCTGTATTCTTAGGGTAAATTCCTAGGAGTGGGATTCCTGGGTCAAATGGTATTTTTATTTTGAGTTTTTTGAGGAACCCCATACTGCTTTCCACAATGGTTGAACTAATTTGCATTCCCACCAGCAGTGTAGGAGGGTTCCCCTTTCTCCACATCCTTTCCAACATTTGTTGTTTGTGTTTTGGATGTTGGCCATCCATCCTTACTGGTGTGAGGTGATATCTCATTGTGGTTTTAATTTGCATTTCCCTGATGATTAGCGATGTGGAGCATCTATTCATGTGCCTGTTGGCCATCTGAATTTCTTCTTAGGAGAAGGGTCTCTTCATATCCTCTGACCATTTTTTGATTGGATTATTTGCTTTTTGTTTGTTGAGGTGCGTGAGTTCTTTATATATTATGGATGTCAACCCCTTATCGGATATGTCATTTATGAATATAATCTCCCATACTGTAAGATGTCTTTTTGTTCTACTGATGGTGTCCTTTGCTGTACAGAAGCTTTTCAGCTTGATATAGTCCCACTTGTTCATTTTTGCTTTTGTTTCCCTTGCCCCGGGGAGATATGTTCATGAAGAAGTTTCTCACGTCTATGTCCAAGAGATTTTTTTCCTATGTTTTTTTCTAAGAGTTTTATGGCTTCATGACTTACATTCAGGTCCTTGATCCATTTTGAGTTTGCTTTTGTGTATGGTGTTAGACAGTAATCCAGTTTCATTCTCCTACATGTAACTGTCCAGTTTTGCCAATACCAGCTGTTGAAGAGGCTGTCATTTCTTCATTGTATATCCACGGCTCCTTTATCGTATATTAATTGACCATATATGCTTGGGTTAACGTCTGGACTCTCCTTTCTGTTCCACTGGTCTGTGGGTCTATTCTTGTGCCAGTGCCAAATTGTCTTGATTACTGTGGCTTTGTAGTAGAGCTTGAAGTCAGGGAGTGTAATTCCCCTTTTTATTCTTCTTTCTCAGGATTGCTTTGGCTCTTCGGGGTCTTTTGTGGTTCCATATGAATTTTAGAACTATTTGTTCCAGTTCATTGAAGAATGCTGTTGGTATTTTGATAGGGATTCCACTGAATCTGTATATGGCTTTAGGTAGTATAGCCATTTTGACAGTGTTTATTCTTCCTAGACAAGAGCATGGGATGAATTTCCATTTGTTAGTGTCCTCTCTAATTTCTCTTAGGAGTGTCTTGTAGTTTTAAGGGTTTAGGTCTTTCACTTCCTTGGTGAGGTTTATTCCTAGGTATTTTATTCTTTTTCATGCAATTGTGAATGGAATTGTTTTCCTGATTTCTCTTTCTGTTAGCTCATCATTAGTGTGTAGGAAAGTAACAGATTTCTGTGTATTAATTTTATATCCCACAACTTTGCTGAATTCAGATATTCTAGTAGTTTTGGAGTGGAGTCTTTAGGGTTTTTTATGTACAGTATCATGTCATCTGCAAATAGTGACAGTTTGACTTCTTCTTTACCAATCTGGATGCCTTTGTATTTCTTTGTTTTGTCTTATTGCCATGGCTAGGACCTCCAGTACTATGTTGAATAACAGTGGGGAAAGTGGACATCCCTGTCTTGTTCCCGATCTTAGATGAAAAGCTTTCAGCTTCTCACTGTGAAGTATGATGTTGGCTATGGGTTTGTTATATATGGTCTTTATGATGTTCAGGTACTTGCCCTCTATACCCATTTTGTTGAGAGTTTTTATCATGAATGGATGTTGAATTTTGTCAAGTGCTTTTTCATCATCTATGGAAATGATCATGTGGTTTTTCTTCTTCTTTTTGTTGATGTGGTGGATGATGTTGATGGATTTTCAGAGTTGTGCCACCCTTGCATCCCTGAGATGAATCCCACTTGATCATGGTGTATGATCCTCTTGATGTATTTTTGAATTCGGTTTGCTAATATTTTGTTGACTATTTTTGCATCTATGTTCATCAGGGATATTGGTCGGTAATTTTCTTTTTGGTGTGGTGTTTGCCTGGTTTTGGTATTAGAGTGATGCTGGCTTCATAGAATGAGTTTGGAAGTATTCCCATCTCTTCTATTTTTTGGAAAACTTTAAGGAGAATCGGTATTATTTCTTCTCTATATTTCTGATAAAATTCAGTGGTGAATACGTCTGGTCTGGGGGTTTTGTTCTTGGGTAGTTTTCTGATTACTGATTCAATTTCGTTGCTATTATTGGTCTGTTTAGGTTTTCTATTTCTTCCTTGGTCAGTCTTGGAAGGTTGTATTTTTCTAAGAAGTTGTCCATTTCTTTGAGGTTTTCCCGCTTGTTAGCATATAGATATTCATAGTATTCTCTAATAATTCTTTGTATTTCCGTGGTGTCCGTCGTGATTTTTCCTTTCTCATCTCTGATTCTGTTTATGTGTGTAGATTTTCTTTTTCTCTTAATAAGTCTGCCTAGGGGTTTATCTATTTTGTTTATTTTTTCAAGGAACCAGCTCTTGGTTTCATTGGTTTTTTTCTATTGTTTTATTTTTCTCAATTTTATTTATTTTTTCTCTAATCTTTATTATGTCCCTTCTTCTGATGATTTTGGGCCTCATTTGTTCTTCTTTTTCCAATTTCAATAATTGTGACTTTAGACTATTCATTTGGGATTGTTCTTCCTTCTTTAAATAGGCCTGGATTGGAATATACTTTCCTCTTAGAACTGCCTTTGCTGCGTCCCACAGAAGTTGGGGCTCTGTGCTGTTGTTCTCATTTGTCTCCATATATTGTTTGATCTCTGTTTTAATTTGGTCGTTGATCCATTGATTATTTAGGAGCATGTTGTTAACGCTCCATGTATTTTTGAGCCTTTTTGTTTTCTTTCTACAATTTGTTCCTAGTTTTATACCTTTGTGATCTGAGAAGTTGGTTGGTAGAATTTCAGTATTTTTTAAATTACTGAGGTTCTTTTTGTGGCCTAGTATGTGGTCTATTCTGGGAAATGTTCCATGTGTACTTGAGAAGAATGTGTATCCTGTTGCTTTTGTGTGTAGAGTTCTGCAGATGTCTGTTAGGTCCATCTGTTCTAGTGTGTTGTTCAGTGCCTCTGTGTCTTTACTTATTTTCTGTCTGGTTGATCTGTCCTTTGGGGAGAGTGGTGTGTTGAAATCTCCTGAAATGAATGCATTGCTTTCTATTTCCTCCTTTAATTCTGTTAGTATTTGTTTCACATATGTCGGCACTCCTGTGTTGGGTGCATATATATTTATAATGGTTATATCCTCTTGTTGGACTGACCCCTTTATCATTATGTAATGTCCTTCTTTATCTCTTGCTACTTTCTCTGTTTTGAAGTCTATTTTGTCTGATACAAGTACTGCAGCACCAGCTTTTTTATCTCTGTTGTTTGCATGAAATATCTTTTTCCATCCCTTCACTTTTAGTCTGTGTATATATTTGGGTTTGAGGTGAGTCTCTTCTAAGCAGCATATAGATGGGTCTTGCTTTTTTATCCATTCTGTTACTCTGTGTCTTTTGATTGGTGTGTTCAGTGTATTTACATTTAGGGTGATTATTAATAGATATGTACTTATTGCCATTTCTGGCTTTAGATTTATGGTTACCAAAGGTTCAAGGGTAGCTTCTTTACTATCTAACAGTCTAACTTAACTCTCTTTTTAAGCTATTATAAACAGTCTGATGATTCTTTATTTCTCTCCCTTCTTATTCTTCCCTCTCCATTCTTTATGTGCTAGGTGTTTTATTCTGTACTCTTACATTTCCTTTGACTGCTTTTGTGGATAGTTGATTTTACTTTTTGCCTTTAGTTAGTATTTGGATGGTCTGCTCTCTTTGCTATGATTTTATTATCTCTGGTGACATCTTTTTAGCCTTCGGTGTGCTTCCATCTAGAGCAGTCCCTGTAAGATACCCTGTAGGTTTGTGGGAGGCAAATTCCCTCAACTTCCGCTTGTCTGGGAATTGTTTAATCCCTCCCTCAAATTTAAATGATAATCGTGCTGGATACAGTATTCTTGGTTCAAGGTCCTTCTGTTTCATTGCGTTAAATATATCATGCCAGTCTCTTCTGGCCTGTAAGGTTTCTGTTGAGAAATCTGATGATAGTCTGATGGGTTTTCCTTTGTGGGTGATCTTTTTTCTTTCTCTAGCTGCCTTTAATACTCTGTCTTTATCTTTGATCTTTGCCATCTTAATTATTATGTGTCTTGGTGTTGTCTTCCTTGGGTCCCTTGTGTTGGGAGATCTGTGGGCTTCTGTGGTCTGAGAAACATACTTCCTTTCCCAGCTTGGGCAAATTTTCCTCAGTTATGTCTTCAAAGACATTTCTATCCCTTTTTCTCTCTCTTCTTCTTCTGGTAGCCCTATAATGCGAATATTGTTCCGTTTGGATTGGTCACACAGTTCTTTTAATGTTCTTTCATTCCTAGAGATCCTTTTATCTCTCTCTGCCTCAGCTTCTCTGTATTCCTGTTCTCTGATTTCTGTTCCATTAACAGTCTCTTGCACCTCGTCCAGTCTGCTCTTAAGCCCATCAATTGAATGTTTCCTTTCTGTAATATCCCTCCTGACTTCCTCCCTTAGCTCTTGCATATATCTCTGTAGGTCTATCAGCATGGTTATGACTTTTATTCTGAATTATTTTTCAGGAAGATTGTTTAAATCTCTCCCACCAGGCCCTCTCTCTGGGGTTGTCTGGGTGGTCTTTGGCTGGACCATATTCTTCTGTCTTTTCATGGCAATAGAAGTCTTCACAGGCAGGTGGCACATGTGTCAGCTGGGGGAACAAAGTCCCTTCCTGCTTGTTGTTCTCCTTGCCCTTCTCCACAGCCTGTGCTGGTTACCTGCACACCAGGAGGCAGTTTCTGGGATAATCCCCTGAGCTGTAGTGTACGGGGCCGCTCTCAGGCTAGCCTAGAGCACTGTGGGGGTTTGTAGCCACACCGGGTGCTTTCTGCCCCCCTTGGTGCCTTCCGGACCTTGCTCTGGCTTCCGCGGCCCCTACCGGTTAGCTGTGTGCCCACCGGGAGGAGATTCTGTGTGGTTGCTGTGGGTGGGGCTGCTCTCCCGCTGTTCCACAGCTGTGGCAGATCCACCAGACTGTTTGCAGTGCCGGCCGGGGGAAATGAATGGTAGGCTGCTTATTGTCATGAGGGGCTTCGGCGGGTCTGCTTTATCCGGCAGCTGGTTAGGGGGCCTGAAATTCCTCAAGATTCCCAGCCTGCTGGGCTGAATGCACTTGTCCGATTTTGTTCCACTGTTGGGCCCTTGTCCCTTTAAGACTTTTAATAAGCGCCCGCTTCTCTTTTGTCCCAGGGGAGCTGGCTGTGTGGACCCACTCGCAGTCTCCGTCTGCGGTCCTGCCCTTCCGTTTCCCTAATCTCCATTACACCATGCGATGTGTGTCTGTGCTCCCAATGCAGATCACCAGGGCTGGTTATTTAGCAGTCCTGTGGTGCTTCCACTCCCTCCCCACTCTTGATTCTTTTCCTCCCGCTGATGAGCTGGGGTGGGGGAGTGCTCGGGTCCCGCCGGATCATGGCTTTGTATTTTACCCGCTTCATGAGGCGCTGAGTTCTCGCAGATGTAGCTGTAGCCTGGCTGTTGTACTGTATCTTCTGTTCTCTCTTTTAGGAATGGTTTTATTTGTTGTATTTTCACAAATATATATGGTTTGGGGAGATTTCCGCCGCCCTGCTCATGCCGCCATCTTCGACCCCCTCCCTTCCCTTGTGGGTACTTTTGAAGAATAAAATAAAAATTATTTTTATCGTAAAAATAGATGTAAACATATTGGAAAAATTGGATGAAAGACAAAATGATGAAGACACAAAACACAAACTTAAAATTTTTTATTCAACAGATGTGAATTACTCTGCCATATTGCTATAAAAGTTTCTAAATGCTTATTTCCAATTCTTGCATTACTGTAGACCCGTAATACAACTTGTATACTACCACAGGTTCACAGACCACACTTTGAGCAGTAGTATTATAGCTTTATATAAGTCAGTATCCATATGACAGTGATGATTATTAGGTAATTTTGGGGGGCCATGTTAGCTTGTCAGGTTTTCACTTTATCTTTAAGATTCAGAAATTTTACCGGACTCTATTGAGCTGGGAATTTTTTATGACCATTCCAGCATTGGGTTTGGTAAGGCCTTTCAGTTTAATAGATTCAGTCTTTCTAAAACTGAGAGGAATTTTTTTCTCATTATGGCCTCCTTATTTATTCTTTCTGGAATTCCTGTTTGCATATATTCATTGTAATTTGGAAAGCTTTTTTGCATTTGATCTTTGAAGATCATGAATGAGATCTCAACTGAAATCATCCTCTATTTATCTGCTGCAATTTTTAAGTCAGAAAAACATGTCATTTATGTTCTGGAAGTCTAAGGACTTGAAAGTCTTTTATTCTTATTTTTAAAATTCAGACTTCCATCTCCTTCACAAATTCTATTGCACTGATTATTTGAACTGCTTGATTTCCCTCTTTTGTTGGGGAGCTCCCTTGGGCTGATTCTTTGGACAGGCTTAGATTTGGTTGTTACAGTATTCGTAAATGCCTGGAATCTTGCAGTTGTAATAGGCAGAGCAGTTACTCCTGCTCTGGGCCTGTGAAGTAGAAACTCCAAGGTTTCAGTCCTGACTGAGGCAGCTGTCTCTAGTCTACTTGCTCAGTGCCCTTTGGCCTTTTCACAGTCAGGAAAACCTGGCACATTAATTTCAGGCCACTGTTGTTCTTTTCCTGCTGGGAATGGGCAGTTTTCTAATATCTAGCTTGACTGTTTTCTCTGGGCCAAGACTTAAGTTCAGAGAGCAGAAACACCTCATTCCAGATTTTGTGCTTTCTTTCTGCATCTAACCCTAGTGGAGCTACATTTAGGCCTTAGTTGTTCCTCACTGCTCCTAGGTCCCAGGGCCTTTTGGTTAAGAAGCAAACAAAAAAAAACAAAAAAAAAACACAGTGGAGAAGAGAAGGGAGCTATGGTCAGCTTATATTCTTAGTATTCACTGAGTTCTGGGAGGATTTAGGTCTGTAGCAACTAATATAATTAGCTTCCTACTGTATGATATATTTAGAGATGTTTTACAATTATGTATATTTTAAAGCATATTAAATTCTGGTGCTTCTTTTCAGTCACAGAGTCACCATGATTCTTCAGAGGCTCTTCAGGTTCTCCTCTCTCATCCAGTCTGCAGTCTCAGTCCATTTGAGGAGGAATATTGGTGCTACAGCAGTGGCATTGAAGGAACTTGATCCTATACAGAAACTCTTCTTGGACAAGATTAGAGAATATAGAACTAAGCGACAGTAAGTGGGTAGATAACCAGCCATGGTGTAAATATACATATTCAAAGTATGTAAGTTTTGAGATGATAAAACAAAATTTACTTAGTGTGTGAAAGTAAGATGTTCACTGAGCTGATCCCTGACATAGAGGTTCCTTAGGTGCTACTAAAGAAGAAATAAGGATCTTGATTTTTTTCTTAAGTCCTAAATTTTATCTTGCTTATGTGGGTTCTTAGGGCAAATTCCATTAGATCTATCGTTATTTAAGATTTATCCTTATTATAATATCATTTATTGCAAACTAGATTCAATTCACAGAAATATGTAGGATCTTGGAACTAAGGAACTATCCTTGAGAAAACAAGCCATTCATTAGCCAAAGGTCATATGACTAAGTGGGAAAAAAACATGTAATCAAAATATTCTAGCTCTTAATTTGGTGCCCTTTCTCTGACATTATGGTCTGGGGGGAAGTGTATAAACACAGCATTTTTCTTTAATGCTATTTTCACAGTTAGATATTTCTGGGACTACCAAAAGATAAAAGACACTGAAATGGTATAAAACAAGTCCTAGAAAAACATACAGAACGACGGTTTTGGAGATGAAGGATGACCTTAGCCATCATCAAGTTCAAGCCCCAAATCTTAGCAAAAGTGGTATACATTACTTCATAGTTCTGTTTTCCTTTTTAGTTGTCTATATGTGCACAGCACTTGGCTGTTAATTGGTGGGCCACAAAGAAAAAAGCCACACTTCATTTCTACAATATTCTTAGAATCTGAGAGGGATAGAAAACTCATAAGCAGATAAATACAATATTTATTATTTTTATACAAAAATTAATATAGGAAAAAATGCTCCTTTCTAGCTGGAGGCATTTTTAGAAGACAGTTTGAAAGAGTGAATGTTTTATCTTGGCTTTGAAGGTTTGAGGTCATACATTCCTCCTGAAAATGTCATGAACTGCTATGGATCATCGTCCCAGTTAAATTTTTTTTTAAAAAGGGAAGAATTTATTCACATAATTTTGCTTATAGATTAAAAGGGTTCTCAAACCTGCAGAAGGCCATCAGTAAACACCCACAGCCAAGGGTCTACCCCAGGTGTGAACAGTTGATGTGAAGGTTGGACAGATGAATGAGGGTAAGAGGAAGGTAACTTTCAGGAGGAAATAATGGTGTGAGCTAAGGCATAAAAACTAGAAAGCACAATATATATGGTAAATTGTGTGATGTTCCAGGACTACAGGTTATATGAGGAGTGTAGGGAGCAGTTAGGATAGAATGGGGTAGGAATGCTAGATTATGGAAGGGTTTGATTATAGACTGGGCAGTTGAGATAGTTTATTATAGGCATTTATGAGAAATGAAAGGTTTTTGAGAAGGATGGTGGTGTAGAACAAGATTAGTTTGTATTAGGAATTACTTCTAATCACAGTGTATTGGGAAAATTGGAATGAGAAGAGAAGAAAGACAGGCATGTCAGGAAAATATGATAATCCAAGCACTGGCTGATGAGAACCTTGTCTTTATAGCAGTGGGATTATAAAAGTGACAGACAAGGGGAGTCAGACAAAGATGTCATGAGATGTAAGGCAGAAACCTACCAAAATCACAAAACACAAAAATACAGCAAATACAACTAATCCTGCAAAAGTGACCTGAAGACTGCAGAACAGACTGCCTACATCTGGAGAAAAGAGACCTCACAGAAAAGGATAAAGTAGCAAAGCTGCAATCCAGCAGGATCCGAGCCCTCCCCTGACTCCAGCCCACAGGTGGCAGGAAGAGAAATGGAGCAGGGAGGGAGTAGAAGCCCAGGACCACTGTACACCCAGCCCTGGAGGTCTGCTCCCAGATCACAAACCTATATTACATGGTGCTATGGAGATAGTGGAGTTGAAAAGCAAAGACAGGAGGAATACTCGGAGAGACTGAGATTCCAGCCACTTGAAGAGAACAGGTATCCACAACTGGCCCCCTGGGACAAAAGAAAGGCAGGCAGTGTGAAAAACTTCCGAGCAGCAAGAAAGGTGCTAAAGGGGCAAAGATTACACAGAGCTTGCTGCTCAGGAGAAAGGGCAGGTGGACAAAATGTCCCAGCACACTCAGCCCAGCAGATCGAGAACTCCCAGGAGCGTAAGATGTTCTATCCACCTCACTGGCAACACAGCCCTGAGGCCCCATACTGTAGTGAACAGCCTGACGCTCCTTCCTCCTGGCAGGCACCATTCCCATACACCTGCTGACCATGCCATCGTGAGGGTGGTCCTGCCTAGGGCAGCTACAGGGGCATAATACAGAAACTTCTCCCTGAGCGCTTGGCCCACTGGAACTTGCAATGGAGGCAGGCCTTCCAACCGGGAAGGCAGGAGAGAGGTCTTTTGGCAGGCACTAATTCTGCTCAACTGTGACCCTCACCATTGCCACAAGTGATTGGCAGCTCCAGAGAGTAGAGCTTCTGGGTACTAGAGGGCACCTCCTACACAAATCTATTATCCCATAAGGAACAATAAAAAAAGAGAGAAATTTGGTCCAAACAAAAATTCAGGGAAAAAAATGCCAGAAAGAAGGCTTAGTGAAACTGAAATCACCAATCTTGATAAAGATTTCAAAATAAAAGTCATAAACATGCTCATGGAGCTACAGAAGAATATTCAGGATCTCAGGGAGGATTTCAAGAAGGAGAAACTTTGAAAAACACAGTAGCTGAAATGAAACATACAAGGGAGGGATTTAAAAGTAGATTAGATGAGGTAAAAGAGACGGTTACTGAAGTAGAAATTAGAGAACAGGAAAAAAAGAAGCTGAGGCACACAGGAAAAAAAGGATCTCTAGGAATGAAAGAATAATAAGAGCTGTGTGACCAATCCAAAAAGAACAAATTTGGCATTATAGGGGGACCAGAAGAAGAATAGAAAGAAAAAGGGATAGAAAGTCTCTGAGGAAATAATTGCTGAAAAATTCCCCAGTCTGGGGAAGGAAATAGTCTCTCAGGTCATGGAAATGCAGAGATTCCCCAACACAAGGAATCCTTGGAAGAGAACACCAAGACATATAATAATTAAATTGGCAAAGATCAAGAACAGGGAGAGAGTATTGAAAGCAGCTGGAGAGAGAAAAAGCTCACATAAGGGAAAACCATCAGGCTATTAGGAGACTTCTCAGCAGAAACCTTACAGGCCAGAAGGCAGTGCATTGATGTATTTAATGCAGTGAAACAGAAGGGCCTCCAACCAAAAATACTCTACACGGGAAGATTATTATTTAAATTTGAAGCAGGGATTAAACAATTCCGAGATAGGTAAAAGTTGAGGACATTCACCACCCACAAACCATCTCTACAGTGTATCTTAAAGGGACTGCTATAGATGGAAGTGCTCCTAAGGATAAATAGCTGTCACCAGAGAAGCTAAAAGCACAGTAAAGGAAGTAGACCAATTAATTACTAAGCAAATACAAAATTAAATCAACTACTCACAAAGTTAGTCAAGGGATACACAAAGAGTACAGAATATAATACCTAATATATAAAGAGTGGAGGAGGAAGAAAAGGGGAGGAAAAAAACCCTTTATATTATGTTTGAAATAGCATAATAAGCAAATTAAGATACACTGTTACATAGGAAGCTGCCCTTGAACTTTTGGTAACTACATATCTAAAGCCTGCCATGGCAGTATGTACATATCAATAATCATTCTAAATGTAAATAGACTGAATGAACCAATCAGAAGACATAGAGTTACAGAGTGGATAAAAAAACAAGACCCATCTGTATGCTGCCTACAAGAGACTCACTTCAAACCCAAAGATATACACAGACTAAAAGTGAATGAATGGAAAAAGATATTTCATGCAAATAAGGAGAAAAAAGGAGGCATAGCAGTACTTATATCAGACAAAATAGATTTTGAAACAAAGAAAAAGAGACAATGACATTACATAATGACAAAAGGGTCAGTCCAACAAGAGGATATAACCATTAAAAATATATATGCAACCAACACAGGACCACGTAAATATGTGAAACAAATTATTACCAGAATTAAAGGGGGAAATAGAATGCAATACATTCATTTTAGGAGACTTCAACACACCACTCACTCCAAAAGCCAGATCAACAGACTGAAAATAAGTAAGGAGACAGAGGCACTCAACAATGCATTAGAACAGGTGGACCTAACAGGTATAAACAGAACACTCCACCCAAAAGTAGCAGGATGCACATTTTTCTCAAATGTACATGGAACATCGTCTAGAATATAGATAACATACTAGGCCACAAAAAGAGCCTCTTTAATTTCAAAAGATTGAAATTGTGCCAATCAGCTTCTCAGACCACAAAGGTATGAAATGAGAAATAAATTATGCAAAGAAAACGAAAAGCCCACAAACACATGGAGGCTTAACAATATGATCCTAAATAATCAGTGGATCAATGACCAAATTAAAACAGAGATCAAGCAGTATATGGAGACAAATGAAAACAACTCAACAGCCAGAAACCTCTGGGATACACTGAAGGCAGTTCTGAGAGGAAAATATATAGCAATACAGGCTTAACCTCAAGAAAGAACAATCACAAATGAACAGTCTAAACTCACAATTAATGAAATGAGTAAAAGAACAAATGAGGCCCAAAGTCAGTAGAAGAAGGGACATAGTAAAGATCAGAGCAGAAAAAATAAATGAGAAGAAAAAAACAGTAGAAAGAATCAATGAAACCAGGAGCTGGTTCTTTGAGAAAATAAAAAAAAATAGATAAACCCCTGGCCAGACTTATCAAGAAAAAGAGTCTACACACAAAACAGAATCAGAAATGAGGAAGGAAAAATCACTATGGATACCACAGAAATACGAAGAATTATTAGAGAATACTATGAAAAATTATATGCCAACAAATTGGATAACCTAGAAGAAACAGACAACTTTCTAGAAAAATACAACCTTCCAAGACTGACCCAGGAAGAAACAGAAAATCTGCAGAGACCAATTACTAGTAATGAAATAGGATTTGTAATAAAAAAACTACCTAAGAACATAAACACTTGGGCCAGATGGCTTCACGGCTAAATTTTATCAAACACTTAAAGAAGATCTAATACCTGTCCTCCTTAAAGTTTCCCAAAAAGTAGAAGACGAGTGAATACTTCCAGATGCAGTCTATGAGACTAGCATCACTCTAATACCAAAACCAGAGAAAGACCACAGAAAAAGAAAATTACAGACCAATATCTGAATTCAGAAATACATAAAGGTCATATCATGATCAAGTGGGGTTTATTCCAGGGATGCAAGGGTGGTACAATATTGGAAAATCCATCAACATCATCCACCACATCAACAAAAAGAGGGACAACAACCACATGATCATCTCCATAGATGCTGAAAAAGCATTTGACAAAATTCAACATCTATTCATGATAAAAACTCTCAACAAAATGGGTATAGAGGGCAAGTACCTCAACATAATAAAGGCCATGAACTACAAACTCACATCCAACATCATACTTAATAGCAAAAAGCTGAAAGCTTTTCCTCTAAGATTGGGAACAAGACAAGGATGCCCACTCTCTCCACTGTTATTCAACATACTACTGGAGGTCCTAGCCATGGCAATCAGACAACACAAAGAAAGAAAAGACATCCAGATTGGTAATGGAGAAGTTAAACTGTCCCTGTTTGCAGATGAGATGATATTTTACATAGAAAACCCTAAAGAATCCACCAAAAACTCCTAGAACTAATAACTGAATTCCACAGTAGCAGGATACAAAATTAATACACAGAAATCTGTTGCATTCCTATATACTAATAATGAACTAGCAGAGAGAGGAAACTCACAAAAGCAACTCCATTTATGATTGCATAAAAAAGAAAAAAATACCTAGGAATAAACCTAACCAAGGAGGTGAAAGACCTATACCATGAAAACTACAAGACACTCATGAGAGAAATTAAAGAAGCCACCAATAAATGGAAATCTATCCCGAGCTCATGGATAGGAAGAATTAATATTGCCAAATTGCCATCCTGCCTAAAGTAATATACATATTTAATACAATCCCTATTGAAATACCAAGAGCATTCTTCAACGAACTAGAAGAAACAGTTCTAAAATCCATATGGAACCAAAAAAGAGCCTGAATAGCCAAGGCAATCCTGAGAAGGAAGAATAAAGTGGGGGGATTACACTCTAACTGCAAGCTCTATTATGAAACCACAGTAATCGAAACAGTTTGGTTCTGTCACAAGAACAGACCCATAGATCAATGGAACAGAATAGAGGGACTCTCTTGTCCCCTCCTGGTGTGAGCCGGGAGCTCTGTCCTTTCACTTTATCTCTAAATAAAAGCCTGTACCTTGCTCTCCTAAAAAAAAAAAAAAATCCTCGTAGAAGAAAACATAGGCAAAAATCTTTTGAATATAAACATGAGCAACTTTTTCCTGAACACATCTTTGCAGGCAAGGTAAACAAAATAAAAAAATGAACAAATGGGACTACATCAAACTAAAAATCTTCTGTACAGCAAAGGACACCATCAGAACAAAAAGGCGTTCTACAGTATGGGAGAATATATTTGGAAATGACACATCTGATAAGGGGTTAACACCCAATATATAAAGAACTCACATCTCAATGCCCAAAAAACAACTCGGCTAAAAAATAGGCAAAGGATCAGAACAGACACTTTTCCAAAGAAGAAATTTGAATGGCCAACAGGCACATGAAATCGATGCTCCTTGTCACTAATCATCAGGGAAATGTAAATTTAAATCACAGTGAGATACTACCTCATACTGGTTAGGATGGACAATATCCAACAGACAAGAAACAACAAATACTGTCTTGGATGCAGAGAAAGGGGAACCCTCCTACACTGTTGGTGGGATTGTAAACTAGTCAACCATTGTGGAAAGCAATACGAAGTTCCTCAACAAACTAAAAATAGAAATACCATTTGACCTAGGAATTTACCTGAAGAAAACAAGATCCCTGGTTCAAAAAGACATATGCACCCCTATGTTTATTGCAGCACTATTTACAGTAGCCAGGACATGGAAGCAACCTTAGTGTCCATCAGTAGATGAATGGATAAAGAAGAGGTGGTACATATACACAATGGAATATTATTCAGACATAAAAAGAAAACCAATCCCACCATTTGCAACAACATGGATGGAGCTAGAGGGTATTATGCTCAGTGAAATAAGCCAGGTGGAGAAAGACAAGTACCAAATGATTTCACTCATTTGTGGAGTACAACAACAAAGCAAAAGTGAAGGAACAAAACAGCACCAGACTCACATACTTCAAGAAAGGACTAGTGGTTACCAAAGGGAAGGGGTTAGGGAGCATGGGTGGGGAGGGAGGAAGAAGAAGGGGATTAAGGGGCACTATAAGTAGCAATCCCAGTATAGGTAGGTGACAGGGAACATAGTATAGCATGGAGAAGACAAGTAAATGACTCTCATTACTGCAGTGGGAGGCATGAGGACTTGATAATATGGGTGGATGTTGAAGCCACAATATTGTTCATGTGAAACCTTAAGATTGTATGTCAATGATACTTTAAAAAAGAAGGATCACCCACCACCAAACAAAAAAAAAATACAGTGGAAAAAAAAAGACTTTACATAGTTTGGGTCATAGGTTAAGGGGGTCTTGGAAAGTAATTTAGTTTGCTGCAGAAGGCTCTTTGTTCCTGGTAAGATCAGTTGGTACTGGCTGACCTTTGGGGCCCTCCAGTTCTCAGGGTTATTGAGTATAATCTGAATGACCATTTTGAAATCATTGTGATAGTGGATTCTAAAGTGAGGCAAAGGGCTTCTGTCCCTAGGGCCAGGCATGGGGCATGGTGGGGAGCAGCCTTTCAGAGACAGGGGTCATTTGACAATATATAAAATTGCATTATTTCACTCTTACTTCACTTTGGGTTAAATCCAGTTAACATTGATGAGCTGAATGTTATTACCTGCCTTTAAAAAATTGTTGCACCTCCTAAGATGTTACTCGAAACACTTAGTATACAAATGTTCGAAAAAAAAGGTGACAGAATGTCACAGAGGGACTGAGAACTGGTTTTCGTTACCTGGTAGACAGGTAGAAGTGAGGGAAGAGTTAAAGAACGCTGAAACCTTTGAAACTAGGCAATAAAAAAATTTTGTCATTACCAAAACTAAGGACGGAGACTGTGCAAGGATTAAAATAAAGATACTGTTCTAGGAATGCTTGCAACAGTCTCTAGATGTTGTCCCTGTTTTATTATGATAAAACCAAGGCTAAAAGGTTAGAATTTGCCTAAACTCACACTATTTAGTAAGCAGGTGTGTAGGGCTGGTTGGGGAATTTGAGAGTCTTCTGTTCTGAGGTGTTGTGGCATCTTAGTATTGATTCTGTTGTCCTTAAAAGCCTGCCCAATAAGACGTCAGTCCTTAGGTTTACCCTGAATCTAAGGCGTCTGTGGCTCATTCATTTGCGCAAACAACAGGGTGGAGAAATATTCTGGGCATGGACTCTGGGCTGGAATCCAGCTCTGCTACTTAACTAGTTTTATGACCTTGGGCAAGTTATTTAACTTAAGTACCTAGGTTTACTTATATGTAAAATGAGGATGATAATAACAGTACCTATTTCACTGGATGGTAAAAAAATTAAATGATTTAATAAATTAGCATGCCTACAATTTTTTAAGTTAAAAAAACAAGTATCCCTTGAGTATCTACTTTGGCCCTGTCACCATGCTAGTGCCTATAGATGTAATAAACAAGATGAGCTGAGAGACTTATATTCAGTTGAGGAGGTAGATAATTCTAGCTCCTTTTAATCATAAGAGTACATATTAAAGTTGTAACAGCCATAATGTATCAGTAACCAGTGTGTTACTAAGACTGGTTGGATCTTTTCAGAATTGTTTCTAAAGAGCCGGAAGACAATCATTAATTAGTATCTGGTTGAAGGCTCTTTGTGGGACTGCACTATATATTTCAGTAGCCATTATCCATATATGACTATTCAAATTCTAATTACAGTTAAGTATAAATAAAAATTGAGTTCCTCAGTTGCCTTAACCACATTTTTATTTCTCAATAGCCAGATCTGGTTAGTGCCTACCACATGAGACAGCACAGATGTAGACCATTTTTTTATCATCACAGAAAGTTCTACTGCACATGCTGATCTAGAAGAAAATTGGGTCCATGACAGGAAACATCATTAACAAGTTCTTAATTTAGAGGTGTATTTTTTGTGGAAATTCTCTAAAATACGTAAGGCCCTATGCATTTATCAGAGACGTGTGAAAGTATTACTACCCTTGATAGAATTTGCACTTGTAAATTTTTTGTGTTTATTATACTGTTCATTGATAGGTGGGCAGTAATGTTATGCCATATATGGAGGAATTTGTGCAGATTTAATTAGCTCTAATTGGCTCCGTTGCTGGTCCATGATGCTGTATTTATCTTCCCAAAGCACAACTCTAATTGTCATTTTATTGCTTAGCAAATAAAATACAAACTCCCAGGCTTAACATTCCAGGCCTCCCATGACCTGCTGTCCTGCTGGCTTTTCCACGTAGACATACAGCCAGTGCTTTACCACCTTTTGTATTTTTGCTTTTTCAGTCTTAGAATGTTTTGAATTATGACTCAAATGCATATGTCATAAGTGCCCTTTTTAAAATAAAATTTTTATTGATTACCTCAGAAAAAGTGCTCTCTCCTCTGCTTGAGTAGCTTTTTGTTAAACCATGTTTTGAAGCTTACAAATAACTCCTTTACAGCACACATGTTTATAAGCATGCTGTTTTTTCTTCTGAGAGGCAAAACCTCTGAAGTAGAAAATTTAATCTGCTTCTTTGTTAAGCTCTTATTATAGAGACTTAAAGTTACTAAAATCTTTTAAAAGCCATTGAGTGGTGACTGATTTAAATCAGATTGTTATAATAGTAACATGAAGTGCTCACTCTGTGCCAGACACTGCTAAATGGTACATGTGCATTATCTCTGTAATTCTCTTAACACCACCATTAGAAAAGACCTTCACTTTTAGATATGGAAACTAAAGGTTAAAGTGCTTCATTCCTTGCTTCAATTTACTGTTAACTAAACTGTAGAGCTGACATTCAAATGGAAGGAGTTATTGACTCGAGAGCCCACAGACTTACTTAGCCATTACACCGTATTGCAACTTGGACCCTTAGAGATTCTGACTTAATAAGTATCCTTGATACTAACAGACTTTGAATGTTAGAGATTTGTTTGAAGTTACCTCATTTATGTAAAGTTGCCTCATTACATACAACTTAAGTTTTATGGTGTTTTGCCCCAGTGATAGAAGGTCCAGCAGGTAGGCACCAGATAAATGGCATGGCAGGCACATCAAAATTTCAGTAACTGTAGATGGCACTCAGGGAAAGGAAATAAGCAGTGCTTTTTCTAACAATCTGACTTAAGTCAATAAATACCGGTCTTAATAAACCTTTGAAGATTTTCTTTTAAAATTTTGAAATAGTTTGAAATTCAAGTGGAAGTACTTGTTTTCTTTCAGAAAAGCTTTACATGAATACTTTTTAGAAATCTACTGAAGCTTGATGGTGAAAAGTAATTTTGTTTTTGTAAAGTAATTTTGATTTGCTCATTTACACAACAGGTCATCTGCAGGACCTGTTGATACTGGCCCAGAGTATCAGCAAGATCTGGAGAGGGAGCTTTTTAAGCTTAAGCAAATGTATGGTAAAGGAGACATGACTACATTCCCTAACTTCAAATTTGAAGGTAAGCATCTTTAAACACAGATTCATTCTTATGGGAAATTATTTTTAGTGGAGAATATTTATACTTACTTGAATTGTTTGGAAGATTAAATTCAAATTACAATTACATGTGACTTCGCTCAGATAGTGACATGTGCATGGGGAGCTCTGGGATAAGTGTCTGCAATTTTATAGGAGTTCGAGATTAATGGTGGGGATCTGAAATCAAACTCCCTGATCTGGAATTCTGGCAATATCACTTAGGAGCTGTGTGATCTTGAATAGTTAACTGGTGCCTATTTCTCATCTGACAAATTTTTAAAACCTCATATGGTTGTAGTTAAATGACATGAAATATGTAGTTAATAGACCAGCTCATAGTAAGAGCTGAATAAATCTTTAGCAATTATTATATTTCCATGTAGGTGTTTTAAAACAGGACATATTCACTAAAAAAAAAGAACTAGAAGATTGATGAATTAAATATTGAAGGCTTCTAGGCAATGTGTTTTACTGCAGTATGGCTAAGCTTGAACTTTTTTTCCTCTTCTTAGATCCCAAATTTGAAGTCATCGAAAAACCCCAGTCCTGAAAAAATACATGAAATCTATCTGGTAATTTGTTCTAGATTAGTTGTACAATTGGTCAGAAGGTATCAATAAACATAACATTTCACAGCTGCCAAATGTCTTTTTAGTTCTGATTCCAAATAAATTATTTGGTGATGTTGGGTGTATACTTGATTGTATTGAATCTGTGTTTCAGTGTTGTTTTTAAATTCTCCCGTTTGGTTATGACGAAGCAGATGGAGACCTTGGATAAATTGGGGATAACTTTCCCATAACCTGCCAGATTCTTCTCAGTGTCCAGGCTTTCCTTTTAGTAGTGGAGGCTTACTGCCTGTGGGGAGCCACTCTGACCTAAGGAACGTTTGCCGTGGAGGGATGTTATACCTGCTCCCTGGATATTAAGAAATAGTTCATAAATCCCTTCTCATAGCTTTTTCAGGAAACTCAAGTATTTTGAATATGTACAGGAACATACATTGTGTTTTAACTTCCGTCTTTCCTCAAATTTTAAATGTTTTTATCCCAGTAACCCAAGTCCCACCTCTTCCCCTGCAGTTTATGATCACAGAGTCTATTAGAGTGCTATTCCAGGGAAAGCTGGGGGCTAGAGAAGAGGAGGGTTCTACAAAGGAATTAAGTTGTATGGTATTTTGCCCCAGTGATGGAAGATCTACTAGATAGGCACCAGATAAGTGGCATGGTGGGTACATCAAAATTTCAGTAACTATATGGCTCTCAGGGAAATTTTATTTTTTAAGGAAACCATGTCCCTTGTATGTCTGACAGTTTCTCTGACTTAATTCACTAAATAAGGATCTTAATAAATCTTAAAAGATTTTAAGAACGTGAAGTAAAAAAACTGAATGAGTTTAGCTCACTTCAAAAGAGGAATAGATTTTTACTGTGGCACACTGCACTAGTTGAAGTCAAACCTTCTGTGGAATACCTTTTTCAAAAGATCCACAAATATTTTCTAATGGTGTGTGATTAAACTAGTAGTATGTTTAGAGATGGAATTGGGGAGAGTATAAGTAGTAGGATGAAGCAGTCCAGTTTTCTTCAGACAAAGCTAAGCAGTGACAATTCAGCTGAACTACTTTTATTTAAATATTTGTAGGCATTAAAACAATTCAGCGTTTAATTATGGTACTACTTAAAGGTGATACAGGAAGTCTTAATTGCTCAGGTCCTTTCTCTAGCCTCCCTAAAATGGCCCTAGTCCACCTTCCTGCAGCAGGCCAGCTGCCAGAGTACATAGAGCCAGTGTGCCAGTGCATGCTTCATTGCCCTTTTTTCCTCTCTCCCCCAACTCAAGAGTTGAGTTGAATTTTACCTTTTTCTCACACCCATTTTTTTATCTCTTCCAACTGTTTTGAATTTGCTTGATCATAAGGATTCTAAGTTCTAGCCAGGAAAATGCTCTTTTTTTCTAGCTGAATGCTCTGAGTCATGGATGTCAACCAGGGCCTCATCTTCTTCAGAGCTCCGTCCACTTTCTGGTGAGCTACAGACTCCAGCTGTTAACTGTCACTTCAGCCTATTATACTCCTCATCTTGGGCTTACCATTTGGGACCACCTTACGTGTTTATTACAAATGACCTCAACATCATAGGCTTTTTGCTGTTTGAAAAAGCTTTTTTCTTCCATGTCTGGTGTTATGTGTTGAATTGTGTTCCCCTAAAATTCTTATGTTCAAGACCTAACCCGTAGATCTTCACAATGTGATTGTATCTGGAGATAGGACCTTTAAAGGTGATTAAGTTAAAGTGAGACCATTAGGGTGGGCCCGAATCCAATCTGACTTGTCTTTATAAGAGGAAATTCGAGTTAAGGAAAGGTACAGAGAACTGGAAGGGACATATGTCTGTTATTTTTCTTGTGCTGCCTATGAAACTAACCAAAGAGGGCTTCTGTTCTAAGCAATCTTCCATTTAGTGTGGGGTTTGTTGTTTGTTTTTGGTTATTACTGGTTCTCTGATTGTTACTGCCCTATGTGTAGCAGGCTTATAAATGTCGTTCTTTCTGGTTAGGTGCTGCATGTATGAATTCTTATGGGTTTTTGTGGCCTTGGAGGTCTCCCCATTTCACAGATTACCTTAAGTGGGAGGTTCACTCCAACTTCATCTCTTCCAAAACCTCTTTAACTCCCACCCCAGTGGGATAGTCCGAGGGCTTGTTTCAAATGCTTGTCCCTAGTGAGATCTTGGCAAGATGACTCAAGACCAGCTCCTGTCAGTGATGCTTACTTGGCCACAGGAGCACATCCTTGCTCTAAAAAATCCTGGGGAAGGAGGTGCTTCACCATTTCCCCTGCTCTCTTCCTTGATACCTTTTTCTGACTCTTTCAACCTACTTAAATAGCTATTTCCCATGGCAAGTGCCTTCAATATTTGCTGGTGATTCTCTAAAATTCATTTACATGCCTTGGGAGTGATTTAGATAATAGAAGTCCTTGAAATTTTGACAAACTCATCCTCTTACATAATTTGGACAATTCATTCTCTCTCTCCATTACTCCTCACCCCAACCCATTTGTAGACACTTTAGTTTATATGGACTCTGTGGTGGGGTAAAGTGGTGAAGACTGGGGTAATGATTTCAGAGTAGTACCACTGTTTCTTCATGAACATCAAAGAGTATTTGTACACAAATTTGTTTTTCTTCAGAAAATGGGATACTTGTCTTCAGCTTTCAAGCAACAGAAAATATCCCAGTCAGCATTCTGTTACATGAATATATCTTTATGAAATTTTCTCATATTCCTTGCTGTGTATTATCCTAAAATTTAGAAAAATAAGTTTCTTGACTATAGCAATTTAAGTGTAATTCATGGTAGCTCAAATATTTGTAAGGAAAGAGTTTGAGAATGAAAAATTAAATGTCAGGGGCAACTTTAGGAATCCAAGTACAGATGTTAGAAAAGTGCTATTTTTATACCATCTTTAAGAAATGCTTATGAGTAACACATTCAATGTTGAAAACATACTGAAATGAAGCTTTAAAACTGCCCTCAATCCTAGAGAAATTAAACAAGTCCCTTGTTGATAGAATTATTCACTTGTTTTGAAGAGCATTTTCTTAGAAAGTATAAAGACATTTTATACTCTGGTATGTCTTAATACATTTTTCTACAAATAATCAAAAATTTGGCACATATTAAAAAGTAGCAAACATATTACTGTGTAAATTTAAATGTCTTACTGGCTTTACCTGTGATTCATGAATTGGTCAGCATCACCTCTTGCAAATAGAAAAGAGCTCCAAGAGCTTTACAAAAATTAAAGACTTTTAGCACAGATGACTCCATTTTGCTCTGTTGTCTCCTTGTTAATAGTATCAACAAAAGTTTATATTTACCTTGAATTTCCTGACCAGTTATATTATGAATTATGTCCAAACCCTTACATAACAAAGAAAGGAAAATTAAATTTTAAAACTTGAAAGCTGGAAAAATATCTTAAAGTCTTAAGAATGATGTGGAAATTGATGACACCTGATGACTAAAAGGGGCAGGATAAGAAAAAAATAATCTCCAGCTTTAATTCATGAAGCAATAATATGTGTAACTGCATAACATGAACTGGATTATAATTGCAGAATACAATGCTTTATTAATACTTTTATTAATAAATCTGGAGAAATTTTATCAAACAAATATTCTTTAAATTGCCTTTTCACAAGTGCTCTTTTGATTTTAAAAATTCATCATTTATAAGATACTGTTAAATATTTTGGGATTTATAAATATGTACAAAACATTTTCTCAAAGAGCTTTCAGACCAGTAGACACCAAACATGTACATAGATAACTACATTATAAAATAAAAGACAGCAAGTCCCATAAGAAAATCAAGTGAATCAAAAATTCAGAGAAGAAAGTACTTCTTCCAGCAGGGGGAATGAACGAAGGCTTCCTAGAGGTGGAATCTGAACTGTTCTTAAGAGTGTGTAGAATTCATATATCTTGTGATTCTGAGAATCAGCGTTCCAGTGTGGAGGGAGCACTGTACATCAGTGTATAGGGGAAGGGGAAAAGGTTGAGATAAAATGACCTTAGTTTAGTTTGATGGGTGCATAAGGAAACCAAAGAGTAAAAACAGAACATTTGACTGGAGGGGAGGTTGTGACAATGACAAGATGTTTATGTGTGGGGTTGTGGGTGCGGGTTTGAATTCCAGGCTAAGGAAATTAGCCCCTGGTAATAGACTATGTAAAGAAAAGAATGAAAGGTTTTTAACAAGGGAGAAGGGAGTTGACATTGTTCAAGAGAGTGATCTGGCAGCAACTCTTTGACTTGATGGGGTAGGGGAAGGGAGACACCAGAGGGCAAAGGTGCCTTTAGAACAGGAGATAACTGAAATTATGCCTTAAGAGAGGGTGCTTGAGGAAGGTCTCAAAAGACAAAAGGTGAGGTGGTAACAAAAGCTTGAGAAAAGTGGTACCAGTCATCAAAGGTGCCTGCCAGTGAATGATGGAGGCAGTGAATAAATGGAGGTTAAAGATGTAGAGATTTAGGGACAGGAAGGGTGGTAGTGGCAGTGACAGAATTTCAGTGTATGTATCTGTGATGAGAGAGTGGATGAGAATGAAATGGCCCACTGTGGCCCATGGCATTTAGATTGGGTAGAAGGAAAGAAACAAAAATATTACCAGGCTGTTAGACTAGGGAGGGGCTGTTGGGCCAGAGATTACTGAGGATGAAGGGAAAGTGTGGTAGGAGAGAATTTGAAATTTTAAAAGGAGAGGATGTTGGGGGCAGAGAAAATCTTGTGTAAAACATCCCAGATCACATGGGTCCTGAATCCTCATTTAGCTCTGTGAACTTGGCAGTCACAGAGTCTGTTTCCTCATCTGTAAAAATGATGACACTGCCCACTTCATAATATCATTGAGATGAATGAGATTTTTATACACCTTCTCCTCCACCTACCCCAACTTATGACACATATAAAGTATTCCAACAAATAGTATTGGCTTTTTATTTAAAAAGCATTTTTTTCAACCTTTTGAGAGGTTGGCAGGCATCCAGACAGGGATGATGAGATTCTTACCTAAAGCTGCTGAAGAGCTAGCCCTG
Organism: Smutsia gigantea; assembly: GCA_032199065.1. NCBI lineage: Eukaryota > Metazoa > Chordata > Mammalia > Pholidota > Manidae > Smutsia > Smutsia gigantea. The sequence goes on along the minus strand of JAVSCE010013231.1, from coordinate 106,065 downwards.
TAACTACAGATCATAAGAGGGTGTAGTTTCCTGGGTTTTACTGAACAATAGGTGGATGACTTCCCCAGCATTGTTAAATGGGCCTAAAGAGTTGAACAAGGCCAGCTGTTTTTATTAATGTAGACTTCAATCAAACAAGAACACCTGTGAGATAAGAGTTTCTTTGCAAAGTTGTATTACAGAATTATAAATTGTTCCAGATCTAGTTAGTTTAAATCCCCCACTAAAATTTAATTAAATTGTTACAATAGCAAAAATAAAATAAAACTTGCTATTAAATATTCTAGAGCCCTAATCCTTATATGTACACAATTTCACTGCAGGAAAATAAAATCAAAATGCTCTGTGAATTGTAATGGGCATTTACCAATTGTTAGTATTTAAGTCACTCAAATAAAAGAAAATGCAAGACCAAGTCCAGACACACATGGATATACTTTCAATAGGTGGAAAATTAGTATTCAATACTGTATCCTTTCTGTGGGAGAAAGCATTCTTCACAGGGAAAGGTATCGGCAAGTTACGTGTGTGGGCTCCAGTGCTGAGTTCTGATGTCACGGTCACAGATCTTGGGTGTTAAGGGAAGGAAGCAACAAGCAGCTTTGAGAGTGACATAAGACACCTGGGTTTCTGTCAGACTCACAATTATGTTTAATGAAGAAATCACTGACACACACCAGGTGAGTTGAGATCTAGTCGTTAGGTATCTGTCTTCGTGTTGCTTTTGTTCTCAGAAATGAAGTAAACACAAAGTGCAAATCCTTGGCTATAAGACCCACTCCCTTCTGTGGATATGTTAGTGGTAAATGAGAAGCAGAATGAGGATTATATTAGGGAAGAAAAGAGGATTCTGGTAGAAATGAGACCAGAGGTTCCTTTTGCATCTGCCAGAGTATTTTCTGAACCCTCTATATCAGACTCTTGCACAGAGCATGCATACAGCTTATACTTTCATGCTCTATGGATTAATTTTACAGTCAATATGATATATTTTAGTAACTTCTCTAGAAGTCAGGACATACAGCATTTCACAAACCCAAGAATATTACAAAGTATTGTGATTCTTTTAATTTAGTCCAGACACAAGAAGCCAGACTGTATTTTATTTAGGTGCTCACAGAACTATTTGTTTAAAATAACAATTTCAAGTGATTTAGAGGTCCTATAACAAAATACCAATCTCATTATTTCATGTACCTCTTTGCAAATGTAAGACAAAGCATTTTTATCATCTTTTAATAACGTATAACAGCTGTGGTTTGGTGTGTCTCAAAGATGGAATTCTTTTAAATTATAAAGGATTTTGTGTGCTTGAAATCCTAGGGAAAGAAAAAAAACAAGTTTAAATATAATGTATTAATTCATATTTAAGGAGATACATAAATTTTATGAGTATAAAGCTCATAATACCCACGATGAGAATCTTACAGGTACAAACCAGAATGTACTTAACTAAATCTATTTGTGAAGACTTAAATAATTAAATCCTAGGAGATAGGTCTTTGAAACTGCCTGAAGAGTAGAGAAGCAGGAGCAGGAATTAGAGGAGAAATCTTACTCGCTAGGGGTGCGCTACTGACACCTAAGTGGGCAGAGGTCGGGGTGCTGGTGAGCATTCAACAGTGCCCATTAGAGCCCCCCACAACAAAGGGCTTTGTGAAATTATAAGAATTATAAGAAATTATCATTTAAAAAAAATCTAAGTTCTTATACAAGAATTACAAGAAGTTATCAATAGTGTCAAAGTTGAGAAACCCTGCTATAGAGCAAAACCAGAATTAGAGACTCTAGCTCTTATTTCATGAGGGCAACTGAGAGGAAGATGAAGACAAAGTGAGAGACTCATCCTTCCAATTCAGCCACAAAGTGTCTCTTACTGTTCGCTGGGATGAGGTTATTTTGTTCTACCTTCAAAGAGGCTTCTCCACAAATTGTAGTAACAAATACGGAATTACATATTGCTTGTCTGCTAATTTAAAAATATGCTTTTGGTGTAGTAAACTACAGAATAAGGTGACTTCTATGATAGATTTTGGAGTTTCTAAAATAGTCAAATTTTGAGAGAAAAAACTGTATGGAGAAGTAAGTGCGTCCAAAGGTCAGTGTCCATTAAAACCACTTAAGTGTTTGAAATGCTGATGCCCACTGCCACTCCCAGCTCTACCGAAAGGGAATCTAGAGAATCCCTGCCCCAGAGCCCTAAGGAATTCACAGGACCGACGCTCTGTTCTCAAGAAAGGGCTGCCGACCACTGAAAACATTGGAGACCTCCCTCTCCCCTTCCTGTATTCCTAAAAAATAATCTAGAAGGTTGACTGTTCATCCAAAGGGCTACAAAATCTGAGCAGTGATGGAATTAGTGCTTCACTGTAGTGTTTACAAACATGAAAGTACACAAAGGTCCAAATGTCTAAATTCCATTGCCTAAACCCTCTGAGTTAGATAATGACTACATCTTTTCAAGGATTTCTGAAATGCTCCTTTGAGCAAAAGCAGAGGAGATTTCACATCCCTGAATTTCCCAAGTGCTTTGCATAACCAGAGGAGAGCCCTAGAACCACAGACCTCCAGAAAGTCATCTGCTGGGTCGGGCTGGTAAACATCAGGGCACCTGAATCCAAGTTCCAGCACTGTAATGCTGTGAGAATTTGTATCTTAATTTCCTCATCTATAAAATGTGGCTGATAATGCCGGACCTAATGATACTAGGGAGGCTAATAGGGAAAAAAATGGTAAAGCCCCATTTGCTCTACAAATGCCAGGCAACTTTATCATGCCATGCCATACAGGGATGGAAGCCAACATTCACTTAGCCCCTTCCAAAGATCAGCTGTAGAAACTAGTACAAAGTATATCGAAAATGAAGAATCCATCACTTTCATACAATTATTTCATTTCTCCTATTCCTTAAACACATTCATTCTGTAAATATGCTTTAAAAATACTCACGGTCTCACTCATTGTCGTGGCTTTAGATGCAGAACTACTCTTCCTGTTTGTGGAATATAAAAGACAACATTTACTATATTATTACTTCCAATTGTGAAGTACATATCCTCTTTTAGTTAACATTACCTCTATATATTTTCTCAGCAGGAAGATGAACATTTATCTTAACGGGGTACAAAAAGTCAGCAACCCCTAACTGAATTTCTTATATTTTTCAAACACAATGTTCACAGGAAAAGCCATGCAACAAAATACCAGTGTGTGAGAAGCCCCTGTGTATCTATCTATTTGTGTCCTAGGACTATTATACAGAAGATTTTTGTGGAATATAAAAAACAGAGACTTACTCACTTTTAACTTGCCAGTTTATTAACATTTAACATTTTGAAAGCTTGACCATTATAATCTCAAAATTTATTTTCCATGGAAAGAAAGTTTTACATGGAGGGTTATGGGCTGAACTGTGTACACCTCAAAAATTGCTGAAGTACCAACTATCAGTACTTCAGAATGGAACTGTACTTAGAGACAGGTCTCTAAAGAGGTGACTAAATTAAAATGAGGTCACCAGGGTGGGACCTAATCCAGGGGCTTTATAAGAAGAGAGACTTTGGGCATGAAAACAGACAGAGGGAAGACAATGTGAAGACAGGAACTGTCTGTAAGCCAAGGAGAGAGACCTGAACAGATCCTCCCTTCACAGCCTTCAGAAGAAACCAACCCTGCTGTCACCGTGATCTAGACTTCTAGCCTCCAGAACTATAAGAAAATTAATTTCTGTATCAGCCAACCACTCTGTGGCACCTTGTGACAGTGGGCGGGTTGGGGTTGGCTATGCCATAGGCTACCCTGCCTTTCTAAACTCATCCCCTTTGCTACTGCCAGTCTGAATAACTTGAACCTCATCTTGGACTTGGACAGGGATGAGACTGAGGGCCCAGGGCTGAGCAAGAAGTCTGGGAACAGGAATCAATGGCAGCCAAGTCTTCACAGGCTTAGGAGATGGCAAAGTATCTGGAGTCACAGCAGCTCAGAGGAGAGGGGAATGCCCATAGAGCCAACGCTGGGTCTGCATTCCCACACCTACAGATCAGGGGCACTTAAACCCGATCCTTTTCCAGATCTCATGCACTAGTGACTCTTCAATTTCTAACTCTAGTTATTTCCCCAAACTCCAGATTTATGTATTCAGTTACTTTTACCAGTGATCTTTTCTTGGAATCCTAACCAACATCTCAAATATTAAAATTTCAAAACATCCCAGACCTTTCCACCTATCCGCACCACCACTCCCAAACCTGCTCCTCCTGAAGTCTTTCACACTTCAGTAAATGGTAACTCCATCCTTCTGATAGCCTTGGAGCCATCTCTGATTTCTTTCTTTTTCTCACAGCCCATATCTAATCAATCAACAAAGTGTTTAAAATATATTCAGAATCCTACCACTTGTCAACATCTCCAACACCACCGTTTTGGAACCAGCTGCCATTTTCTCTTGCCTAGATTATTAAAGAGTTACCCAACTGGCCTCCCTGTTTTCTGCATACTTTGTCACCTTACAGTTTATTCTCAACAGGGCTGCCAGCGTGAGCTTCTAAGAATTAAGAAAGAGGATGCTACTCTTCCACAGAAAACCCTCCCATGACCCATCTTAATCAGAACCAAAGCCAAACTCCTTGCAACTGCCTAGAAGGCCATATGATCTGGCCCCTACTACTTCTGTGTACTCATTCTTCTCTCTGTTGTCCTCATTCTGTTTCAGCCACACTGGTCCCCTTAATGTTCCTCAAATACGTTAGTCATGCCTGGCCTCAAGATCTTTCTATTTGTTCTCTCCCCTCTGTTTGAACACTCTTTCCATGGATGTCTGCATGACTTACTCATTTCAGCTCCTTCAAATTTTTAAGTGCCACCTCATCGGTGAGGTTCTCCCTAACCACCCTTTTTAGAAGGACAATCTCTATTCCTACCCTGTGGATTGCCTATTGTATTGTCTATTCTCTTCCCTGCTTTATTTTTCTCCATAGTAGTTACCACCACCTGACATACTGTAGAGTTTATGTATTTGTTTTCTTTCTGTTGTCTCTACTAGAATGTAAGCTCCATGAAGCATGGGGTTTTTGGGGACCTGTTTTGTTCACTGCTGTATTGCCAGTCTGTAGGGCAGTGTTGGGCACAGAATTGGTATTCAGTTAAATTTTAAAATGTTAGGTAAATTTACTTGAAAATTTTCAATTTGGCAAAATACAGTAAATACATTTTTTAAAGTGGTGTTATAGAAATGCCTACAAAGTCAAATTAGTGACTCTTTCTTCTCTAAGTAATTAAATATTGATGAGTAAGTATGAGGTAGGATGTATTTCTTGATAAATCTGAGTCACTTCCCATAGGATTAAACCTACACAAATAATACAACTTCCCACATTTGATTTTAAATGATAATTAACAGAAGAAGTAGTTGATTTGAGGAAAGGCATGCATTAAGAAAGTATACTTACTGGAAGGAGGTTTCTTCTACAAAAGAATAAGTGTATATCATTAATGAGAGAGTTAATATAATAAGACACAGATTCATATAAAACTGAATTTTGGCTTAATTTCTTTTTCTCAGTTTTGATTCTCATTTCCTGACATATATACTTTCTAAATCAAGGGTTGGCAAGCATTTTCTGTAAAGGACCACATGGCAAATATTTTAGAGTTTGTGGCCCAGGAAGTAAAATAGAGGATATTATGTAGGTACCTATATAACAAAAAAGAAAAGAAATTTCCAGAAATTTTACCAATGCAGTTAAAACAATAATAACAACTAAAGCTTTGTAACACAGGCCTATTAATTAGAAGAACGGAATTCATTTTGTAGGGACAACATTTCTCTTACTTAGAGTTCAATGTTAGTGTTCTCTATTATAAATAGTTTGCAAATGTTCACCTGTAAAAACCATTCTTAGCTCATGGGCCATAGAAAGTCATGTGACAGGCTGGATTTTGTCCACAGGTCATAGTTTGCCAAACCCTGTCTGAAATGCTTCTCTTGGATAGAGAATGCTTTTCTGTCAGATGACATCAGAGTAACATTCTTATCTAATGAGCTACTAATATCCCAAACAAATCTTTAAGTAACTCAGTATTTTAAGAAAAATTCGTTTGCCAAGTCTTCAATAAAATTACTCCAATTTTTTTTTGAAGCAGAGGTAGAGATGGTAAGCATTTTGAAGAGTAATCTTATCTGTCTGTACTTTCACTGGTGACCAGCAGGGGGCTCAGCTGGCATCTGTTAATAAAATTACATGACCCTGGACGAGATTGGAGCACCACCCAAAGGATGACTATTAATTCACAGAGCAGTTACTCTGAATTACACAGAAAATCCTAGGACCCATGTTCATGGAAACATTTTATGACACTTAATACCAATCTATAGATATTACTAGTAAACCCTTTTAAATTTAAGTTATATTTGGGTCTAAAATATTTTTTAAACCTAAATTCTAAAATTAATGTTCACTGCAAAACAGTGGGTCTAAAACTTGTTCATGCTATAAATTTATTATTCCACTTAAAAATTCTACTTTGTACACCATCCCCAATGAACTTGATGGAGCTGTAGCTTTTGAGCTCTCAGATAATTTTAAAGACTGGAACTAAAGAAATGGAGTAAGAGAATAAAAAATTATTTTAAAATCTCACCCATTTACATCAAACCTACTGCATCATCAAATAGGTGTATGGAGTTAGAAGAGGTCTAAACTTGAAGAATTTAGAACCTTGTTCAGAAGCAACTGTAATACAATAGGTTTCTAGTTTTTATTGAACAATTCTCTTCTAAATACAGTTAAGCTTGATGTTCAACATTCCATTGTTCTACACTGAGAAAACATTTCACAGATTTATTCCAATGAAACTTCTTATCATAAAACTAGAAATCAATTTACATTTTGAGTATGCAATGCCTAACTTGAAATAAAGGGATCTTAAACACATGTAAATATCCTATAAATAACCACCCCCACTGAGTTTCTCTCAGTACTGCTGCACCGTGCGACTCCTCTCACATGTTCTGGGTGTTCCCTGGAATCTGGAATGTTGTGATGAGGCAACTCTGCTTTTCCTCCCTATGTGCCAAGGTGCTTCATGGCTCACCTACATGTCATCTGGGATATGTTCTACTGCAGGAAAATCAGTGAAAAATATTCTCCAGAGTTTGTTAGGACATCTTAGGAGAAACAGTATCTCATGAGAAAACTATATCCACAGAAAGTTGTCTAGCAAAAAGGGTGAAATTCACTTACTTGAAAAGTAGCCTTTCCTCTGAGCATAGCACACACCGAGGCCACAAACAGAAACCACTAAGGCGACAACTACCACAGCTGTTATGATGCCGCTTACGTGGAGATCATCTGGAACGCAAAAGAAGCCATGCATGAGGTCACGTCAAATAGATGGGCAGATGGAGTGATTAAACTCAAAAGTTCAAGAAAGCTCCCCTTTGCAGTTATACCATAAACGTGGATAGTTTCATGTTGCTGAAGCCTGTTCAACTGACTCAACTTCCAGGACACAGTTCAAAATTGATTGAAAATATTAACAACTAAGTTTTGTAAGAAACTTAAATTTTAAGAAGTCCTATGATCCAGATCTATGTATGATATTCTCTTACATTCATTTGGAGATGTAATAATTCATATGATTAACTATCAGGTTGGAAGTTCTCTTCAACGTTCACTGAGTTCAAGTAGCTTACACCCTCCCCCCAAAATTTTACTTAAAATTCTTGTACATCATTATCTGTGTCCTTTCACAAATAAGAGAAAACCCATTCAGCCCCAAAGAAAGCCCACACTGTTATTCTATAAAACTGTCAGATATTATTTCCTTCTTGAATTTATATGGGCTTGTGTGTATGTATATATACACACATACATTCCCACACACATTTATGTCAGTAACATGTCATCCCATTAAGTTTAAAATGAATTAAATACTACAAGGCTTTTTCCTGTTGATATTAAGTCATCTCTCCTCTAAACTAATACAACTGGATTTTTTGGACCCAAGTTTGAAATCATTAGAAGCTTGTGATTTTTTTTTCAGATAATGATTCTGTTGCCTAAGCCTTGGATTATTAACCTTGCAAGGTTCATATTTCTGCAGTTGGGAACTGCATAAAAATACCCTCATGCAAGTCACTAGTAAAATGACAAATATGGATTTTTTTATGGAAATAACTATATAACAAGCTATTGGACATAACCCTTCACATAAGACATAATTTATCAGCATGCTCTGGGTGTGAGATTCAACTACATGTGAATCCATCTCAACATTTAATTTGGGTCACATCGCTCTATCTCGTCCATAAGGATTTCATGAGCAATACACTTCTGTCATTTACATACTTCCTATGTTTTGATTAACATGTAAACTACCTGCACATTTTAAAGGAGTAATCCCTCAAAGGGTTGTGGTTTTTAAAAGCAAGTATTAATTAGCATGACATTAAATAACTTGGAGAAAATATTAGGTGGCACTTTCTCAACAGTGATTTTAGATATTTAAAAGCAGTGCTCATTTTCAGAAAGATTTTTCTACAAAAATTAAGTGAGTCTGCTTATCTTAAAACCTCTGGTCTCAAAATAAATTCTGTCTTAATGCCAAGTGTAAATAATTTTCTCAGATAACTGAAATATAAACTGTTTTTGTTTTGTTGTATTTTATAAAAAGAAACTGAATAAATCTTTTGAAAGGGTGAATAATTGGACCAGAGTGATAAACATTAACTGTTGCTTGGTATAAACTCAGTTCATTTTTGCTTGAACATTGGGAGGTCAGTGAAATTCAGCTATTTATTTACTTGGATAAAAACTAGCAGAGAGAGAAAAAAAAGCCCACAATAATCACATTCTAATGCAAAATTAAGAGCTAAATGAAACTCCTGAGGACCAAACTGTGCCTACTGTATTCTTTGTAGTGGTCAATGAATTTAACATCTAAAAGGGTTCAACCTAAAGCCAAATTCTAACAAAAACTCTTATCCTGTAAGTGCTAAGTCATGAGTAAATTTTATTTTACTTTCTTCAATGAAACAGAAGATAGAAGACTTTAAGTTAGAGGAAAGTTGTTTTCATCCCATTTGCTATTTACCATGAGATACTGAGAAAGTCATATAACCACCTTATGCTTCAATAAAAAGAAAATGTAACAACACACATGAAAATATTTTGTGTACTTTCTTTCTTGGTATCATTAATATACAATTACATGAGCAACACTGTGGTTACTAGATTCCCCCCATTCTCAAGTCCCCACCACATACCCCATTACAGTCACTGTCCATCAGCATAGTAAGATGATATAGAATCACTACTTGTCTGCTCTGTGCTATACTGCCCTGCCTTCCCCGTGCCTACCCCCCTACATTATGTGTGCTAATTGTAATGCCCCTTTTTCCCCTTATCCCTCCCTTCCCACCCATCCTCCCCAGTCCTTTTCCCTTTGGGAACTGTTAGTCAATTCTTGGGTTCTGTGAGTCTGCTGCTGTTTTGTTCCTTCAGTTTTTTCTTTGTTCTTATACTCCACAGATGAGTGAAATCATTCGATACTTGTCTTTCTCCACCTGGCTTATTTCACTGAGCATAATACCCTCTAGCTCCATGCATGTTGCTGCAAATGGAAGGATTTTTCTTCTTATGGCTGAATAATATTCCATTGTGTATATGTACCACCTCTTCTTTATCCATTCATCTACTGATGGACACTTAGGTTGCTTCCATTTCTTGGCTATTGTAAATAGTGCTGCGATAAACATAGGGGTGCATATGTCTTTTTTTAAGTTTATTTTGATATCATTAATCTACAGTTAAATGAGTAATATTATGGTGATTACACTACCCCCTTCATCAGGTCCCCCCCAAACCGCATTACAGTCACTGTCCATCAGCGTAGCGAGATGCCACAGAGTCACTACTTGCCCTCTCTGGGTTGTACAGCCCTCCCCGTGCCCCCCTAACATTACATCTGCTAATCATAATGTCCCTTTTTCCCCCTTGCCCCTCCCTTCCCATCCATCCTCCCCAGTCCCTTTCCCTTTGGTAACTATTAGTCCGTTCTTGGGTTCTGTGAGTCTCCTTCTGTTTTGTTCCTTCAGTTTTTTTCTCAGTTTTTATACTCCGCATATGAGTGAAATCATTTGGTACTTGTCTTTTTCAGCTTGGCTTATTTAACTGAGCATAATACCCTCTAGCTCCATCCATGTTGTTGCAAATGGTAGGATTTGTTTTCTTCTTATGGCTGTATAATATTCCATTGTGTATATGTACCACTCTTCTTTATCCATTCATCTACTGATGGACACTTAGGTTGCTTCCATTTCTTGGCTATTGTAAATAGTGCTGCGATAAACATAGGGGTGCATATGTCTTTTTGAAACCAGGCTACTGCATTCTTAGCGTAAATTCCTAGGAGTGGAATTCCTGGGTCAAATGGTATTTCTATTTTTAGTTTGTTGAGGAACTCCATATAGCTTTCCCACCAGCAGTGTAGGGGGGTTCCCCTTTCTCCACATCCTCGCCAACATTTGTTGTTGTTTGTCTTTTGGATGTTCGCCATCCATCCTTACTGGTGTGAGGTGATATCTAACTGTGGTTTTAATTTGCATTTCTCTGATGATTAGCAATGTGGAGCATCTTTTCATGTGCCTAGGGGCCATCTGAATTTCTTCTTTGGAGAAGTTTCTGTTCAGCTCTTCTGCCCATTTTTTAATTGGCTTATTTGCTTTTTGTTTGGTGAGGTGTTGACCTCTTTATATATTTTGGATGTCAACCCCTTATCAGATATGTTATTTATGAACATATTCTCCCATACTGTAGGAAGACTTTTTGTTCTACTGATGGTGTCCTTTGCTGTACAGAAGCTTTTTAGTTTGCTATAGTCCCACTTCTTCATTTTTTGCTTTTGTTTCCCTTGCCAGTGGAGATATATTCATGAAGATGTTGCTCATTTTCATATTCAAGAGAGTTTTCCCTATACTTTCTCCTAAGAGTTTTATGGTTTCATGACTTACATTCAGGTCTTTGATCCACTTCGAGTTTACTTTTGTGTATGGAGTTAGACACCAATCCAGTTTTATTCTCTTACATGTAGCTGTCCAGTTTTGCCAACACCAGCTGTTGAAGAGGCTGTCATTTCCCCAGTATATCCATGGCTCCTTTATCATATATTGATTGACCATATATGCTTGGGTTAATATCTCGACTCTCTATTCTGTTTCACTGGTTTATGGGTCTGTTCTTCTGCCAGTACCAAATTGTCTTGAGTACTGTGGCTTTGAAGTAGAGTTTGAAGTTGGGAAGCGAGATCCCTCCTGATTTTTTCTTCCTTCTCAGGACTGCTTTGGGTATTTGGGGTCTTTTGTGGTTCCATATGAATTTTAGAACTTTTTGTTCCAGTTTGTTGAAGAATGCTGTTGGTATTTTGATAGGGATTGCACTGAATCTGTAGATTGCTTTAGGCAGGATGGCCATTTTGACAATATTAATTCTTCATACCCAAGAGCATGGGTTGAATTTCCATTTATTAGTGACCTCTTTAATTTCTCTTAAGAGTGTCTAGTAGTTTTCAGGGTATAGGTCTTTCACTTCCTTGGTTAGGTTTATTCCTAGGTATTTTATTCTTTTTGATGCAACTGTGAATGGAATTGTTTTCCTGATTTCTCTTTCCGCTAGTTCATCATTAGTGTATAGGAATGCAACAGATTGCTGTGTATTAATTTTATATCCTGCAACTTTGCTGAATTCAGATACTAGTTCTAGTTGTTTTGGAGTGGAGTGTTCAGGGTTTTTTATCTACAATATCATGTCATCTGCAAACAGTGACAGTGTGACTTCCATCTTACCAATCTGGATGTATTTTATTTCTTTGTGCTGTCTGATTGCTGTGGCTAGAACCTCCAGTACTATGTTGAATAGAAGCGGGGAGAGTGGGCATCCTTGTCTTGTTCCCAATCTTAGGGGAAAAGCTTTCAGTTTCTCACTGTTAAGTATGATGTTGTCTGTGGGTTTGTCATATATGGCCTTTATGATGTTGAGGCACTTGCCCTCTATACCCATTTTGTTGAGAGTTTTTATCATGAATGAATGTTGAATTTTGTCGAGTGCTTTTTCAGCATCTATGGAGATGATCATGTGTTCTCTGTCCTTCTTTTTGTTGATGTGGTGGATGATGTTGATGGATTTTCAAATGTTGTACCATCCTTGCATCCCTGAGATGAATCCCACATGATCATGGTGTATGATCCTCTTGATGTGTTTTTGAATTCGGTTTGCTAATATTTTGTTGGCTATTTTTCATCTATGTTCATCAGGGATATTGGTCTGTAATTTTCTTTTTTTGTGGGGTCTTTGCTTGGTTTTGGTATTAGAGTGATGCTGGCTTCATAGAATGAACTTGGATGTATTCCCTCCTCTTTACTGAGGCTCTTTTTGTGGCCTTGTATGTGGTCTATTCTGGAAAATGTTCCATATGCACTTGAGAAGAATGTGTATCCTGCTGCTTTTGTGTGTAGAGTCTGTAGATGTCTGTTAGGTCCATTCGTTCTAATGTGTTGTTCAGTGCCTCTGTGTCTTTACTTATTTTCTGTCTGGTTGATCTGTCCACTGGAGTGAGTGGTGTGTTGAAGGCTCGTATAATGACTGCATTACATTCTATTTCCTCCTTTAATTCTGTTAGAATTTGTTTCACATATGTAGGTGCTCCTCTGTTTGGTGCATAGATATTTATAATGGTTATATCCTCTTGTTGGACTGACCCCTTTATCATTATGTAATGTCCTTCTTTGTCTCTTGTTACTTTGTTTTGAAGCCTATTTTGTCTGATACAAGTACTGCAACAGCTGCTTTTTTCTCCCTATTGTTTGCATGAAATATCTTTTTCCATCCCTTCACTTTTAGTCTGTGCATGTCTTTGGGTTTGAGGTGAGTCCCTTGTAGGCAGCATATAGTTGGGTCTTGCTTTTTTATCCATTCTATTACTCTGTGTCTTTTGATTGGTGCATTGTCCATTTACATTTAGGGTGCTTATTGATAGATATGTACTTATTGCCATTGCAAGCTTTGGATTCGTGGTTACCAAATGTTCAAGGGCAGCTTATTTACTATCTAACCATCTAACTTAACTCACTTATTATGCTATTAGAAACACAGTCTGATGATTCGTTATTTTTCTCCCTTCTTTTTCTTCCTCCTCCACTCTTTATACTTTAAGTGTTTTATTTTGTACTCTTTGCATTTCCCTTGACTGATTTTGTGCCTAGCTGATTTTATTTTGCCTTTAGTTAGTATATGGTTGGTCTAATTTCTTTGCTGTGGTTTTATTTTCTCTGGTGGCAGCTATTTAGCCTGAGGCATACTTCCATCTAGAGCAGTCCCTTTAAAATACATTGTAGAGATGGTTTGTGGGAGGCAAATTCCCTCAATTTTTGCTTCTCTGGTAATTGTTTAACCCCTCCTTCAAATTTTAATGATAATCTTGCTGGATACAGTATTATTGGTTTGAGGCCCTTCTGTTTCATTGCACTGAATATATCATGCCATTCCCTTCTGGCCTCTAAGGTTTCTGCCGAGAAGTATGATGATAGCCTGATTGGTTTTCTTGTGTTCTTTCTTTGGAAAAAAAAAAACAAGCCACTGTAGAAGGAAGGTATCATTCCCTTAACCAAAAGGAAAGGAACCAAACCCCTAGAATGCTAAGTGTGATTGGGGTCTTCTGGAGTCCCAGAATAAAGCAGCCTGGGAATAATCAGCAAACCCACAGTTTGCTGGCTTTCTGTACTTCAAGGACTTCTTTAGAACAGTTAACAGATTCTGTCTTTGGTTACAAGTTATTAGTGATAATTTACAAAGAAAACTGGACATGAGATTTCATGAATTCTTATATATTTTAAAAGATCTAAGTTCCAAACCAAGGGCATGAAACACTTAGGATCGACAGATGAGCATTAAGGAAACTTATTTTAACTTTTAAGCTAACGTATACCACAAAGAGTAGATATATAGAAATCATGTTCCAGTTAAAGTGGCACTACTAGTAAAACACAAACTATTAAAGTTTCTGTTAAGTATTTATTTACTGCATACCAGGAAAAAATGCAACTAGTATGTCAAAACCATGACTTCACAGATATTATTCTTAAGATGAGGCTAAATTAGACATTGAAATTAAGCAGGACCATTTAAAAAATATATAAATAGTAATAGTGTAGATGGTAGAAGGCTATGGTAAAAACCATGAAGATAGTATGTGAATTAAGTTAGGAAAACATTGGATTAATGCATTAATTTTTAAGCACGTTCTGATGAAATTTTTCAATATCTCCAACACCATTAAGAGGGTTACTTTCTCATATTTTAAACAAATATTTATGTTTGACTGTATATGTCAATACTTGAGTGAATTTAGTAGATAATATGTATCCCTGAATTTAAAGACTTGAAACTCAAATTTACTTGTGTGAAATCAGAATATATTATTGTCATGTACTTTTGAAAATCCTAAAGTCTAGTAAGATTATATTTTCTTTAAAAAACAATGCTGAGTTTAACTGTAGATAGGCAATACAAATTAGTGTGCATGCATCTTCAAACCTCTGATTGCACAGAAAAAATGAATTTTCAACCCCACAAAGCTGAGAACAAACTCCTGAACCAAGGGGACCCTTCAGTACTCTGCTTCAGGGTATAGCCCTCCTGGGTGACCTTTAATGTTTCAGGTGCCATCTCCAGCTCTACCTATTACACAACCATTTCTAAAACATATGGCTAATGCAAGGAAGAATTAAACCAAATCATTAAAATAAAATGAAAAAAAGTTTGCTCTCAAATTAAAATAATCTAAAAAGATCTATGGCACTAATTTTATTGGATTAGAACAAGCTTATTTTGTGAAATATAGTGTATGGCAGCCATGTTTTATAGCAAACTAGATCCATAACTATATTCAGCATATCTTTTTTGAGAGCCTACTTTGTGATAAGTATAAGTATAGTACTTTAGGGGATTAAAAAAAATTATCAACCACAACCTGATAACAACTAAATTAGGCAACACTTATATAATGCTCACAGTACCCTAGCACTGTTCTAACATTTTCAAATATTGATCATTTAAATCTTCATAATAGCTCCATGAAGACAGCATATTACTACTTCCATTTTGGGGAGGCTAAGGCACAGAGATTAAATAATTTGCCCAAGAGTATGTAGTTAGTAAGTGATGGAGCCAGAATTCAAACACTGCCCCCCCTGCACACACACCAAATCCTTGACCCTGAGGAACTTACAAAACTCTTATCTTTGGTTTGAATGAAGATTGTTCAGATGAGAATATTTTTAAAAACAATTATTTGAAAAATTCCAAAATTTGTAAAGTGTAATGCTAAATATTAGGAGATGGTTAAAAATTAAAAACAGAAGCTTTGCTTCTTGCAACACATGTCAAGCCAATTTTAAACATCACTTCTGGTTTATCCTTCATATCACTCAGCCCTTTCCTATACCTTGCTCCTTCCCATCCCCATATATTTGCATATTCTAATTGCAAACCATTTGTTTCTCCCAATATTTCATGCTTACCTACTTGCATTCGTTTCCCAGGACACCTACGATAGCCAACAGAATTACGTGCTTCACAGGAATATTCTCCGCTGTCCAGTTTTGAAACAGTGTTAAATTGCTGTTTGTGGAAGGAAAATATATTTTTTAAGCAGTAAATCTATAAGTAGACTCCTAAAATAATTTTGTCCCTTGAATTTTAGCATTAAGTTGGTCTTTCTGTAGGACTTTATATCTTGACTGCATAAAAAAGTCTGCCATACCTTCAAGGGGTAAATAGCTGGGCCTCCTGTTTATTTTGACAGAGAAAGACAAATATATTTGGGGACATATCTTTTCTGTGTGATATGAGAAAGCAGTACAGTTAGGAAGGCAGTAGACATTTTTTAAAGTTTATAGCACATGGAAGTATTGAGTATAGCAGGTATTTCTAATGCCTAGGAGAAACCATTTGTAAACGAAGGCCTCCTTGCCCTAAAAGGGCTAATGCAGTTTCTACATCATAGCGAGTTCACTGCAGCAGCAAACATTTAACACTTCCTCCGAAAAGCCAGACCTACTACCAGGAAGTAGCCTAGGGGCTAAAAATAACTTTATCAATGTAGTTCCTGGATTAAAAATTCTATTGATTGTAGAATTTTTGAAAATTCTTAAAAGATGAAGTCCAACCCTTGCTCCTTGCACTTCCTGTCAAGACAACTGAAAGGTAAGACTTGGATATAACCAGCTTCATAATTGTCATTAACTTTATCCCCTTGGAGAATTTCTGGAAGGAAGGGAGGAGGGATAAAGGGAGGGAGACAAGGAGGATGGAAAGAGAGATGGTTGAATGGAAGGAAGGAAGAAAAAAAGGAGGGAGGAGGGAAGAAGGGATAGATGAATAAATGGAGGTTATAGTTAGTTAGTAGAGAAGGAAAGCAGTGGGTCCTGGACACCCTAAAGTATCCTGCCAGGACCAGTACAGAGCTGAGAAGGGTGCTGAGACTCATTTCTTCAGCACCCTCTTGCCACAACTGAATACCTCGGGTCACTGCAGACCACACCCAAGAGACCCAGGAACCTCTAAGGAGCACCTCCTCATTGTCTTAGATTTTCATGCAATACATGTTCCTAAGAACAGCCAGGGTTTTGATCTGTTACTTCCTTTTCCTCTCTCCCTTCCCCTTACCCACTACCTACATGCCCCTTCTTTCTGTATACTTCAACAGAGCGGGACAGAAAGCGTCTATTTTCACTTTATGGAATTATCTCTCACTGTCTTAAAAGCCAGGCTACTTTAAAAATATTCACCATGAACTCAAGGTCAATGCTACATATAAACAATAGATTTAACTGAAACCCCAAATGATCTTCCAGCACATTATAACTGGCAATTAAAAGGAAGTCATTATCATCCCTACAATGAAGTCTTTGTTGCTCATTTCTCAGAAAATAACCCATCCTAGTTCTGCCCTGGTATCTCCTTTTTGACATCATGAGATATTTCAAGGGTTGAGGCTAACTGAGGAAAGTGAATCTATATCATTTCAGACGTGCCCTGAGGCTTTTATCACCTGCTCTGAGAAAAAATAAATTTGAAAAGTAAATATAGCAAAGTGTGACGGCAGGTTTTCTGCCCAGTTTCTCAGTGTAAAAATCACTCAGACCTGCTGACTGAGCCTGCTGACGCCTGAAAGGGCCAGAGCACAGCCTGCCTCAGGCAGTAGCCACACCCATCAGTATGCTTTATTACTTACCACACTATCAGTATGCTTTATTATTTGCCAAAGAATCTAGTTTTAAAATGACATTGTGCACTTATAGATTGAAGGAATGAAAGGAAACCATCATACCCTTCTTTTAAAATTCTCTAAAATCACTAATTACCATGCCTTTAATATTTTTTGATCATGGCTGTGGTAGTGATTCTACATTATTGGAAATCAGACATTTTTAAACTGGTATGTTCTATTACTTTGAAGGAATAAAAAAAAAAGCTTCATACTTAATGATCTTTTTTTTTTACCCCGACCTCTTACCTGGAAAGGCAGAGACAAAAAGGTAAAGATACCTTTATTTTGAAATGTCATTAACCTTAAGAGCTTATTTTATTTATAGGTTTCTCAGTAGTCCTAGGAAGGCATTTCAATTGATCAGAAAATCTGGACTAAATCTAAAGTAAGATACTCAAGTCAGAGAGTCAATAGCTGGCAACCTAGTCATGGAAGAGTTTAATGACACAGGCATCCTATTGTAGGTTGGAAAGAGTTACTATTCTCACATGGCTGGCACTGGGGTCAGGACATCCTCAAGAGAGCATTCACGCATTTCCCAGATACTGTAAGTATGAGATTGCACTTAGTATCTTTCAAGGCCAGGACGGCAGCTCAGTGAGTGGCCTGGCCCATCATCACGAATTACACTTGGCCTGCTTCAGGTCCCTGGTGCAGACCTTCGTGCCCCCAGCACCTTACTCCTCTGTACTGACGTCCCATCTCCTGTAGCAGCCTGTTCCATGACTTCTCTGGGCGCATACTGCTGCCCCTTCCTCTTTCACTTACCAAGCAATGGTATCAGTCCTCTACTGGCCATTACTTTAGTTCTAATAATATTTTTTCCCCAATGCAAGACAGCTATTAGGCCAGTACTGGAAATGACCTTACCAGAGTTCCAGATTTTGTATTCATTGTGTATGAGCTGTTGGTGCTTTCGGAGCCAAGTTTTGGATTTCCTAACAAACGAACACCATCTTTAAACCACGTGTACTCAGGAGGTGGATTCCCTTCTTTGTCCCGACATCGCAGCTCTACCACAGTCCCACTCAGAGCAGAATTGGGTACTTCACAGGATGGAACTCCTGGAGCCACTGAAGGATGGAAGTCAAATGATACTGGTTATTTATAAGCTAAACAAGGATTTTAACAGCCAGGTAAAGATGTACTTAGTGGACATCTGGGATAGAGATTGGCTACTTGTCCCAGAGACCCGTTTCCTTTCTTCCTGGGCACACAGCCAGACCACTTTTTACCAGTCCCCTTGCGGCCAGATAGGGTCATTGCATGAGTTCTGGCCAGTGGATGATGGGGAAAAAGTAAAACATGCCATCTCCAGGCCTGGTCCATAAAAGCCTCCTCTATGAGTCCCCATTCAGTCTCTCTATCCCCACTCACTACCAAGTAGGTGTCAACACCTCAGAAACCTAGGTGTTAAAGATGTGAGACTTACACCAGATTGGGTCTCTAATGATTTCATAAAGTGGAACAATATAGTTCCACCACTACTGTCTATGCCCCAAGTGTTCAGACTTGACTTACATGAGAAAGAAACTTCTATAATATTAAGCCACTCACAGATAGTTCAGGGTTTACCTGTTATAACAACAAGCATTACATTAGCTACTACAATAGTTATTCCCTTTTTACATAAACAAGTTCTACTTTTTCCCTCACCAATGGTTTTAATGTATTATTACTAACTATATTCAAAACAAGTCAAACCTAAGTATATTTTTTAGGCCCAATACTCAAACTAAAAATCCCATTCTGGCCAAGTTAAACAATACCTAAGTTAAGGTTATTCTGGTCCCAGGGATTTACAAAGTAAACCACACTTCACTTAAATCCAGGAAAACCCAGAACTGTCTGTGGTAGAATTCAAAGATGTTACCCCAAAGTATATATATACCCCAGTCCTGGTATATATATACTTTCTCTCAGATATTCAATCAAACACTAAGCTAGGTATTACTCTGAAGGTATTTTAGAGATATAATTAAGGTCCCAAATCCAGTGTCTTTTAAGATAGGGAGATTACATAGATGGGTCTGACCTACACATGACCTCTTTAAGAGCAGTTTTCTCTGGCTGGTCACAGCAGAGAAAGTCAAATATTCAAAGAACAGGAAAGATTCAACATGCTTTTGTTGGACTGCAGAGGGCCACATGGCAAGGAGTATGGTGGCTCTAGGAGCTGAGTGCAGACCCCCGCTCACAGCCAGCACTGAACAGGGGCCTCAGTTCCAAAACCACGAGGAACTGAAGTCTGCCAACAAACATGACCCTGGCAGAAGCTGTTTCCCCAAACTCAGCCTAGCTGACATCTGGATTTCAGCTTGTGATACCCGGGGCAGAGTACTAGCCTTATCATGCTGGACTTCTGATCTACAAAAATGTGAGCTAATAAATGGGTGATGTTTTAAACTGCTAAGTTTTTGGTTATCTGCTGCGTAGCAATGGAAGACATACCAGCTGATTCTCCTGCAAAATTTTCTAAATTAAATTTCTTCTATAATCACTAGTAGTTTAGAAAGACCTTGGATTGCATAGGAAAAGGAAGAGGAGTTATTTTATTCTCTTTCTTTGGTAGTTTATACTAACATGTTTGGAGAAGAAAAGATCATGTTCTTCCACCAGTTGTCATCAGGAGCTGTTAATATCTATCTGGGATACTTATAGTAACTAAATATATTGGTTTTGGAGTTAACCCTATCAGGATCCAAATCCTGGTCCAGACACTTACTGGCTGTGTAGACTTGGGAAAATCATTTAATTTCTATTTCCTCATCTGTAAAAATCCCATTGTCAGTGAAGATTAAGTAAAATTACATATGTGAAAGAGCCTAACACTTACTAGTTGTACAATAAGTTCTAATTTCCTTTCTTTGCCAAATAACTTTTAATACTTCTGCTGGCCTACTTTTTTTATTGCTTTTCTATCATCTCATGAGATACAAGCTTACACAGTAGGAAAATACTTCATAAGCTGAAAGCTATTGAAAAATGAACTCATGGGGAAAATGCTCTCATAAGATCATTAAGATTTACCTCAATCTTAAGTGAAAAGAGAATTTTCCATAATGAATTAGTAATGGTAAAATTTCAGCAGCCAGTGAGGGGAAGGGAGAAATGGCCTTCCTACAGGAAAGGAGCTGGTGGTAACTTTACTGACTGGGGCCAGGGCTGGGTAATGGGGAGGAGGGTGGGAAACAGTAATCACACAGCTATAGCACGTCACCTAATACTTCTAGAGTGACTGTATCCTCTTCCAGGTTTTGGCCTTGCTCAGATGGGGCACTAACTTCACAGCGGTATTTCCCGGCATCATTTCTTGTAACATTTTTGATCCGTATGCTGAAATCTATCATCTCAGCTCGATCTTTAAAATCACCTTTCAGAAAAACAAGACAATGATGTTAATAATAACGTAAATAATTTTCTATATATAACCCCCCTCAAGACCTTTCATTCAGTAACCAATGCACTGATATTCCTATTAATAAACTCAATTTAAAATTTAAAAGTTATATATATATGGTGCTATTTCAAATTTCTACTTTTTTTTTTAGAATGATATACTGCTCACAAAAGAACATTCAGTTCCAATTCCCACATTTTATTTTAAAGAATTCAACCCTCTTTCCTGGTCTCACTCCTTGCTAGTATACTTACAAAAATATTCTCATCTTCACAAGATACTGGAGTGATTAGCTTAATTAGCTGGAAGAGTAACTTTATGTGTGGTGGCCCACATGATACTGCTACAAAAGTAAAGGGGAGGAGGTCTTAAGAACATTATTTTCACTAATTTTTTATAGTAATGTATATGGAATTAAAACAGTGTTTTGTACAATGTTGAAGTGCCAGAATGGCAACTGTAGAAAATTTAAGTAAAGACAGCTGTGTTATTAGCAACCTGTTGTCTGTAGTCTTTATCATGACACATAAGAACTGAGAGATATTTTAAATTATCTATGAACTTTAAGCATTAGTGCACTTGTTTAATTCTTTAAAGTACAACATGGGTTTGAACTGCACAGTCCACTTAAATAAATGTGGACTTTTTTCAATAAATATATTGGAAAAATTTTTTGGAGATTTTTGACAACTTGAAAAAACAAGCTACTTTATTGCAAGAGTACAGTATACAATACATATGACATACAAAATGTGTGCTAACTGACTGTTTATGTTATCTGTGCAGCTTCTAGTCAACAGTAGGCTATTAGTATTTAAGGTTTGAGGAGTCAAGTTACGTATTTTTGATAGCATGGGAGGTGGGTGACCCTAATCCCCATGTTGTTCAAGGGCCAGCTGCAATATGCAGTATTTTTAAATAGTGACATGTTATTACACTTTTAAAATTACATTTCCAATTTTTAAAATATTCACAATGGAAAATTTCAAGCATACACAAAATTTGAGAATACTAGATGGTAGAGTGAACCTCAACGTACCCATCACCCAGCTCTAACAGTAATCAATGCATGGCCTATCTTATTTCATGTGTACTTCTAACCACTGGGTCATTCTGAAGGAAATCCCAGACACCATAGCATTTTATCCATTTTTATTAACACTTTAAATAAAAAGCTCATTACATATTCAACAGGAAGACTAGGGAGTAGAAAGAAATGTAATACAAATTAAAAATTAAGAAGGAATGCACTGGATGAAGGTAGTTGTACTGACCCTCCTATAAGTCTTGGCTCTCTCAGCTTCTCGGGGAAGGCTGAACTTTCTAGATGGTGATGTGAAAACAGGGCAAAGCTATTGCAGCATGCAGTGACCCCCGTCCAACCCCACACACACACCATCTTTTCTTTGTCTCAAGAGTTTAATCTACTGGGCCAACAAGAACAATCGCAATGTACTTCATAGGCTAGGACTGAGCTGGGAGATGAGGGTCCTCGGCGACGTTCGCCTTCTTCTGTTCTGCCCTCCGCTTTGCGGTGTTCGCGCTCTGGGTCTCAGCCACGGCTGGTTCCACCTCACTTACAAAAACACGTTTTCAGTAATCAGCCATGCCTTGCTCTCATTTGCAAATTAAAGGATTCGGCTCTACTTGGGGATCTTGATCTCTCACCTCATCACGTCTGCAGCTTCTTACCTTGAAGAGCCTGTTGATAGTAGACAAAGGAAACACTCCTCCCCAGTTTCTTCCATTCCAGTCTGGAGGAAGTGGTCTTCCTTGGGTATTTACAGGCTAAAATAACCTCTAGGAGCAATAACAAAGATACATAAGTAAATTTTTTAACATCCTTAAGTTATTCCATTATATTTTCATCCATCCATCCATTCATTCAAAAATTACCTCAACAAGTACCATGCTGGCTTAACCAAAAGATGAAATGAAAGCCTTATAGCCCTTCGACACAGTAACTGTGTGACACTATGTTACATTGCCTAGTTCTTGAGCCTCAGTTACCATCGGTAAAATCAGACAGTATCTCATAGAATTGTCATGAGTCTTCAAATACAAAAATGTATATGCAAGCACACATGCCTGGACATAGAAAGTAATTTAAAAATGGTAGCAATGATTAAATATTTATTTTATTATTTCCAGTCACTGTCTTCAAGGAATTTAGTCTCGTGAAAGAGGCAAATAATATAATCTCAGTCCATCATGATGAGTGTCAGGCTGGAGGTAAGCAGAGGGTGCTTCTCATAGTGTCTAAAAGGGCACTTAGACCCTTGCCATACTGGGGAACCACAAATATGCCACAATGAGCTACATTGTCACTCAGATCCCTTCTCTGATAACCCTCTTCATGAATGCACTAACACAAACCCAATATGGTTTCCTAGTAAAACACTAATTCCTACCCTTTGCCTCTATCCAGACAAATTGTTAAAAGATTGAATCTTGACCTCAAGTTTTAACTGCCTTACTGTAGCACATTAGGTCACTTTATTACAGAAAACTTACTGAAGTTCTGTCATTAAAGAATTCCTAGAAAGGATTAAAGATGGGGCGTGAGAGGTGAGAGAGAGGCTTCCTCCTAAAACTACATATAATACAAAAATATAATTAATATAACTAATCCTGAAACAGCAACAGGAAAGAGGACTGTGCCAGACTGCATACACCTGGAGAAAAGAGCAGACATCACGGAACAGGGTAACGTACTAAAGATGTGGCCCAGCGGGACCCAAGCCCTTCCCCAAGCCTAGCTCAAAGGCGGGAGGAAGAGAAACAGAGTGGGAAGGGACTGGAGGCCTGGGACTGCTGAATACCTAACTCCGGAGATCTGCTCTGGGAGCACAAAACTACATTTCATGGTGCTTGCATGGTACTCTTGGGAGTAGGGGTTGGAAAGCTAAGACAGGCAGAATTCCTGGAGAGACTGAGATTCCAGCCGCTTGTGGAAAGCAGAGATCCATATCCGGCTGCTCTGCAAAAAAAGAAAGGTAGGCAGTCTGAGAGACTTCCTAACAAGGAAGCCCTTAGCAAGAGGGCTGCTAAAGGGGCAAGGATTGCACAGAGCTTACTCCTCAGGAGAAAGGACAGGTAGACAAAATAGTCCAAGTGCACTCTGTCCAGCAGGTTGGGAGCTTCCACGATCTTCAGGTGCTTGAGCTCCCTTGGCTGGCTACACAGCTCCAAGGACCCCCCCTCCCTGGGATATGCAGGCTACTGCACCTTTCTCCTGGCCAGCTCCACCTGGCTCACAAGCTGGCAAACCCTACCCTGGTGTTACGCTAGCCAGAGGGAAGATCTGTCTACAGCAACTACAAATGCAAAGCATAGAGGCTTATACCTGTGTGCACGGCCCACTGGTTCAGGCAGTGGAGTCAGGCATAGCAGCCGGGAAGCAGGAAACAGCTCTTTCCTCCCCTCAGGCACCAATACCACTCCCCTGCGACCCCCGACATGGCTTCAAGGGCTGAGCAGCTCCAGAGAGTAGAGCTTCTGGGCCCTAGAGGGCGCCATATACAAATATGAAACGCCAAAGGAACCTGGTTCACAGTAAAATTATTAATACAACTCCTAAGAAAGATTTAAATGACATTGACGTCATGAATTTTCCTGAAAGGGAGTTCAAAATACAAATCATTAACATGCTCATGGAGGTACAGAAAGATATTCAAGAACTCAGGAATGAATTACGGTCAGAGATCCAATCATTGAAGAGCACAATGGGGGGTATTAAAAGCAGACTAGATATGGTGGAGGAGACGATAAGTGAAATAGAAAATAGAGAAGAGGAATACAAAGAAGATGATTCACAGAGAGAAAAAAGGGTCTCTAAGAATGAAAGAATATTGAGACAACTGTGTGACCAATCCAAATGGAACATTATTCGCATTATAGGGGTACCAGAAGAAGAAGAGAGAGAAAAAGGGAAAGAAACTGTCTTTGAAGAGGTAATTGCTGAAAACTTCCCCAATCTGGAGAAGGAGCTAGTCTCTCCGGCCGTGGAGATGCACAGATCTCCCAACACAAGGGACCCAAGGAAGACAACATCAAGACATATAGTAATTAAAATGGCAAAGTTCAAGGATAAGGACAGACTATTAAAAGCAGCCAGAGAGAGAAAAAAGATCACATACAAAGGAAAACCCATCAGGCTATCATCAGACTTCTGAGCAGAAACTTTACAGGCCAGAAGGGAGTGGCATGATGTATTTAATGCAATGAAGCAGAAGGGTCTCGAACCAAGATTACGAACCAAGATTACTTTATCCGACAAGATTATCATTTACATTTGAAGGAGGGGTTAAACAATTTTCAGATAAGCAAAAGCTGAAAGAATTTAACTCCCACAAACCATGTCTACAGTGTATTTTGGAGGGACTGCTATAGATGGAAGTGTTCCTACGGTTCAGTAACTGTCACCAGAGGTAATAAAACCACAGTAAAGAAAGTAGAACAGCTAATTACTAAGCAAATGCAAAATTAAATTAACTATCCCCAAAGTCAATCAATTGATAGACAAAGAGTACAGAATATGATACCTAATATATAAAGAATGGAGGGGGAAGAAAAAGGAGGAGAAAAAAAAAGTGAACCTTTAGATTGTGTTTGAAATAGCATATTAAGTGAGTTAAGTTAGACTCTTAAGACAGTAAGGAAATTAACCTTGAACCTTTGATAACAACGAGTCTAAAGCCTGCAATGGCAATAACTACATACCTATCGATAATCACCCTTATATAAATGGTCTGAATGCACCAATCAAAAGACATAGAGTCACTGAATGGATAAAAAAACAAGACCCATCTATATGCTGCCTACAAGAGACTCAGTTTAAACCCAAAGACATACACAGACTAAAAGTGAAGGAATGGAAAAAGATATTTCGTGCAACTAATAGGGAGAAAAAAGCAGAAGTTGCAGTACTTGTATCAGACAAAATAGACTTCAAAACAAAGGGAGTCACAAGAGACAAAAAAGACATTATATAATGATAAAGAATTCAATCCAACAAGAAGATATAACCATTATAAATATCTATGCGCCCAACAGAGGAGCACCTGCATATGTGGAACAAATACTAACAGAATTAAAGGAGGAAATAGAATGTAACGTATTCATTCTAGGAGACTTCAACACTCCACTCACTCTGAAGGACAGATCAACAAGACAGAAAATAAGTAAGGACACAGAGGCACTGAACAACACATTAGAACAGATGGACCTAACAGACATCTACAGAACTCTACACCCAAAATCAGAAGAATACACATTCTTCTCAAGTGCACATGGAACATTTTCAAGAATAGATCATATACTAGGCCACAAAAAGAGCCTTGGTAAATTCAAAAAGATTGAAATTGTACCAACCAGTTTCTCAGACCACAAAGGTATGAAACTAGAAATAAATTACGCAAAGAAAATGAAAAATCCCACAAACACATGGAGGCTTCACAACATGCTCCTGAATAACCAATGGATCAATGACCAAATAAAAACAGAGATCAAGCAATATATGGAGACAAATGACACCAGTAATTCAACACTGCAAAATCTGTGGGACGTAGCGAATGCCGTACTAAGAGGAAAGTATATTGCAATACAGGCCTACCTCAGGAAGGAAGAACAATTCCATATAAGCAGTCTAAACTCACAATTAACGAAACTAGAAAAAGAAGAACAAATGAGGCCAAAAGTCAGTAGAAGGAGAGACATAATAAAGATTAGAGCACAAATAAATAAAATTGAGAAGAATAAAACAATAGAAAGAATCAATGAAAGCAAGAGCTGGTTCTTGGAGAAAATAAACAAAACAGATAAACCCCTAGCCTGACTCATCAAGAAAAAAGGGAGTCTACACACATAGACAGAATCAGAAATGAGAAAGGAAAAATCACTAAGGACAACACAGAAATACAAAGAATTATTAGGGAATACTATGAAAAATTTTATGCTAACAAACTGGATAACCTAGAAGAAAAAGAAAATTTCTAGAAAAATACAAACTTCCAAGGCTGACCCAGAAAGAAACAGAAAATCTCAACAGACCAATTACCAGCAACAAAATTGAACTGGTAACCAAAAACCTACCTAAGAACAAAACACCTGGACCAGATGTTTTCACCCCTGAATTTTATCAAACATTTAGTGAAGACATAATACTCATCCTCCTTAAAGTTTTCCAAGGAGCAGAAGAGGGAATACTTCCAAACTCATTCTATGAGGCCAGCATCACTCTAATACCAAAATCAGGCAAAGACACCACAAAAAAAGAAAATTACAGACCAATATCCCTGATGAACATAGATGCAAATATACTCAACAAAATATTAGCAAACCGATTTCAAAAATACATCAAAAGGATCATCCATCATGATCCAGCAGGATTTATTCCAGGGATGCAAGGGTGGTACAACACTTGAAAATCCATCAATATCATCCACCACATCAGCAACAAGAAGGACAAAAACCACATGATCATCTCCATAGATGCTAAAAAAGCATTTGACAAAATTCAACATACATTCATGATAAGAACTCTCAACAAAATGGGTATAGAGGACAAGTAACCTCAACATAATAAAGGACATATATGACAAACCCACAGCCAACATTATACTTAACAGCGAGAAGCTGAAAGCTTTTCCTTTAAGATGGGGAACAGGACAAGGATGCCCAATCTCCCCACTTCTATTCAACATAATACTGGAGGTCCTAGCCATGGCAATCAGACAACACAAAGAAATAAAAGGTATCCAGATTGGCAAGGAAGAAGTTAAACCGTCCCTGTTTGCAGATGACATGATACTGTACATAAAAAACCCTAAAGAATCCACTCCAAAACTACTAGATCTAATATCTGAATTCAACAACATTGTAGGATGCAAAGTTAATACACAGAAATCTGTGGCATTCTTATACACTAACAGTGAACTAGCAGAGAGAGAAATCAGGAAAACAATTCCATTCAGTTGCATCAAAAAGAATAAAATACCTAGGAATAAACCTAACCAAGGAAGTGAAAGACTTATATTCTGAAAACTACAAGATACTCATGAGAGAAATTAAAGAAGATACCAATAAACGGAAACACATCCTGTGCTCATGGATAGGAAGAATTAATATTGTCAAAATGGCCATCATCCCTAAAGCAATCTACAGATTCAGTGTAATTCCTATCCAAATACCTACAGCATTCTACAATGAACCAGAGAAAATCATTCTAAAATTCATATGGAACCCCAAATAGCCAAATCAATCATGAGAAGGAAGAATAAAGCTGGGAGGATTAGGCTCCCCCACTTCACGCTCTACTACAAATCCACAGTAATCAAGACAATCTGGTACTGGCACAAGAACAGATCCATAGACCAATGGAACAGACTACAGAACCCTGATATAAAACCAACCATATATGGTCAATTAATATATGATAAAGGAGCCATGGACATACAATGGGGAAATGACAGCCTCTTCAACAGCTGGTGTTGGCAAAACTGGACAGCTACATGCAAGAGAGTGAAACTGGATTATTGTTTAACCTCATACACAAAAGTAAACTCAAAATGGATCAAAGATGTGAATGTAAGTCATGAAACCATAAAACTCTCAGAAGACAACATAAGCAAAAATCTCCTGAATATAAGCATGAGCAACTTCTTCCTGAACGCATCTCCTTGAGCTAGGGAAACAAAAGCAATGAACTCATGGGACTACATCAAACTAAAAATTTCTGTACAGCAAAGGACACCATCAACAGAACAAAAAGGCATCCTACAGTATGGGAGAATATATTTGTAAAGGACATATCTGACAAGGGGTTAACATCCAAAATATATAAAGAACTTACATGCCTCAACACCCAAAAAACAAATAACCCAATTAAAAAATGGGCAGAGGATATGAAGAGACAGTTCTCCAAAGAAGAAATTCAGATGGCCAACAGACACATGAAAAGATGCTTCACATCACTAATCATCAGGGAAATGCAAATTTAAACCACAATGAGATATCACCTCACACCAGTAATGATGGCCAGCATCCAAAAGACTGAGAACAACAAATGCTGGCCAGGATGTGGAGAAAGGGGAACCCTCCTACACTGCAGGTGGGAATGTAAGCTAGTTCCATTGTGGAAAGCAATATGGAGGTTCCTCAAAAAACTAAAAATACAAATACCATTTGACCCAGGATTTCCACTCCTTGGAATTTACCCAAAGAATACAACTTCTCAGATTCAAAAAGACATATGCATCCTTACGTTTGTTGCAGCACTTTTTACAATAGCCAAGATATGGAAGCAGCCTAAGTGTCCATTAGTAGATGAATGGATAAAGAAGATGTGGTACATATACACAATGGAATACAATTCAGCCATAAGAAAGAAACAAATCCTACCATTTGCAACACATGGGTGGAGATGGAGGATATTATGCTCAGTGAAATAAGACAGGTGGAGAAAGACAAGTGCCAAATGAGTTCCCTCATTTGTGGGGTATAACAATGAAGCAAAACTAAAGGAACAAAACAGCAGCAGACCTAGAGACTCCAAGAAGGAACTAGTGGTTACCAAAGAGGCGGGGGTGGGATGGCGGGAGGGGAGGGAGGGAGAAGGGGATTGAGGGGTACTATGTTTAGTATACATGGTGTGGGGGGTCATGGGGAAGGCAGTGTAGCACAGAGAACAAATAGTGAATCTGTGGCATCTTACTACACTGATGGACAGTGACTGCATTGGGGAATGGGTGGGGACTTGATAATATCGGTAAATGTAGTAACCACATTGTTTTTTCATGTGAAACCTTCATAAGAGTGTATATCAATAATACCTTAATAAAAAATAAAAAAATTATAATTCCTAGAAGCTCCAAAGGAATTCCCCCCTCTATCTCCAAACAAAATGACTTATGGGGGAAAAGCCCCATGCCTCTGCCAAGTGCTTTGAGCTGCTAAAAGGAAACCTCCAGGTACAAATTTTATTTTTTTATTAAGGTATCATTGATAGACACTCTTATGAAGAAAGAAGATGAAAGGTTTCACATGAAAAACATTGTGGTTACTACATTAACCCATATTATAAAGTCCCTCCCATACCTCATTGCTGTCACTGTCCATCAGTGTAGTAAGATGCCACAGTGTCACTACTTGTCTTCTTTGTGCTACACTGTCTTCCCGTGACCCTCCCCCACACCATGTGCACCAATCATAATACCCCTAAGTCCCCTTCTTCCTCCCTCCCCACTCATCCCTCCACCCCGTCTTTGGTAACTGCTAGTCTCTTCTTGGAGTCTGTGAATCTGCTGCTGTTTTAGTTAAAAATATTTTTAAGTATGCTTCTAGAGCATGCCCAGCTTGCAAGCGTGTTAACTTCATATTTCTGAGACATTTTTCCCCCAACTGTGCCTTTAGTTTGACCTAAAAAGTATAGTCTCTTTGACTAGAAGAAAAATTATGTTAAAATTCTTCCCATACTTCTGATTTTGATGTTGCACATTTAATGCCATTAAGAAAAATTAGGATATTACATGATATGATTGAATAGAGATTAAAACTTATAATATTACCCCTATTATAATATTAAATAAATATTATAATATTTAAAAGGTTTTATTAAAAATATACAGATAGATATGGACAAAAAGCACATTGAAATATGTTAACGCAGTGATGATTTCTGTGATTGAATTATGAGTTTTCTTTTTGTTCTATGTAGTTTCTAATTTTTTAACTCCACATATATTGATAGAAACATAGAAATAGAATAAAAGGTAATAGAAAACAGAAAGTAGGGCAGAGAAAAGAAGGGCAAGAGAAAAAAAAACACCCCAAAGTTGTTTTCAAGGTACCTAAAGTTTTTAAAGCTGATTTTACATAACAAAGAGATCATTTTACAGACATGTTTACAATTATGCTACGAAGACAAATGTGTGCTGAGGGACTTGTCTGAGGAAACACGATTCTGTTCTGTTGATGAAGGAGAATGGGTGGTGACCTTCCGGAGTCTTGAGTTTTAGATAGGTTTCCTTCCCGTATTTTGCTGAGTTTCCAACAATTAAACACACACCCACACTCATTTTTAGCCCACACTCCTAGGTCTGAGGAATAAATTTATATTAAAAATATCACATTGTCTCACATATTTAACTGCACACAGACACACACACACCCCTCCTGGCGAATTATTCTTCCTGATTTCTGTCCTTACTGCTCTGTGAAAAATGCCTGCAGAAATGTATCTGAAAATGAAATCCATTATTTTTCTAAATGTAATGACACCACTCCAGCCTCACTCCCACTGACCACATAAAATATGGAGAAATGATCTGCCCAGTTCATCCAGCCTACTGAATACTTATTGTGTGTCTAGCATTATTCTTGAGCTACATCAGTGAGCAAAACAAAGACCCCTGTCCTTTTGGATCTTAAAATTTGCAGGGAGAGCCAGGCACACAGGAAACACCATTAAGTGAATTATGTAGTACATTAGGTGGTGATGAGTGTATGGAAATAAAAGAGAGAGGATCAGAGCATGGGAAGTTTGGGAGTGCTGGGGGACAGGGATGCAATTTTTTAAAAACAGGGTGCTTAGAGTTCACTTCTTAGAAGATAACATTTGGCCAAAGACTTAGAAGAAGGGATTAGAATTCCTTAGAATTTGAATGACAGTCCCTTAGAATTTGAATTTAGGATTCACCACGTGGTACTCTGGGAGGGTTCCAAGAAAGGAAACAGCCAGTGCCGGGATCCCAAGGTGCCAAAACCTTGACCTCCAGAACTGTGAGAAACTCTCCATCTACTGGAATTACAGGGTCAACATGTGAGGAAACGGGACCAAGTGAATTTAGACGCTTACTAGCACAGACTCCCCTCTTCCCAGCCAATTCTGTAGCTAGATCTCAGATATATTATGCTGTAATGTAGTTGATTAACACACAGGCTTTGGAGTTAAGCCTTTGCCATACATTAGTTGTGAGATATTGGGCAAAATTACATAACCTTTTTTGAACATTATGTTCACATCTGTAAAATGAACTCATCTCACAGAGTTGGTGTAAAGATTAAATGAGATAATGTATTTAAATACTTGGGTACCCACAGTAATTTGTACATAGTACATGCCTCATAAATGGTCATTATTACTTTCCTCTGTGAGGAACTTCTTAGTTGTAGTTGTTAGCTTGCCTTGACATGACAGAAATCCATACTTTATACATCACAAATTACCTAAAAATCACTCAAATCTGAACTAGCCTGTTACCTTTGTTCAATATAGCAAAGAATATAATATAGACATAAATTGTATTTTCTTAAAACAAGGCATATTAAAACAGAAAAATGCACCAAGTTTTTCAGTTAAAGTAATTTTCATTGCCAAAAATTTGTTTCACTTGAATGGAGAAAAGATAATTTTTTGTTTAGAAAAAGCATTAGCATTAGCAACAATTTTTAGGAGTCACATAGAATCATTGTGAATTTTAATTTTTCTAGGATTCTATTCTGCTGTCTGCTCAAGTTAAAAATCAAGAAAATCTTATATAACACAAAAAGAAAATCAATACTACCAAAGTGTGGAGAGAAGCATTTTATTATATGCTGATCTTTTGCTGTTGCTGAAGTGTCAGATATACAATCTTACATTGGTTGCAAGTATACAACAACACAGTGGTTCAACAGTTACTCATATTATTAAATCCTCACCCCTACTAGTGAAGTTACTATCTGTCAACATAGGAAGATGTCACAGAACCACTGACTGTACCTTGCATGCTGTCCTACCATCCCCGTGACCAGCTTACATTATGATGCACTCAGATTTACAGCTCTCAGGGTTAGATACTCTCTGCATAAGGCTGCTCATATAATTCACAACTGTGGCAGAACTGCCCCTATTTTGATCTCATCCTGCTTTTGGTACTAGCATGGGAAGTGATACAGAATAGCAGTACTGAAAATAAGGAAGGAATTCATGATTTGCTGACATTACAGAGATGAGAGACAAAAAATTGAGTACATCAGGTGGAACACACATACACATACACACAAATCACAAAGACTTTAGACTATATCTAAAATTAAGTTATGGCATTAAATATCCTAAAACTAAAATGTGGAAGGAGACAGAAATTCATTTTTGCTTTATGAAGAGCCAAGTTGGCATGACTAGGCACATATAAAAAATAGAATCAAAATGTAATTCTTAATTAAAAGCAGACATCAAACAAACAAAAAAATAGTTATTTGAGAACAAGACTAACATTTGATTGCAATAAATTATAGAAGGATTTTCTATATTAAAATAAAACACCCATTAAAAAGTAAGGTAAATGGTTTAAGGTTTTAATTTGGAGTGATGGAAATGTTTTGGAACTAGAAGAGGTAGTGGTTACACCACACACTGAATTGTTCAGTTGAACATGGTAGATTTTATGGTATGTGGATTTCACCTCAATAAGGTTTTTTAGAAGTAATGTAAAACTAAATAATATAATTTTGGCATCCTAATTCAGATATCATGGCATACAGCTGGCAGGCGGAGATGCATATCCATGATATCCAGTTTGATCCAACAGTGAGAACCTCCAGGAAGTAAAAAGTAGAGGAGAAATTAACTTCACATCCTGACCTATTTTTCCTCTCACTGTGCTCACTCGCTTGGCCTTGGCCACCTCCTTTCTGGCACCTTATCCAGCCCATTGGTCGTTCCTGTAAATGCTCCATAGTCCCATTCACTCCCAAGCATCAATTTCATCTTCCCACTTCCCCTATTTAAAACTACTTCATGATAAAGTGCTTTATTAGCTTAATCATGTAAAATATTAGGACTTAACTTGATTAACCTAAGTACTTATTTAAGTGATATGTTGTTATTTTATAATTATTTCATTTTTCTTATTTTCTTATTTCTTAAACCAGCTATTTAAGTGGTTTGTTACTTTTGAATGATGGGCTGACTCTTACTATGGGATATTTTTACTGGACAAGCATATTTAACCTACATACTGGGTGCTGTTGTAAGCCCTGGTTCAATACTAATTCATTTAATTTTCTCCTCACCTAAGCTCTTTTCTTTCATCTCTGTCTCTTTCCTTCAAACTAATCTGTCTCCAACTCCCGGAACCTAAGACATGCCTGAAGAAGGAGGATCAGATAGGACTTGTTTCTTCAAAGTTCATGATCTCTGGCCTAAACAAACATCACATTTAAGAAACAGTAATTCTTGTGGGAAGCAGCTAGTAATGTATATAATTCTCAAGTCACTACGTTGTACATCTGAAACCCCAAAATAATATTGTATATCGATTTTATTCCAATAAAGAAAAAAGAAATAGTAATTCTTCTGGTTGCCTAGTATTATTGTGTTCTAGGTAAAAGATCCTTCAGAAAAGTAGTATATGGTCATTTTTTGAAGTAAACTTATAAAAGCCCTTATTACATTTTTTTCTTGGTTATTGGAGCTTTAAAATTTTTTTAATTGTGGTAGAATACCCATAACTTAAAATTTACCTTCTCAATGATTTTTTACTATACAGTTCAGCAGTGTTAAGTATCTTCATACTGTTGGTCAACCAGTCTCCAGAACATTTCACCTTGCAAAACTGAAGCTTCATACCCATTAAAGACCAACTCCCCCTTATAAATATTTTTAAGAAGCTGAAATAACAAAGCGGTGCCCCAAAATAGGCTATATTAATGTCATCTGACATATATTAAACAGAGTGGGATTTGCAGTGTTAATCTCAATTAACTATATCTAGCTGGCTAGAAACTTGGCATATTGCCATCTCCCAGTTTCCCAAATTAGATTTGAAGATAATTTACATAGTAAGAGACCGTCTTTGTAGATCAGGTCTTGCAGCAAATGCCCAAAATTTCCACTGAGGAGGTGGAGAAAGTTCTCAAGGTTGAAACAGCAGGGAGCGGCACTTCAGGCAGAAGAATTAGTGTAAGACAGAGGGTCCCAACAAACTGAAAGATAACATCACATGCATCATACTCATGAGTCATTTAAACAACACGGTCTGTGTTTGGGTGCAAACTTCCATTTACCCCACAACCAGTAAGGTACTCTACCTTGATACTCTATTGCTGTGACAACTTGATGGTCTTTTGGGGCAGAGAATCCATAGGCCTTATGATCTGAAAGATTAAAACAGGATTTTAAAAATGTCAATTTTCAATAATAAATGTAGGACAAAAAAATAAATGCAGGATAATTAAAACAGTACAAAAGGCCATTTTCAAAAAGTTGAATGGGCTGCAATGTTAGGGAAAGCTGTCTTCAAGTCTGGTGAGTTTCACAGTTTGTAACACTTAAGTTTTAAAATATCAAAGTAAGAAAAATCAAGCCTGACCATATATGTCTCTGCCATTTTCTGTATTGTGGTTTTGCCCTTTCCTTTCCCAAAGCAGAGCTAATGAATCAGTTAGGGCCCCATCACAGACAAACATACTCACACAAGCCCATTTGTTAAATAACAGTTTATGTCCTTAATTCAGCCAAATACGCAATTTAGTGTCATAGGTATTGCCTCCTGCAAATAAAAGCTAATTATTTTTGTGGCTTGTTTAATGGTATAAATGGATTTATGAACTTACCCCTGACTATATCATATCATAAAGAAATAAGCCACTTAACATATTTTGACTATGAAATGTATATATAGTATATAATGCATATAAACTTTGTATATAAAATTATGGAAAATGCAAACAGAACATCTTTATTTTTCTCCCAAATATTCCAGTGGTTTTCTGGGATTGGTCTATAGACTGAAATGATTGATTGATGATGGCGGCTGATGTGCTCTGAGAGTCACACAATGAGTGATGGTGGTGAGAGGATCATCGCTCTTATAAACTCATACAGAAATTTTCATTTTAAAAAGTACTTTCACATACATTTTTTGGATGAAATCTGATATTCAAAATGACTTGATATGACAGGCATGATTAAGACTTAAATAACAAAGTAGCAGAACCAGGAATTAAAACTTTCTAAATCAGTCTTTGATATGTATCACTTTGTGTTAGTTCACTTTGTGGATGTCATTCTTATGACATCAACTTCAATGATCACACTTAAAAATAATTTAAATCCTCTAAGTATATATCTAAGTATATATCTCTGAAATACAATGCTACCATGGCAAGATTTTTGCCTGTTGTGTTCTCCGATATAGTCCGAACACCTAGAACAGTGCGTGGCATAAAGCAAGGCACAATATTTGTTCTACAGATGAATGGAACCACTCATCTTAATGATGAGAAGAATCCAGTAAATGGGGTCAGATCAAACTGATATTAATGGAGGGTTCCTGGAGGCAAGTAATTCTTTTGGGAAGATGTTATAAGTATACATTATTGGGTTGGCATTGATTATTTCAAAATCAGAATAACACCGAGCGTTTTCTCCTTTAGCAATATGTAAAGTAGTACCCTCAGAGAAGTTCTGCTTATGACTGGCATTTGTTGTGATTTTTTAAAACTCTTTTAGTATACTTTTTAGACCAAACAATGAGGATTTATATTCCCTAGAAGCCAGTTGAGGGAAAAACCTGGGCAAAATAAAGATACTATTTGTTCCCTTCACATCATCCTATCTTTGAACTGTTCAAACACTGAGCTGCCTACTGAGAATGTTTATTTTCTTCAGTAGGCTTGGGCCTCTTTTTGAAGCAAACGTTAATTCAATCTGAGACGGGAAGATTTAGGACTGGGGTCAATCATTTTCCCCTTTTCTCAATCCAGTTTTCTACTTGCTACTTCCTTTGTGAAGGATTTCTTAAATTTTCAAATCACTTTGAATTTCTATGGAAAATAACAACTGTTAACTTCAGGAATATTATTATTTTCCTCATAATTTTATATTTATATATTTGGAAAAAATATATGTCCCAGACACTAAAAAAGAGAACTGGTAGAACTGGCAAAATGATGAAGACAAAAAAATTATAAAGGGGATTAGTTTAAGTGTCTTCTCCTTACAGCTATGGCTGCTTCCTCAACCTTCTTCGAGGTTTGCTTTTAATAAGTATTTAAAATACGTTGTCAGTTATGATGAACTAAATTAAAAGCTCTGAATCTTAAAAAAAATGCATTTATTTTAATATTTCTACTTTGTTCTAGCCTTTCTAGTCTTAGAATCCAGTTTTTTTTAACTTGCATCCAATAACTCTTTTAATGAAAACAAAATGTTGGATTTTGTATCAACATTTCACTAACAGATGTTAGGAAAAGTCTCTGTTGGCTGCTTTCTTGAACTGATTTTTATCTTTTCTTCACTTTTCCAAAGTAAGTCAATACAAAAATAAACAAAAATTGTCATGTAAGTCTGCTGGT
The DNA here is from genome assembly GCA_032199065.1 of Smutsia gigantea. Classification (NCBI taxonomy): domain Eukaryota; kingdom Metazoa; phylum Chordata; class Mammalia; order Pholidota; family Manidae; genus Smutsia; species Smutsia gigantea. The sequence continues at coordinate 68,999 of JAVSCE010013231.1, read as the reverse complement.
TAAGGTCAGCAATTGTTTTAAAGTTAGCTACAAAACATCTTTAATAGTTATGGATGTGTTCCAAAATTGCTGGCAGAAGTTCATAAAATAGGTTAAGAGATGATTATTTTCATAACTGTTAACAACTCCAGCTCAAGGAATTCCTAGTCAAATGAAAACTTTTGTGTTTTTTTTGCCCCAACTATAGGAATAAAAGTTCTTATAATGTGTATTATTCATCTAAAGTAATACAGTTTGATTAAGAATAAATATTTATTTATGCTATCAGAATTCTTAAATTTACTATCAAAGTGTTATTTAGATTAACACTTTTTATTGAAAACATGTTTAGGAAAAACTGATGTGTTATGTAAGTTTCTTGTTTGTTTCAAAAGGACATTACAGAACCTCACACCAGTTAGGATAGCCAACCTAGAAAAGATTAGGAACAACAAATACTGGTGAGGATGCAGAGTAAGGGGAACCCTCTTACACTGTTGGTGGGAATGTAAACTAGTTCAACCATTTTGGAAAGCAATATGGAGGTTCCTCAAAAAACTAAAAATAGCAATACCATTTGACCAGGGAATCCCACTCCTAGGAATTTACCCAAAGAAAACAACTTCTCAGATTCAAAAAGACGTATGTACCCCTATGTTTATTGCAGCACTATTTACAATAGCCAAGATACGGAAGCAACCTAAGTGTCTATCAGTAGATGAATGGATAGAGAAGATGTGGTACATATACACAATGGAATATTATTTAGCCATAAGAAAGAAACAAATCCTACCATTTGCAACAACATGGATGGAGCTAGAGTGAAGTAAGTCAAGCAGAGAAAGACAAATACCAAATGATTTTCCTCATTTGTGGAGTATAACAACATTGCAAAACTGAAGGAACAAAATAGCAGCAGACTCACTCCAAGAAGGGACTAGTGGTTACCAAAGGGGAGGGGTGGGGGAAGGTGGGTGGGGAGGGAGGGAGAAGCGGATTGTGGGTTATCATGATTGGTGCACATGGTGTGTGTGGGGTCATGGGGACGACAGTGTAGCTCAGAGAAGACAAATAGGGACTCTGTGGCATCTTACTACACTGATGGACAGTGACTGCAATGGGGTATGGGGGGGACTCAATAATAAGGGTGAAGGTAATAACCGCATTGTTTTTCTTGTGAAACGTTCATAAGAGTATATATCAATGATACCTTAATAAAAAAAATACTTAGAATCAAATGATAATAAAAAGTATGTTCTTATTGGAAAAAAAATGGACATTACAGAGAGTATCATGCATCAAAGCAAGTTATAATACTATGGATATAAGTTATTTCATAAGTTTTCAAAAATAAAAATTAATAACCATTTGGTTTTGGCAATCCCTGATACACATTTTATACTAACAAATATAGAAAAGATGCACAGGGCTAGCAGTAACAAATAAAGTAATACCATCCAGTATTTTTTATGGATAAATATTTATATGGGTAGAAAGTAACCCAATGTGGCAGGAATTAGGAGTTAGATAATATACTCATCTATCTCATTACCACTCAACCACAGCCAGTCTGAGAGTAGGGAGAGGAGAGGGGAGAAGAAAAGAGGGAGAGGGAAAGAAAGACAGACACATAGGTATATCCTTTTAGTCCCTCAAACTGGACACCTGGATCTTCTCTTAATGAGACATTGATATCCTATTTTCAGAGAAAGGGAAGCCATACCAAAGTGTAGGAGAAATAAAAGATGTGCTTGACTATAGAGCAACTCATGGCTGGTGTCGTGATGAGTTGATAATGACCTAAAGAATTAAAGGGTGATTTTGACTATGAATAAATTTTCCCCTTAAGAACCTAGCCTCTAAGTAAGATGTGACTCCACTGTTTTAATATCCTCATTTGCCAAATGTGACTATTGATAGGGGTTAAGTAGCTTGCTGATGGTTACAGCACTAGAAAGCAGAAAAGCCAATCTATGCATCTACATCTAGTTAGTATAGTTCCACCGATCTGCCCTCCCCTGACTCCCTCCCCCCAGTTCTCAAATCAACACAAGGCATTGTAAGACAGTACCAAACATGATACTGTCAGACACTCTGCAGATGGCTTCACATCCATCTTCAATCTTTAGGGTTGTAAAGATATTATTCAGAAAGTATATAACAAATTGCCATTTAATGGAGAAAGTGTTAATGGGCAAATGTTTATGGTGAATAAACTAATTTGAATAAACCATATATGTTTATTATATACTACCCAAAAGTTTTATGCCCCCTTCTCTTTTCTGTTTTTTTTAAATCATTTGAGTACAAGGACAATGGTGTTTCAGAATTAAGTATAAAGTTTTTTTCATACAAATTAACATGCATTAGTAAATTTAGGGAAACTTTCAGGGCATTCCATTACCTAAAAAAACTGAATGATTATCATTTTTAGGTGCTATTAGAGAGAAGTGAAGTAAATAACTTTTCAAAGTAAAATGAATTCTCAAAAATTTCAAAGAAATGTCCTTTAAGCACATCTTCAAAAGTTTAATGGGGGCCAGTGGCATTGAAAAACTATCAATGGCTGAATTTCTCACCAGCTACTCCCCACTAGGATATGAAGGAAGCCATTTAGGATTCTGAGATTTCTCTTTGATATTTCCCAAGTGACAGTCTCAGTCAAACACAATTCATTCACCAGTGGCATTAACTATAGATTTTAGATACATGACAATAGTCAATTCAAATCCAGTAGACTCTCAAGACAAGATGAACAAATGTCATCTTCCATAACTGATGCTATTAAGAATCACATACTCAATGGAAGGCATGGATGTTGATCATTCTGTGTTCTAATTGGTTCTCCCTAGGATTAAGATGCAGAAAACAAACAGCTCTAAAACTTTATTAGTGTACAATAAGTAATCATTACTAAAGATGTCAGCTATCAAAACAGACACCGGTGTAATGGCAAAGAACACTAAAATGGGAGAGGCGAAGAATAACAAACCTGTGAATCTCTTCTCACTGACATGGTCTGGGTGGGTCTCTGGCATATCCTTATAGCAGAGATGGTGCATCCGGTTTTGAGAGCTTGATGACATTTTAATTTAAAATTATTCACTGTTCTTAAGTTGAAGTTGTAGTTACTAACTCCTAAACCTCAATGTGGTTTTTCAAGATGAAAAATCTAGCACAACCAGCAGTATTTGACAGTTATATTTCTCAGCAGAAATGAACACACTAATATAATTGCCAAATAAACAATTTTTGGACGCAGGTATTGCACATCATTCCCCCGGAGTTTTCATCACCTCTGGGCAAATAGTATAACCGAGGTTCTGAATCTGGTTCCAGGAATCCAAGGAGAATCTAGGAATTCCTGCACAAAATGTGCAAACCTAAGATTCCCTACATAAAGTGTCCTATCAACTGATACAAATACAGATTCCTCAGTGGCTGTTTGGGTCAGGGGATAATCAAATGGTTATTCTGCAGTCATTTAATATTTAAAAATCCAAATAAACAACCTATGTGAGAAGACTGTGTGAGTAGAACTCCACCATTTACTAAACTCTCTTCACCCATTACCCTACATAGATGTTTGTTTTAAACTTTCTTCTTATCTTCAGAGTTTTATAACTCCACCTTACTGAATGAATTTTGGGGATAACAACAACTTAATGTATCAAATGTTCTCATTTCTTGAAAGCATGAACATGCAGTTTGAATACAAATCTGCTTTGAGGGATTAGCACAAAAAGTTTCAAAAAAGATTTGCTAATATCACCAATCTGTTAAATTTAAAACCTGCAAATTAAGTTATGTTTGCATTTCTCAAATGAAAACATTGCTAATGTTTTCAATCTTTCTCTGCTTAGAAGATTTAGAAAATATAATGAACAGACACATAAAAGAGGCATGAATTTAATGAGGCATAAGCCTCCCTTTAGGGGCTCTTTGGGGTTCCCCCTTGCAAAGGCAGCTCCTAAGGCCCTGGAGAGGGTTAGGGAAGGCCTGGCAATGTGTGCACATTTTGTAAAATTTGCAAGAATAAGATATTTTGAATAATTTTTCTTAGTGAGGGCTCAAATAGTCCATCTCTACACACAATTATAGGCTTTTCCTTATCAATAAGTTTATTTAGCCTTCTAGATTTGTCCACCCGTAATAAAGTCTGATAGTTCAACATTTAAAATCCTGAAGATTTTATATAACTAACAACGGCATGCCCTATCAAATTTCAATTCTTAAAATATGAGAGTTGTATGAATTTTATTTTTCAACTCTCCTGTGGGATGGTTCATAAAATCATGAGCCCATACAGTACCTACATATGTTATTAATTAAATTCTATTACTATAAATGTTTCCAGAAGAGATTTTAAAACTAAGGGAAACCCTCCCAGCTTATTGTTGTTCCATGTTTCCTTTGCTTAGTCTTCAGGAAGCCAGAGGAACAAGTGCCATTTATTTTGAAGTGCAAGCATGGAAACAATATTTTGGCATTGCTCAACTGTCATATTTTACAACTGTCAGGCAAGTTTGCTCAGAATTAGCTGCCCTGATTTCTCTGATGCTTTACATACAGAGACTATAATTTCTGGGTTTTTTTGATGAAGGCAGTTCTCCAACTCACTCTTTTATTTCAAAACTGGTCTTACACACCCAAGTGTAAGCTAACACCAAAATGCACTTTTTAGTGGAAGAAATGGTTTAGTGAACATCTACATTTCAACTGAATGTATTTACGTCCCACCATTTATGTTGAATTCCTAACCCCTAATGTGACAGTATTAGGAGTTGGAACCTTTGGGAGGTGATTAAGGCATGAGGGTGGAGGCCTCCTGATGGATTAGTGCCCTTAGGAAAGGGACCCCAGAGAGCTCTCTTCCTGTCTCCGCCACGTGAAGACCCAAGTCGGCAGTCTGCAACTAGGATGCAGGCTCTAACCAGACACTGACCCTGAAGAACCTTTGATCTGGGACTTCCAGCCTCCAGACTGTGAGAAATAAGTGTTTGTTGCTTGAGCCACCCAATCTATGGTATTTTTGTTATAGCAGCTGAACTGACTAATCTACATACATTCAAATCAGGGGGCCTACAGAACTGCATCCTGGAATGATCATGAAATGAGTCTGTGCTATTAGAGATACAATTTTTGAAACTTAATCAGATCAAGTATTAAAAATATGGACAAAGGTATTGGTGTCCTAACATGGTAGGCAAAAGCCTAACTGTCACAGCATCATTCTGCGGAAATGCTGTTTGGCATCCTGTGTAGTGTGAAGATGATTGTGTTTGTGACAGAAGCAACCAGATATTTTGAAGTTATGTAGAGTTGGTCTTAGGACTTAATTTTTTGTTGAGGTGGCATCAGAACCGACTTCTTACCCTGTGGGATAGAGCGGTGAATGGCATTGCTCCACCACCTCCATTTTCAAGTGTGGCTTTTTGAAATCAAATAAAAAGCAACATTAAAGTCCAGATGGGTGAGAAAAAGGCAGTCTGCTATAAACATGGCCTATCTTTATAATAGATGGAAACAGGGCCACACTGTCTTCAGGAAGTCATAAGTGACAGAGAAGAAATGAGACCTGGCTAGATTTGAAAACCAGTGCTGTCAAGTACTTACTAGTCACATCACCTTGGGCAAATCACAGCTTTAACCTTCTAAATCAGTTTCCATTTAGGTAAAATGAAGCTACTAATGCCTTCCTGAATTGGTTATTAAGGATTAAACTAAATAAAGTACATAATTGCTTAGCCTACTTCCTATCACACAGTAGATTTTCTCTATAAATACTTATTATTTATTCCTCTCCTCTCACTCCACAGTGCTTTTTATCCAATGTGGCAACACAAATTTAGTGTTTCATAAATGATTCTACAATAACCATGTACTGGGATGGATTATAAAAATAGAGAATGAATGGTTAGGGTTATATCTTTTTCTTCCTTTTAAAAAATGATTAGCATAACTTCTTCATTACAGTGGCTGCCCTGTCATTAGTGGGAAGCCTTAAGTTTAAATTCTACCTTCCCTTTTGTCCTTGTTATGACATGTTTGGAAGAGTTACAGGTTTTTTTGGGCTGTGTTTCTTCATCTGTAAAACATGATCTATGATGATGAAGCCTTTCCTAACTATGTTAATTGACACAATTCATCACATCCTTTACCTTGTTACACTTTCCATACTTACCATCTAAGGACTACATACATTCCTAGATTTCCTTCTCATGGATCTTATCCTTGGCATCTCCTCTTCTCTGTTCATACTTCCTTCATTAATGGTATGATCCAGACTCATGGCATTAAGAACTTCCAGATGCTAACAATTACCAAATATATATCTCCAGTCTAGACTTTGCTGAACTCTCGACTCAGATCCAAATGCCTATTCAACATTGCCACTTGAAGGTTTAATAGACATTTCAAACACTATATCTAAACTTCATGTTTCTTTCTAAACCTACTCTACCTTCCACACCTCAGATAAAAGCAACACTATTATACTCCCATTGTTCTGGCCAAAAACTTGCAATTATCCTTAATGATTCTGCCTATCATAGCCCATTTCCAATTCATCAGCAAATCCTGATGAATTTTCAAAGTGCACTTAGAATCTCACTGCTTCTTACTACTTCCGTCGCTGTCACCTGCTCTGAGCACCATCATCTCTGCCTGAATCACTGCAATAAGACTCCTGACTGGCTGCCTATTCTACTCTGCCTCTCCAGCAGCTAATCTCAACACATTCACTAGAGTTATCCTTTAAAATGCACAATCAGATCACAGCACTCTTTTGCTCAAAACCCTGGATTGTCCTTCATTTTCTCCAGAGCATAGGTAAAAGCCCTTACATTGGCCTAGAAGACCTTACACAGTCTGGCCTCATTGCCTTTCAGACTTCTTTCCTCAGCTCTTCCTCCCTCTGCTCCAGGGACACTGGCCCCCTTGTTCATCCTCAAAACAGGTGTTTCCTCTGCCTGAAAGACTCTTCCTTCAGATATCCATTAACTTCTTCAAATTTTTGCTCAAAGAACATTTCCTAAATGAAATCTACTCTGGCCTATTTAATATAGCAGCCACACTTTCATCTGACCTGTTCCCTTCCAAACTCCTGATTCCCTTAATCCTGCTTTTATTATTCTTTTTTCCATAGCATCTATCATCTGCTAACATACTATATTATGTACTTATGCACTAAGGGCAGGGGTCTTTATTTATATCCCAAGAACCAAGAATAATGCTTGATACGTAGGAGATAATATATATTTGCCAAATGAATGGAAATGAAGTTAATTATGGAGAAAATGAAAATGGAATATAGACAGGTATGCTTAATTTTTTTAAGTTAAGGGATGAGCTGCACAAGATTAATCAGTGAAAGATTTTGAAGCAGCTAATTTTGAAACTAAAAAGATTTAGTTTATCACATCAGCATAAGAATCAATTTTCATATTATGCAAACAAAAATTAAACATATGACTATGCTTGATACAAAAAATGATGAGTCAACAGCTAAAATATCTGAGCAAATAAAATGTGATTTTAAAAGCCATGAATCACTCTGTTTCTAAAATATCTTTTTAAAATTAATACTAATTTTATTAAACATTCTAAATTAAACATTCTAATTTTAATAATACAAGAAGTTTTATTTTTTTAATAAAAATTATTTCCTTTTATAAAGTTTTGATACACAATTTAAAATAGCATTGTGATGGTGAATTCTGTGCTAACTTGGATGGGCCACAGTGTCCAGATATGTGGTCAAACACTATTCTGTATGTTTCCAAAAGGGTGTTTTGGGATGGGCTTAACATCAGCAGACTTTGAGTAAAGCAAATTGCCCTTCTTAATGTGGGTGGACTTCATCCAGACAGTTGAAGGCCTGAATATAACAAAAGACTGACCGTACTTGAGCAAGATGGAATTCTCCCAGCAGACAGCCTTTGGACTTGAATTGCAGCATCAGCTCTTTGTGGATCTCCAGTCTGCTGGCCCACTCTGCATATTTTGGACTTGCCTGTGTCTTTAATTACATGAGGCAATTCCTTAAAATAAATATTTTTCTTTATATACACATTTTATTGATTCTGTTCCTCTGGAGAACTCTCACACAAACATCACAATGAATGAATTACTGTAATAAATTAATTTGGGGGTATCTGTGTTTTAATACAAGTGTGGGTTGCATCTTAACAGTTCCTTTTGGAGGTTCAGCAACATATTGTATTTTTTCTTAAATGTTCCATAGTCATTTATGTTCTGAGAATGCTGATCTAGAACAATCTTACATAGTCAATCACTCCCCTTTAAACCTTAACACCTTCCTCAGAGCTATGTCTATATCCTCATGGACAAGGGACATATTTATTTGATCTTTCTTGACCTTTTTCACAGTCTTCATGTGGTGGGGAAGTGGGGACTGGGCTTTAGGCTCTGTTTCTGCTCCACTAAAATTCTCTGAAGGCCCCTCTTTAGTCTCACCATCTCTAGGAAGCTGTCCTGTCAAAGCTCTAAATACTATCTTGACTGCCTATGGAACTCTCCTTTCCAATGCACTTGGACAAAGTTAAGTAGCATTTTATGATTTGTCACATTTGATGGCTTTTGTGACACCTTTCTCTCTAGGTTCTCTTCTCTGAAGCTCCTTTCCTGTCTCCTCTCCTTCACATTGGCCATCGAATGTTTAGCATTTTATAGAAGGATGAGGGTTCCATGGTTTAAAGTTTTGAGATACATTAAGTTAACAAGTTAAACAAAGTTCTCTATTGTAGGACTTATTTGAGCTTTTAACATGCTAAGGAGTACTGTGAATCACCAAGGGGAAATATAATTTAGAGCATGAAACAGTGGAGCAAAACAAGAGAGGAAAAAGTCCAAGAGGACTGAGAAGAGACATTCAGAGAAATAAGAAAAACTAGGACAGAATGATGTCATGGAAGTCAAGGATAGGCAGAATTTCAAGGGGGGAATATCAACAGTGTTTAATGTTCCAGAGAGGTCAGGTAAGGTTTTGACTTAAAACTGTGAATTTAGGAACTAGTAAATTATTGGTGAAACAATGATAGCAATTTCAATAGCATGGAAAAAGGAGTTTGCAGTGGACTCTATGGAGATAATATAGACCATCAATTCAAGATGTTTGATCATAGAATTATGGTGGTTTTTTTCCGACTCAAAATTGTAGACTTGTACATGTTTATAGCCTGTGATAAAATAGCTAGTAATGAAGATAAATTGAAGATATGTAAGGGGGATAACTGCATGACACAAAGCACCCAAGGAGACTGGACGCATCATGAGTCCAGGTGAGAAACTGGCTTTCAACAGCTAGGATGAAAGTAGATACGGACAAGTCTGCGATTCATCTGCCTCACTCCTACAAGAGTTGGCTTCTTAAAGTATCATTTAATCATATTAAGCTTCCTTCAGAAGTCTCCCTTTGTCTTCAGGGTGAGTTCCAAATTTCATCAAATGGCTTTTCAGAACTGGCTCTTGTTTCCCCTGCCTCCCCCTCAGTCACTGCTCCCCACAAACCCTATGTTCAAGTTCTTCTCCATCGGACTCCTAATACTCTTGGCACTCTGCAGACCTTTGCTTTATCCATTCTCTTCACCTGGAATCCCCTTCCTTGAACCCTCCCGATGCAAATGGAAAGCTTCTATGGATAATTCAATGCCCACTTAAATGTCAGGTAAGATAAAGTTCCCTGGCCCTTCTGTCCTTCTTTACATTATCAGCCCTTCTTTTACCTGATATAGCACTTTTTATAGGCCTTTACTCATTTTGTATCATAATGATAAATAATATTAGAAACTGTATGGTACATGTTTATACCTACATCATGCTTAACACACAATAGGAGATAGTTAAATGTCTGTTGTAAACAAAACTGAATATTTTGTCTTCAAATTGGATGTATAAACTTTTTACTGCATTTTATATGTAAATACATAAGATCATATACATTTATATTTCAATATAAACATAAAATAAATTTTAAATATAGTATAAACTGTGTTTTTTTAATTGAGCAAAACATCAGTCATACTAGACCCACAAATAATACCAGTAGAATTAAAATAAAGTACTAAGCTTTAGTTATAACATTTCTTTGATAATATCAAATGATTGTAGACCCTTGCACAAAAGTAGTAGCTTTGACACTGCATAACTCTCAACTATCCTCACCATAACTACATATAAAAGGAAAAAATGACAAACATATTTTAGTTGGAAATGCATGTACACATACACACACAGTTCTTCAGCACATTCTGTGGAATCATTATTTCAACATTTTTCCCCATTTTTTCTCCCATATCATCTAAAAATTAACCTTGGAAATGGAAAAAGTGGTTCTCTAAAAATAGAATATATAAGGAATTTCTTGTGTTCAACTGCCACAAACCGAAGAATTTAGTGCAGTGATGAAATACATGTAATTTAATAGGTTGCACTGCAACATTATCAGAACCCTTTTATGATAAATTTCTGATGCTTTCTTCACTATCCTAAAACAAAATTTACAGATAATATAACACTTGATATGTTTATTTGTATATATATGTATGGATGGATGGATGGATAAAACTTGGAAAAGTAAATATAATATTATTTTAATACTAAAGAGAAAAGGAAAAAATATAGTGAAATATATATATTTAAATTTATAAATGCATACACACGAATATACTAGAAGATACAATGAAGAAGTCAGATATTAGTCTATACTTGTAATGTTAAATTGGACTAAATAGAAAAAAAACAGAAACCATTTCAATTGGTACAGGAAAACAAAGAACAAGGTTACTGTGGGCATTAAAACAGAAGTTTGTATGGTTACTTCTACATGAAGGCTGTACAAAAGAAAATTGTGTTTGTATGTAAAATTGTGTATGTTAGAGACTCAGCTATATAAAGTACTCATTTATAAAAACATGCAATGGGATTTGGGAGTGTCGTGAACAATGAAGGGTGAGGGACACAGGGAAATTTTTTATTTTATAGCATTGTCTGGCACCCACAGATTCATCAGCCCTGGTCCCTGGCCTAGCAAATGTATGGTGCCCACCCATCACTGTGACAAACAAAGAAGTCTCCCAGAACTCTACAATGTTCCCCAGGGGAGTAACACCCCTCCTGTTGGTATTCACTGTTGAATTCCTTGAACACACTCTCAGCTAACAAAGATGAAAGCTTTGTTTTATAAACTGAGAGAGTTCTCCTCTTGCACAGTTGATGTAACATGACCATAGTTAATTTTTAAGAGTAAATCCTATGATCTGCATGGATCATACCTTTTCTCACAATAAAACTCTAAAGGAAGTCTGGGAAGCACAAAGGATTTATTCAAGGCCTTTGGATACAGTTTGGAGACTTTGCAATTCTGTTATTTTCTCTTACCTCTTTCCACTTTTAATTACTCACTACTCCAAATCTAAGCCCAATATAATTCTTCCCACTCACAATATGCTGTATTTCAAAGGATGACACTTTCAGCTAAGAAACATTTAACCAATTTTGATGAGTTTAACTGGAATAATTGGTGCCTCTTAAATTGCCTTATCTGTCAAGATTAGTATGCCTAAAGATATTTCTTTTTTTTTTTAGGCATGTACCCCCACACTTCTAAGTGATTTAAAGCTCTCTGATCCAAATCTTTAATAAAAATCTTTGAAAAGGCAAACATATTATGAAATCATAACTGAGTTTCCTCCACCTTCAAAAATATAACACAGAGACTCATATTAATTAAACTGTAAGTGCCTGAAGCCTAATCAGGAATCCTAGACTCAACATTTTGAGAGTCCCAAATACTTTCTGACTGATCCTGCTCCCATGGAGACTAAAGCTGGGAAGTAGAAAATGGCAAAAGAAATTACTAAATGGTACCAAAGAAATTTTTAGCTAAAAGAGTCATTCTTTATTTCAAAATAAAGGAAAAAGCATCCTTGTGTCATACTGCCATATAACACATAACAATTTTTAAAATAACATATATGTAAAGTTTAGGAAATGTGTGATTTATAGAAATACTATTTTTGCTTAAAACAACATTAATTTTTCTTGGTTTAATACTAACTTTTAGAAAAAAAGGCCAGAATATTATGGGGACTTTTTCTATTTCCCTTTTAAATGATCTATGATGCTGTTAGGAACTAAATTTGATAATATACACCTCACAATATTGGATGTGCTCATGTTTCGATTTTTTTTCCCATTTAGTTAAACAATATTTTCAGATTACAAAGTACTTATTACAGGCTTATGGCTTACCCTTCAGATTAATATTGCTTTAAATTCAGTTTAAGGCTGGAATGTGGAAGGCATTTATGTATGTTAAGAGACAGCCACACTATATACTAACTGCCAAGAGTATTTGAATAAGCACATCAAGATATTTAAACCATTAACCACATTCTAAACAGAACATTCAAATTTTTTTCTTATTATGACAGAAAAAATTAGTCATCCTTGAAGTGCCTCTTTGGGACACAGTCTGTTGATCCAAACATATATGTAACAGACAGAGGTTTCCCTTTCCTCTCCTTGTGCCTTTATATTGCTTTAGTGAACAGAAAAGAGCACCTTAATTTCCCCTAAAATCTCCTCAGCCTTCTCCCTTTCCTCACACTTTTCAGTACCAATGCTTCCCAGACAGGAAAGAAATTGGGCTGGGAGTCAGCAGTTCTAACCTCTGTGTATCCCTCAAAATATTCTAAGTCTCTGTTTCTCACTTAAGAAAATGTGATATGGAGTTCCAGGAAGATGGTGGCATAAGCAGGGCAGTGGAAATCTCCTCCCAAAACCATATATATTTATGTAAATACAACAAATACAACTATTCCTAAATGAGAGACCAGAAGATACAGGAGAGCACCCAGCCCGCATCTACACATGAGAGGACTCGGCACCCCAAGAGGAAGGTAAGATATGGAGCCATGTCCTGGCGGGATCCAAGCACTCCCCACCTCAGCGCCCCAGCGGAAGGAGAGGATTCAGAGCCAGGAGGGAGTGGAAGTACAGGCCCATGAAATAACCAGCCTTCATGATCTGCGCCGGGGGCACTGACACACATTGCACAGTGTATCGGAGATTGGAGAGACAGAGGGTGCAGGATCTGAGCCAGGGAACACACCGGGTCCTCACAGCCAGCTCCCCGGGGCAAAAGAAAGGCACGCACTTTTTTTAGCGGTCTTTAAAGAGACAGGGCCAAATGGAGGATCAGGATCATCGCAGCACACTCAGCCCAGCAGGCTGAGAGTCCTGGGGAATGTCGGACCCATTGGCTGGCGAATGGGAAAAAGTAGCCGCACTGACACTTCCCACAGAGATCAGCAGCCTCCCATTAGTTCCCACCCTGGCCAGAGCTACAAAATGCCCTGTGGAGCAGCACAGCCATAACTGCAGAATAGTGGAACAACAGCACCACGTACAGCATCCTCACAGAATCTACTACTGGCAGGCATCTTTCTTTTTCTGGTGGTGTTTTTTTTTTCTCTTTTCTTTTCTTTCTTTTCTTTCTTTCTTCTCTTTCTCTTTTCTTTCGCTTCTTTCTTTTTTTTCTCCTTATTTTTTTGAAGTCTTAAAGAGCCCAGCTGACATACGTGGCACCTACCAGCGTTCACTTATATCGCCATGAAAAGACAGAGGAATATGGTACAAACAAAGCTTATCCAGACCCTGACACCAGAGACGGAGTCTGAAGGGATGGACATACACAATCTTCCTGAAAAAGAATTCAGAATAAGTCATAACCATACTGATGGATCTACAGAGAAATATGCAAGAGCTGAGGGAGGAAGTGAGGGAAGTGAGGAAAGACAAATGCAGAAATGAGACAAGCGATCGACGGGCTTAGCAGCAGACTGGATGAGATGCAAGAGACTGTTAATGGAATAGAAATCAGAGAAAAGGAATACAGAGAAGCTGATGCAGAGAGAGATAAAAGGATCTCTAGGAATAAAAGAATATTAAGAGAACTGTGTGACCAATCCAAACGGGAAAATATTCACATTATAGGAGTACCAGAGAAAGAAGAGAGAGAAAAGGGGATAGAAAGTGTCTTTGAAGAAATAATTGCTGAAAACTTCCCCATGCTGGGGAAGGAAATAGTTTTGCAGTCCATGGAAGCCCACAGATCTCCCAACACAAGGGACCGAAAGAAAACAACACCAAGACACATAATAATTAAAATGGCAAACATCAAAGATAAGGACAGAGTATTAATGGCAGCTAGAGAGAGAAAAAAGATAACCTACAAAGGAAAACCAATCAGACTATCATCAGACTTCTCAACAGAAACCTTACAGGCCAGAAAAGAATGGCATGTAATATTTAACATAATGAAACAGAAGGGCCTCGAACAAAGAATATTGTATCCAGCACGATTATCACTTAAATATGACGGAGGGATTAAACAATTTCCAGAAAAGCGAAAGCTGAGAGAGTTTGCCTCCCATAAACCACCACTACAGGATATCTTAAAGGGACTGCTCTAGAGGAAAGCACTCCTAAGGCTAAAAAGATGTCACCAGAGAAAATAAAATCATAGCAAAGAAAGCAGACCATCCAAATATGAACTAAAGGCAAAGAATAAAACACCTAGTATATAAAGAATGGAGGAGGAATAATAAGAAGGGAGAGAAATAAAGAAACATCAGACTGTGTTTACAATAAATTAACAAGAAAGTTAAGTTAGATTGTTAGATAGTAAATAAGCAACCCTTGAACCTTTGGTAACCACGAATCTAAAGCCAGCAACGGCAATAAGTACGTATCTATGGATAATCACCCTAAATGTAAATGGACTGAATGCACCAATCAAAAGACACACAGTAATAGAATGGATAAAAAAGCAAGACCCATCTATATGCTGCTTACAAGAGACTCACCTCAAATCCAAAGATATACACAGACTAAAAGTGAAGGGATGGAAAAAGATATTTCATGCAAACAACAAGGAGAAAAAAGCAGGTGTTGCAGTACTTGTATCAGACAAAATAGACTTCAAAACGAAGAAAGTAGCAAGAGATAAAGAAGGATAATGCATAATGATAAAGGGGTCAGTCCAACAAGAAGATATAACCGTTATAAATACATATGTACCCAACACAGGAGGGCCAGCATATGTGAAACAAATACTAACAGAATTAAAGGAGGAAATAGACAGCAATGCATTCATTTTAGGAGACTTCAACACACCACTCACTCCAAAGGACAGATCAACCAGACAGAAAATAAGTAAAGACACAGAGGCACTGAACAACACACTAGAACAGATGGACCTAACAGGCATCTACAGAACTCTACACCCAAAAGCAATAGGATATACATTCTTCTCAAGAGCACATGGAACATTTTCCAGAATAGACCACATACTAGGCCACAAAAAGAACCTCAGTAAATTAAAAAATATTGAAATTCTACCAACCAACTTCTCAGATCACAAAGGTATAAAACTAGAAAAAATTTTAGAAAGAAAACAAAAAGGCTCACAAATACATGGAGACTTAACAGCATTCTCCTAATTAATCAATTGTTTAATGACCAAATCAAAACAGAAATCAAAGAATATATGGAGACTAATGACAACAACAACACAAAGCCACAACTTCTGTGGGACACAGCAAAGGCAGTTCTAAGAGGAACGTATATTGCAATGCAGGCCTATTTAAAGAAGGAAGAACATTCCTAAATGAATAGTCTAAAGACGCAATTACGGAAATTGGAAAAAGAAGAACAAATGAGGCCCAGTCACCAGAAGGAGGGACATAATAAAGATCAGAGAAGAAATAAATGAAATTGAGAAGAATAAAACAATAGAAAAAATCAATGAAATCAAGAGCTGGTTCTTTGAAAAAATAAACAAAATAGATAAACCCCTAGCTAGACTCATTAAGAGAAAAAGGGAATCTACACACATAAACAGAATCAGAAATGAGAAGGGAAAAATCACGATGGATCCCACAGAAATACAAAGAATTATAAGAGAATATTATGAGAATCTATATGCTAACAAGCTGGAAAACATAGAAGAAATGGACAACTTCTTAGAAAAATACAACCTTCCAAGACTGACCAAACAAAAAACAGAAAAACTAAACAGACCAATCACCAGCAATGAAATTGAATCAGTAGTCAAAAAACTACCCAAGAACAAAACTCCCGGACCTGATGGATTCACCTCTGAATTCTACCAGACATATACAGAAGAAATAACACTCATTCTCCTTAAAGTTTTCCAAAAAATAGAAGAGGAGGGAATACTTCCAAACTCATTCTATGAAGCCAGCATCACTCTAATACCAACACCTGGCAAAGACCTCACCAAAAAAGAAAATTACAGACCAATACCCCTCATGAATGTAGATGCAAAAATACTCAACAAAATATTAGCAAACCCAATTCAAAAATACATTAAGAGGATCATACACCATGATCAAGTGGGATTCATCCCAGGGATGCAAGGATGGTACAACATTCGAAAATCCATCAACATCATCCACCACATCAACAACAAAAAGAACAAAAACCACACGATCATCTCCATAGATACTGAAAAAGCATTTGACAAAATTCAGCATCCATTCGTGATTAAAACTCTCAACAAAATGGGTATAGAGGGCAAGTACCTCACATCATAAAGGCCATATATGACAAACCCACAACTAACATCACACTTAACAGTGAGAAGCTGAAAGCTTTTCATCTAAGTTCAGGAACAAGACAGGGATGCCCACTCTCTCCACTGTTATTCAACATAGTACTGGAGGTCTTAGCCATGGCAATCAGACAAACAAAGACATACAAGGCATCCAGATTGGTAAAGAAGAAGTCAAATTGTCACTATTTGCAGATGCCATGATATTGTACATAAAAAACCCTAAAGACTCCACTCCAAAACTACTAGAACTAATATGTGAATTCAGCAAAATTGCAGGATACAAAATTAACACACAGAAATCTGTTGCTTTCCTATACACTAATGATGAACTAACAGAAAGAGAAATCAGAAAATCAATTCCATTCACAATTGCATCAAAAAGAATAAAATACCTAGGAATAAACCTAACGAAGGAAGTGAAAGACCTATACCCTGAAAACTACAAGACACTCCTAAGAGAATTAAAGAGGACACTAACAAATGGAAATATCCCATGCTCTTCGCTAGGTAGAATAAATATTGTCAAAATACCTATACTACCTATAGCAATCTAAAGATTCAACACAATCCCTATCAAAATACCAACAGCTTTCTTCAATGAACTGGAACAAATAATTCTAAAATTCATATGGAACCACAAAAGACCCCAAATAGCCAAAGCAATCCTGAGAAGGAGGAATAAAACAGGGGAAATTATGCCCCCTGACTTCAAGCTCTACTACAAAGCCACAGTAATCAAGACAATTTGGTATTGGTACAAAAACAGACCCATAGACCAGTGGAACAGAATAGAAAATCCAAACATATACAATCAATTAATATTTGATAAAGGAGCCTTGGATATACAATGGGGAGATGACAGCCTCTTCTGCAGCTGGTGTTGGAGAAACTGGACAGTTACATGTAAGAGAATGAAACTGGACTACTGTCTAACCCCATACACAAAAGTAAACTCCAAATGGATCAAAGACCTGAATGTAAGTCATGAAACCATAAAACTCTTAGAAAAAAACATAGGAAAAAATCTCTTGGACATAAACATGAGCAACTTCTTCATGAACATATCTCCCCAGGCAAGGGAAACAAAAGCAAAAATGAACAAGTGGGACTATATCAAGCTGAAAAGCTTCTGTACAGCAAAGGACACCATCAGTAGAACAAAAGACATCCTACAGTATGGGAGAATATATTCATAAATGACATATCCGATAAGGGGTTGACATCCAAAATATATAAAGAACTCACGCACCTCAACAAACAAAAAGCAAATAATCTAATTAAGAAATGGGCAGAGGACATGAACAGACACTTCTCTAAAGAAGAAATTCAGATGGCCAACAGGCACATGAAAAGATGCTCCACATTGCTAATCATCAGAGAAATGCAGATTAAAACCACAATGAGATATTATCTCACACCAGTTAGGATGGCCAACATCCAAAACACAAACAACAAATGTTGGCGAGGATGTGGAGAAAAGGGAACCCTCCTACACTGCTGGTGGGACTGCAAGTTAGTTCAACCATTGTGGAAAGCAGTATGGAGGTTCCTCATAAAACTCAAAATAGAAATACCATTTTACCCAGGAATTCCACTCTTAGGAATTTACCATAAGAATGCAGCAGCCCAGTTTGAAAAAGAGAGATGCACCCCTATGTTTATTGCAGCACTATTTACAATAGCCAAGAAATGGAAGCAACCTAAGTGTCCATCAGTAGATGAATGGATAAAGAAGATGTGGTACATATACACAATGGAATATTATTCAGCCATAAGAAGAAAACAAATCCTACCATTTGCAACGACATGGATGGAGCTAGAGGGTATTATGCTCAGTGAAATAAGCCAAGCCGAAAAAGACAAGTATCAAATGATTTCACTCATATGTGGAGTATAAGAACAAAGGAAAAAACTGAAGGAACAAAACAGCAGCAGACTCACAGAACCCAAGAATGGACTAATAGTTACCAAAGGGAAAGGGACTGGGGAGGATGGCTGGGAAGGGAGGGATAAGATGGACAAAGGGGCATTACGATTAGCAGATATAAGGTTGGGGGGCCACGGGGAGGGCTGTACAACTCAGAGAAGACAAGTAGTGATTCTATAGCATCTCACTGCACTGATGGACAGTGACTGTAATGGGGTTGGTGGGGGGAACCTGATGAAGGGGGTAGTTTAACAATCATAATATTGTACATGTAATTGTAGATTAATGATACCAAAGTAAATTATAAAAAAAAGAAAATGTGATATACTAAAATGGTTCTAGATACCTGCACAGGGATGTTAATAGGAGAATTAAGTAATATAATTCCTTTGAAAGTATTTTGTCGATTGTAAAGTTCCACTCAAATGCTGATTTTGTTTTCTTTACTTTTTAATCCCACAGGTTTGCCATTACTTCCCTCTGGTCTTCTCTCTGCCTTCTTCCTGGCCTCCAGATAATAACTGACTTTGCAAAATTCCTCCCCGTTTCTGTGACACTGCTTCTGTTGGCTGTCTATTATTTCCCTGGGCACTTTTTCTTCATTGTCTCTGCTCTTTCATGTTCTTCAATTGGAATTCCTCCTGAACGCAGGTCTTTGCCACTAACTAATCTACCTCCATGTATTCTCCCAGAGTGAGTGTTTTTCTTCTAGAGTGAATCTATCTTTCCCTTTTCATTTACCACTTAAATAACAGGGATAGATAAATATAATTTATATTTCTCATCTTCTTTCGAATGGTCTATAGAGACAGTTTTACCTGGATATTTTGTTGTCTCCAAAAATATACAAAATAATCATTCCCTATCAACTTAAGTACTATGATTTCTCTGGTTCTTCATTTTGCATCCTCAGAGTTACTATTTTGATTTCTTTTATGTCCCCCACATTTAATCAACCTCTAAATCTCACCAATTTCTATTTTTAACGTCTTCTAGATATAACTCTTCCTAAACAATTTTGACAGTAGCCACCTTAATCCTGGACCTTGTCACCTAGTACTCTTTCCTCTTAAATCTATCCCATATATAAGACTCAAAATTATTGTTTATCCCAAATGCCACCATTTCTTTTTTTTTTTTTTTTGGTATATTGCTTCATTCTTCAAAACTTCCAGCAACTTCCTGTTGCCTACTGCATCAAACAGAAAATTTATACATAATTTACAATCAACTCCATGAACGCCAAGCCATTTTTGGAACCCATTTCTTGTTTCTTTTCAAAACGAACTCTTGTGTTCTAACCAATAAGTACTCTAAAAGAGTAAGTTTAGAATGCAAACATGTTCTCAACTCCATAATTTTATCATCTAAATATTGTAAATACAGTACATTTTTTTCCCATTTGAAAATATAACATGTTAAATTATATT
This sequence comes from Smutsia gigantea, assembly GCA_032199065.1. Classification (NCBI taxonomy): domain Eukaryota; kingdom Metazoa; phylum Chordata; class Mammalia; order Pholidota; family Manidae; genus Smutsia; species Smutsia gigantea. The sequence goes on along the minus strand of JAVSCE010013231.1, from coordinate 49,000 downwards.
TAGAACACTAATCATCATTAAACCCCCCATTTAGAAATACGGAAAACAATACCCCCCAAAATATTTTTCTAAAGCTATCTCATTACTAAGAGGAGAACTGATAAATCTTAGTTATATGGATCCCAAGTTCCATTTTTTTTATGTCATATTTTTTTGCTTCTTTGTGAACAAACCTGACACTTAGGTTTAAAGTATAAGAAGGTTCTTTGAACCTCCAGCAGAAACGATTCACATAGACATTTAACTTAGGAATTCAATAATGTATCACTGTCAAACATGCTTAGAAATATAATTTATAAAATTAATCAATTTAAAAAGTGAAGGTGATTCTGCCTACCTTCTCTGTCAGTGTGAACACACCTCTGAGTTACCCTGTCAGGGAAGTTGTAACTGTTATCTTTTACGTAAAAGATGAGAATACATTATCCTCTGAAGCAAAACATTTATATGTTACACACTCGGTGGTGAAATAACTTAGCTCTATAAAAGAGATATTTCTGGCTAATTTCCAAAATTATTTGTCCTTTTATTTTCTAATAATTAGAAATAAATTTCCTGAGACATTCTAGCCCATGTAATCAAGAAGGGTGGTCCTGACTGGTCTCAACATTACTTAGTAGTTTTAGTATTTCTATCTCACCACTAAAGATAAGTAGCTGAGTGTATGATATGGTATAAGAAGAAGAGATACAACTTGTTTGTTCAAATAATTAGGGCTCTAAACATAAATTCTTTTAGAGGGTAGCAATGTAATCGTGCTTCCGCTCTAAAACTAAGAGGTAATTGAACAGGAAGTAAAGTAAAACTCCTTTCACTTAGCATCTACATTCTCTTGCTCATGAATTCACAGTATATTTGGGGAAAGTGTATTCCGGCATGGAAATAGCTTCTGACATTGATAGTGTGCTTAAGCTGCTGACACTGCTCTGGGCTGCCTCTAAAGGCCTCTATTTCTTCCACTCTTTACCCACAACCAGAGTCTTCTCCAAGAATCCTTAGAGCTTTAGGGTCTTCAGGGTTAAAAGAATTATGGGAAATTTAATCATGGACCAAACTCACTGGGAAGTTGATATTAAGTTATTAGTGACATAGATTTGAACACTAAATAAATATTTTAGAAAGTATGGGCAATTTTAAAATGTGCTTGAGTTAATACATCAAATGCTGGCTGTGCCCCTATTCTATAAAAAGGCTGCTATTCTCTTTGGCTGTTTAGGAAAGCCAGAGCATTGACAGGAAAGGCTTGACTGAAACAGTCTCCATTAAATAAATTCAAGAGAAAAATTTTAAACATTCAGGAATTTATTCAACTCTCTTTTTCACACTCACTTTTTCTTGTCATCATCTATCAATGTGACATGCATTCATCTAATGGGTACTTTTACATTTTAGGGAATAAAATATTAAAGTCCTTTTCAAAATAAATGACCTGAAAGGTCTGCTGATATGCAGTGGATTTACTAATGGACTTTGCTGTGTAACTCAGGATCTTGGAGTTCCTGTTAATGACAAAGTGTTTGTTTGTTTTAAGGCATTTTATTTTTCTGCTAGTGTGAAATAGACTAAGTAGATTAAAAAGGGGCTATTTAAATGGAATTTAGGTCTCTTTCACTGACACCCTGGTCAAGGTGCAGAGGTTAAGAGAATAGATATGTCAGGTATTTCAAGTAGACTCACTTTGGTCCATGCACTTGCTCTTTGAGCCAACTCACCCTAGGGTAGAGTGAACAACAAAACCCAGAGGGGTGAAGAAAAGAAACATTAGAATTTCTGTATATTGATTACACTCTTCTCTTTCTCCTATTTTTATAGGTTTAAGTAGTTTTTTATCATGTACAATTTTCCAATATACACAAAAATAAAGAGAACAGCACACAATAAATCTCATATATTCATTATCTGGGTACAACAGTCATAAAGACTTGGCCACATTTACTTGTCTATTCTTTTTGTTGTCAAGGAATTTTAAAGCAAATCATATACACCCAACAATTTTTTAAACCATTTTAGTAGGTATCAATACAAATTAGAGACATATATCTAGAACAACATTAGGACAACTAATGAAATTAGAAATGATTCCTTCGCATAACCTAATATCCAGTCCTAGTCACATTCCCTGATGGTTTATGTGCAGCAGGATCACGTCTCTGCATTACGTTTGCTTCTTGGGCTTTTTGTCTCGTTCTGCTGTTAATCCAGAGCCAACTTGCCTTTCCCTCCCTTCCCCTTTTGTCTTTTTTCCTTTCATGTCTTGACTTGTTGTGGAAACCTGGACAGTTATTCTGTAGAATAACCCGCTTTCTGAGTTTGTGTTCAGCCCTGTGCTGTCATTTAATCTGTGTACTTACATACACTTCGGTAAAAGGAAGTAAACTAGCTCAGAGGGCTGCTTCAAGTGAAGGTAAATTATTTTCTCTTTTTTTGAGGGATGGGCAAGAATACTACACAGAGAATGCTATGGACTTCCTGTTATATCACACAATGCTTGGTTGTCCCACTTTCAATGATGCTCATGAATCAATGGTTTCAGGTGATATTAGACTGATCTGTCCATTGTAAAATTCCCCACTGACACTTTGTCTAATTTTTAATCACCCATTAATAATCATATCCTGAATAAATTACATGTTGCAAGATGATGATTATTAGATTCTATTATTTTTTTCTATTACCTGTTATCTTTGCACATTGATTAGCTTAAATTCTATAAAGAACTTTCCTTATCAATTCAAGCTATGTGGTTACACGTACAAACATAAAAGAAAGCAGGATAAAGTCTTACTGTTTTATTTTGATTGCCAAAAATTAGAGTAAGAAGCAATTCACCTAGTTAGTTCTAATGATGACCAAAGAGAGGTGCCTCCTTTTTTCTTTTATTGACTTTCTCTCCCTTTTTAGTAACTGCATGATTAATATATTGAAAAAATATGTTCAACATCTTTAAATCAATTGTGTTTTGTATTTCTTTTTTCATTTTTGATTCTCAAACTGCCTTTAATTGGGTCAAAGGGACCTTTAAGTGTTGATTCCTGTGTCCTTTAGACACAACCCCATTAGCTTTGAGGGCTAACTTGCTTTCTGGTTATTTAGCTAACTTGTTAACTAACATTTCTTGTGAGAAAATGATTCAGGCTCATCTGATATATGCCCAACCCTAAACATGGAATCACCTATTCCTCCAAGATCCTGAATCACTGCTAGTGTGGAATGGTATTTAGAGATAACTATCTGTATGCTCATTTCTAGGGGTTTGTAGGATACATAATATTATTATTCCCAACTACACACTCCCTCGCCGCTTAATCATCACATGATTTCCAAGGCATCCTAGCAGATAGAATATATTGCCCCAGTTCCAGCCACGGCCACATGATGTGCTTTGACCAATGGACATATACCATGTTAAAGAGCTATTACATGGGTTACCTCTGCCTCATGCTTTTCCTTGGCCACAAGGACTGTCTGTCCCAAACAGGGCCAGCTCCTTCAGCCTGGGGCCTGGAATGAGAAAATGTACAGAGAAGAGATTGTGCAACTGACCTGGAGCTACCAAAATAGAATGTAAGCAGAAAACAAAACATATGGTGGCAAACCACTGAGGATTTTTAGGTTACCTGTTACTTCATGAAAGCTGACTTGTACAGGCTGTGATTGCATCTAGGCATTTTCAGGGGACAGAGATAGGAAATACATAGTTTTGGAAAGAAAAAAGCATGATGAGTTCATACTGACATTTCTAACTCAAATATAACATTAGATGTCTTTTACTTAACTTTAAAAAGCATACATGTATCTTTTCCCCTAGGCATAAATAAGTTTATATCATCTATATTAATATAATTACCAATTTGTATTATTCTATAATATAGTTTCAAAATAGCAAAACCACTATTTTAAATTGCTCCAGTTTAAAATATATTGGCAGGTTTGTTTATCTTTAAAATATATTCTACTATTCAGTTGAGTATAGAGTTCTGGAATAATCTTTCCTCTGTATGGTTACATCACTGATTTGATATACAATAGGTTCATTTCTTTCGATTTGTTTTCAATTTTTAAAGATGACTGTTTTAGTAAACTTTATCTCTTAAATAGAACACTTAAGGTTTTGAAGTCAAATCCATGTAATAAGTTATTAAGAGAAATCTACTCCATTCCTGACCCTTCTAACCACTGTGAACAGTTTTCATTTAACCTCCCAGTGTTTCTTCTTACACAAAATGTAGCATGCTACATTGTACTGCTCTGCACCTTGCTTTTTTCACTTACTATATCCACACATGAAGATCACCCTCATTCCTTGCTACATTGCATACCATTCTGTCATTTATTCAGTCAATCCCCTATTAGTGGTCACTGTATTACAGTCTTTCTTTTTTATTATAAATACTTGTGAAATAAATATTAGCATGCATAAATCACACTCTGTTTTTTCAATAACAACTTTAGACAGGTTCCCAGTAATGGAAGTGGTAAATCAAAGAGTAGGTATGTATGTAATTTTTGTACACACTGCTGAATTCCCTTCCTCAGCAGATACATCATTACACAGCACATCAGCAGTATAGAGTTGCTGTTTCCATAAGCTTCAGTAATAGGGCGTGCAGAATATTATGTTATGTGCTTTTGCTAATCTGGTAGGGGAAAGATGCTATCTTTGTTATGGTTTAATTTGTATTTTAAGTTAGGTTGATCAGAGCTTCATATTTGAAGAACCATTAAATTTTTCCTTCTGGGAACTCTGCTGTGTGTGCATGTGTGTGTACCATTTTTCTTTGTTTTCTTTTCTTTCCATTTTTAGGAGCTCTTTGTATATCAGTGACAATACTCTTTAAGAGTAATTTTCCCAATCAGTCATTCATCTTTGATTTGTTTATGGTGTCTTATTTTTTCTATGCAGATGATTTTTTGATACATAGTCCAATTTATAGAGGAACACACTTTTTTGGTGGGGGGAGGGCAATAGTTGTATTTATTTATTTACTTACTTACATTTAGATTTTTGATCTATTTGGAGTTTATCCTCATGTACACTGCCAAGTTCAAATCTGTTTTCCCTCAAATGGCTACCTAATTGTAGCAATATTTATTTAGCATTCTCTATGGTATAAGTTGCTACCATTTTGGAGAGATAGATAGATCTAGATAACCAGATTGATCTCTGTCATATCCCTATCTATCTATATATACTAAATTTCCAAATGAACTTGAGCCAACTTCTGGACTTCACTGTCTATTCATTGATCTGTTGGTGTATTCATGTACCAATCCCACAGTATTTTAATTATAGAGGCTTTATCAAATGCTGTAATAAAAAGCTGTCACCACCTCACTTCTGCCCAAGGGTATTATTGCTTATTTGTTTTTTCATTATCTCACTTGTTTGATATTTACTTTGCATATATTTAATAGGTAATGTAACACAGTGAATCAGAAGTAGATCTATATAATCTATAACCAAAAGCTTATGTTGGAGTCTATCTTCTATTTAAGAGAAGCAGGACATGATATCAAAGAAGTTCATATACCAGCACTCCAACCTGCATTCTGAACATTGCAGCACCCTCATATAGCTCTTCTGAGGGAATAGCAAAATACAGCTGAAATTCTTTGGATGTATCTAATCTTGGCATTTGCCTAATGCCGAATTATGAGATAATACCTAGATATGAGTCACTTGGGTACAGGGAAATTTTTTCAGTGCTAATAAGCAGGTGTCAAGATCCCACAAGAAGGTAGCTTTACTGGACACAATGCCTAGGAACACCACTTATGGTGTGGAAATAAAGATTGTCTTAGCAGGCCCTGTCCTCTCCTCTCTCTCAATATACTTCGCCTATTGTGAGACATGGATTGCTATGATATCAGTTGAGTGGCAAAGAGATTGGACCATATGGGGAGAGTCTGGAATTCTGTGCTCCAGAGAAGACTGTTGCACTCTCTAACATCCCATGTCATGTTCTGGCTCACTCAACATGTGAAGAGGTTGTTTGGTTCATCTAGTTTTAAATAGATGCTTACTTATTCAAGAGGAGTTTATGTGTTTTTAAGATAGAAGGAGGTGGCTCTGGGATTGGATTAAAGACGGCGGCATGAGAGGTGAGACAGAGGCTTCCTCCTAAAACCACATATAATATGAAAATATAATTAATACAACTACTGAAAGAGCAACAGGAGAGAGGATGGCGCCAGACTGCATACACCTGGAGAAAAGAGCAGACCTCACGGAACAGGGTGATGTACCAAAGCTGTGGCCCGGCGGAACCCAAGCCCTTCCCGCATCCCAGCTCACCAGTGGGAGGAAGAGAACCAGGGAAGGGAGGGAGTGGAGGCCTAGGACTGCTGAATACCTAACTCTGGAGATCTGCTCTGGGAGCACAAACCTACATTTCATGGTACTTGCATGGTACTCTCGTGAGTAGGGGGTTGGAAAGCTAAGACAGGCAGAATTCCTGGAGAGACCGAGATTCCAGCTGCTTGTGGAAAGCAGGGATCCATATCCGGCTGCTCTGCAAAAAAAGAAAGGTAGGCAGTCTGAGAGACTTCCTAACAAGGAAGCCCTTAGCAAGAGGGCTGCTAAAGGGGCAAGGATTGCACAGAGCTTACTCCTCAGGAGAAAGGACAGGTAGACAAAATTGTCTGGGTGCACTCTGCCAGGCAGGTTGGGAGCTTCCACGATCTTCAGGTGCTCCAGCTCCCTGGCTGCCTACACAGCTCCAAGGACCCCATCTGCGATACGCAGCCTACTGCCCCTTTTTCCCAGCCAGCCCCACCTGTCTCGCAAACCAGCAAACCCTACCCTGGTGTGAGGCCAGCCAGAGGGAAGATCTGTCTACAGCAACTACAATCGCAAAGCATAGAGGCTTATACCTGTGTGCTCTGCCTACTGGTTCAGCAGTGGAGATAGGCATAGCAGCCGGGAAGCAGGAAACAGCTCTTTCATCCCCTCAGGCAGCAATACAACTCCCCTGCGACCCCTGACATTGCTTCAAGGGCTGAGCAGCTCCAGAGAGTAGAGCTTCTGGGCCCTAGAGGGCGCCATATACAAACATGAAACACCAAAGGGACCTGGTTCACAGTAAAATTATGAATACAACTGCTGAGAAAGATTTAAATGATATCGACCTCATGAATCTTCCTGAAAGGGAGTTCAAAATAAAAATCATTAACATGCTTGTAGAGGTACGGAAAGATATTCAAGAACTCAGGAATGAATTCCAGTCGGAGATCCAATCATTGAAGAGCACAATAGAGGGTATTAAAAGCAGATTAGATATGGTGGAAGAGATGATAAATGAAATAGAAACTAGAGAAGAGGAATACAAAGAAGCTGAGGCACAGAGAAAAACAAGTATCTCTAAGAATGAAAAAATATTGAGAGAACTGTGTGACCAATCCAAATGGAACAATATTCGCATTATAGGGGTACCAGAAGAAGAAGAGAGAGTAAAAGGGAAAGAAAGTGTCTTTGAGGAGGTAATTGCTGAAAACTTCCTCAATCTGGGGAAGGAGATAGTCTCTCAGGACATGGAGATGCACAGATCTCCCAACACAAGAGACCCAAGGAAGACAACATCAAGACATATAGTAATTAAAATGGCAAAGATCAAGGATAAGCATGGACTACTAAAAGCAGCCAGAGAGAGAAATAAGATCACATACAAATGAAAGCCCATCAGGCTATCATCAGACTTCTCAGCAGTAACCTTACAGGCCAGAAGGGAGTGGCATGATGTATTTAATACAATGAAGCAGAAGGGTCTTGAACCAAGATTACACATATACACAATGGAATACAATTCAGCCATAAGAAAGAAACAAATCCTACCATTTGCAACAACATGGATAGAACTGGAGGATATTATGCTCAGTGAAATAAGCCAGGCTGAGAAAGACCAGTACCGAATGATTTCCCTCATTTGTGGAGTATAACAACGAAGCAAAACTGAAGGAACAAAATAGCAGCAGACTCAGAGACTCCAAGAAGGAACTAGTTGTTACCAAAAGGGAGGAGTGTGGGAGGGTGGGTGGGGAGGGAGGGAGATGGGGATTGAGGGGTGTTAGGTTTAGTACACATGGTGTGGGGGATCATGGGGAAAAACAGTGTAGCACAGAGAAGGCAAATAGTGAATCTGTGGCATCTTACTACACTGAAGGACAGTGAGTGCATTGGGGTGTGGGTGGGGACTTGATAATATGGTTAAATGTAGTAACCACATTGTTTTTTCATGTGAAACCTTCATAAGACTGTATATCAATAATACCTTATTAAAAAAAAAAGATAGAAGGAGGCGTCAGGCAATCAGCAAAATTCCTTTAAAGTGTAAAAGGCAGACCAGTCTCTGTATTTCCATGTAATTCTAAACTCTAGAGACCGTAGTTAATAAGAGAGGAGCGAGTTCTAAGAGCAGTAAAATTATGCATTCATTAGGGAGTATTAATTTTACATGTGTCCTGGGATTTTTATTATTAAAAAGCAATGTATTTTATGAAGCTAAGAAACAAATAAACAAACCAAGCTCCAGGTTACTTACTTCTAATTAACTCATTATTCAAGAACCACTATGTGCCAGGAACTGTGCTCAAGGCCAGGAGCACAAGGATGTGCTGCCTCAACCCTCAACAAACTCACAAAGCAGAGAGAGCCACATGCAAGAATGGTACTAGTACAGCCCAGTAAATGCTGCTCAGAGAACCAGGAAAACACCAAGAGCACCAGGAGTATAATATGTAGGAGAGTTGGGCTCTGAAGAATGCATGAGTTGGGAAGGTCTAAGAGGTAAGGGTTTTGGAGTCAGACCTTCAGTGAGGAATTGCATTTGGTCACATGGAGAGCATCTCAGCAATAACAGCAGCAGCAGAGATGATGGTTGGGAAGGAGAAACACCGTGTCTAAAGAAAATGGCACAGAGGTTCACTCCCTTATACACATACACTCAGGATACAAAGGAACCTGACTTTTTCTGGGACCAAAAGCATTAAATGGGGCCGAAGTACCACGATCCAGTGGCTCCAGTCAGTTTATGTAAAATTTTTATTATATTTTTAATGACATAGCTGGCTACGTGTGTGGATTATTGGTCAGACACTTGGGATGCTATATTCCACCATGGGAGTTGTACTTCCGATTAGATTCCATTCCTATTTTAAAGTGCCTCTAGAGCATTTTTTAAAACATTAGCACAATTCTCCCTTTTCAAATGTAGCACTTTCACAGTAGCTCATTGTGTTCCCTTTTTATCTGTGGTCATTACTTCTTCCCTGGTCTCCTGTAAAAATAGCTCCAGCTTGCACTTGTCTGTAAATCTTCGCTGATCTGCAGAGTCTGCCCTCCCTGGGTGCTGGCCCTCATACTCTTCTCCTTTGGTCTTTTTCACTGGGTCTGCATTGGAAATTTTCCCTTTCTAGATTTTGTCTCTGGTTTAGGGGTTTATTTCCCTTTGTTTCACTACTGACTTTCAGTGGTTTTATCCAAAAAGTAGCCCCTACTGCATTTTGGCATAAATTTAAAGACCTCTGCAAGATGTTATGGTGAGTCCTGTTTATGAGATGTACCTTTGGGTTGTGGCTTAATTACTAGTAAAAACAAATTTTTGTAAGAAGGTACAGAATATTATATATAAATAACATGATTTGATCCATTAGAAGGTGCAGAAAAATAGCATAGTATATTTTGATTTTTAAGGAAACTAAGAAGGTATGCTCATATGTGCTGGAACTTCATTTCCCCCCATTTCTCTGGAACTAGAGTGTGTTAGAACTGTGAGGAGTGGATAGAAGTCAGGAGAGGTGGAAAGGGGACTTCTTTTTCATTTCATAACCTTTCTGTGTTGTTTGAATTTACCATACAAACATTGTTCTTGGTTAAACATGTAAGCAATGACCTATTTTTGTCTGTGTATGCCATAATAAAGTATTAAGCAAGTTTTTACCTTGTGAGCCAAGCAAAAACTAAATACAGCAGGAGATGCTTTGACAAACTGAGAACAAGCAAATACAAAGGAATCTGTCCCTGTGAGAAATTTTGAAGCTGAAACGAAAAAGAAAATCTAACAAAACTGATGAAAACTTGATGCCAGTGACATAAGAGAGAGGCAGAGAGAGAAAGGCAAGAATCCAGTAAAGAATTATAAAACCACTATCTGCTAAACTCACAAGGATTCTTGCTGAGGACTTTTTAAGTCAAGACAGTGGGGAGCCTGAAGTATTGGCAGGGGACTGGGTCCGGTATAGTTCTTTGCTTCTCTGTTCTTAAAATGTCAGAACAATTTAAACTGCAGAACATTTCTGACCCTTTCACTGGCCTCAAGGTCCCAAGAAAAGGGTTTTCTGGTCTTTCATTTGAGCACACCCATTCCCTCCCACCCTCTCCCTCTAAGCTCTCTTTCTCTTCCTCTCCCCTTCTCCCTTTTTCTCTCTCAAGCATGCACACCCTAACTTAGTAATGCGCAATGCCACCCTTCTCCCCATCAAATCAAATAAAATCACCCTCCTAATGATGATGACTTGCAAAACTCTAGAAACACCTAAAACAGTACTGCAGGACAACAGTCCTAGGGATGGGAAAGAGAATAATATTGAGCAAGATAAACAGTAACGAAAAGAGCTACTGTTACTCTTTACCTTGCTAGCATATTCTCTTCAGGTAGATAGATATGAATATAGATGTATTGAGAAATGAAACTTTATAAAGCACATTAAAAATAAATTCTTAAAATAATAAAAGTAAAACAACCTGTTTCAACTAGTATAATACTTACGAAACAGCCCATTATTTGTCTTTGGATATGTCTCTCAAAAATGTAAGAAATCAATTATAAGTGATAATATGAATGTTTAATTCCATTTCCCCCATATTTTAACAGTAATAACAGTACTGTTTTTCTCTGTATGTTATACACATGGACACATTTAACAACTTCTTGACAAGTAAAAGGCAAGTACTATGGGGGTTATCACCATTACAGATGGGGAAACTGACACACAAAAGTCAAAAAACTTGTACAAGGTCACACATCTAGCTGGTAAGTGAGCAGAGTTCAGCATCAGAGTACATGTTCTTTGCCACTACATTATGCAGTCTGAACTCCAACTCATAAAATATACAGTTCTATGTTACTATGAATTATAATTTAAAGGTAAAAGTTATGGTTGCTCCATGGGATCTAGAATACTATTGGCTACAACACTGATTACACTGTTTCTGGGCACATCCTAATTTTAGTTGGTGTGATGGTCCCCTAAAGATATCCACATCCTAATCCTAGAGTCCTATAAATATGTTACCTCACATGGTAAGTAGGAATTAAGGTTGTAGATGGTATAAAGTTGCTAAACAGCTGACCTTGAAATGGGTAGATTATTACCTGGGTGGACCCAATGTAATTACAAGAGTCCTTCTAACTGGAAGAGAGAGGCAGAAGAGAGAAAACTAGACAAGGGCAGCTTGGCACTGCTGGCTTCAAAGCTGGAAGAATGGGACCATGAACAGGTGGCCTCTGGGAGCTAGAAAAAGCATTAGAATAGATTCTCTCCTAGAATTCCTGGAACAAATGCTGCCTTTTCCAAACTTTGACTTCAGTCCAGGGAGACCTTTTTCAGACTTCTGACCTCTAGAATTTTAAGATCGTAAGAATCTGAGTTGTATTAAATTTGTGGTAATTTGTTACTGCGGCAATACGAAACTAATGCATCTTGAGCTGTTTTCTGAGTTAACATGTTAGCCATGTTAACAGTAACACCTTCCAAGAAAACAGTGCCCAGTTTTAAGTATTCTTTCTCTGCTTTTGCCAGAGAAAGCCCCTGACCCAGATTCTGATTTCCCTTTCTGTCTCACCCTCACCTTCCTCCAAACATCAGTCTGGCAATACAGGTGCACTGGAAGGCTGACTCAGCAATGCTTCCACTATATTGCTATGGAAACAAAAGAAAGGTTATCTTAAATGATGGTCTTTACAGATTTCTTTTGGTCTGACTTCAACAAACACAGCAAGCAGCTCTTGCCTCTATAGTCCAAAACATCTTCGCCACCAAAAAGGCCTACAGGAGGGAACCGATGTGATAGAAATTGTGGACAGAGCAAATGTGTGCATTCACCCAAGCTCCTCTCACTATGCTGCTCATGTGGAAGGGAAAATGAATATTCTCAGCCATAAGGAACTCACTGTTCTTTTTTTGCTGATGTTTTATCGGATCTACCACCAAGCCCAATTTGACCTTTATGTTCATCAGATATGAAGACCATGCCAGGATGGGACCAGTCCTCTTTAGCAAACTGATGATGATGCTTTGTTTTTAACAATGTTTACAAAGGGTAAAATTTTCCTGGCACTAGTTCCCTGGAGGGCTGTTTTGGGTCAGTTCCACGACAGAGGCAGAACCCGGTGATTCTGCAGAAGATCCAGACCTTTCTCCACCTCCACAGTCCTTATCAGTTGATGAGGGATTACAGACTCGAGCCAAGTTGCCTGGTTGGGTTTCCAGTCCAGATGTGAGGACCAGTTGCTTCTACAAGCCATGTAGTGTCAAGAACAGCACACTGCTCTCATTTACATTCAGCTCCTTGGTTTAAATGTCACCTCGGAGAAATCTGACATCTCACATACTTAGAATTTTAGGGCTTCATGTTATATTGCAATGGCACCCACCCCATCTCCTCCCTTTCACATCTAATCAACAGGTATACATTTATACCTACTCTTAACCAGGCACTTTGCTCAGCCTTGGACATACAACAGCGACCAAACATCAAGAAATTCCTTTCTTCATGGAACTTGGTTTTAATGGTAAAGAAAAATATAATTTGACAGAACACAAATAAATTTGTATATAGCAACAGGTACACTGAATCAGAGTGTAAATGACAGCAACGACAATAAAAAGCAATCCTTCAGACTACTCAGAAAGAAAGAACACTGACAAAAAAGGAAAGGACGGAAGAAATATGATATTACACACAATAGGATTGGGACAAAAGGGTGGTACAGTTATACTTGGGATGGATATTAAGATGATTATGTTTAGTAGACATGGTGTGGGGGATCATGGGGAAGACAGTGCAGCACAGAGAAGGCAAATAGTGAATCTGCGGCATCTTACTACACTGATGGATAGCGACTGCATTGGGGTATGGGTGGGGACTTGGTAATAGGGGTAAATGCAGCAACCACACTGTTTTTCATGTGAAACCTTTATAAGTGTGTATCAATAACACCTTAATAAAAAAAAAGATGAGTATGTAATTAGAACAAAAGAAATCCACTAAGTCTTTTCCTGAATGAAGATAGCAAAAAGGGTTAAGCCCTCAGGAGAATAAGGAGAAGAGGGAAGACCAGCTAGAAACAAATCCTCAGACCTTCAAATCCCAGTTCCATCTTCTTTCAGCCTAGGTAAGTGAACTTGGACAAGGAACAGCTTTCCTGAGCCTTGGCATCACTACCTGTAAGTTGAAGAACTATTCTGCCTTGAGTATTTGTTGAGAACTTAAAAAAAGTGATGAACTGAAAACAGTGTCTGATATATATGTAAATCTTCAATATACTGTTTTTGGACTGGACATGAAACCTTAGTAGACAAATCACAAATAGGACTGTGGTATGACACTTAGCCCTGCAAAACTTTCTTGCTTTTCAACAACTCGATAAAAGCAATGAGCATAGACAGCACCCAGAACTTGGTTTCTAATATACCAGCTCCAATGAAAGGAACCAGGGTTCCCTGGAGACATGGCTGATCCTAAGAGGAAGTAGGAAATACACCAGATCAGCCTGAAGCATTTTGTGGTACCAGAAGGTAAGGAAGTGCTAAAATCAAACAAAAACACTACAGCTGACCCTTGAACAACAAAGGTTTGAACAGCATGGGTCCACCTATATGTGGATTTTTTTTCAATAAATATACTGGAAAATTCTTGGAGATTTTCAACAGTTTGAAAAAGCATTTCCTTTTCCCTAGCTTACTTTATTATAAGAATAAAGTATATAATAATATAGCATACAAAATATGTGTTAATCAACTGTTTATATTATTGGTAAGCCTTCCAGTCAACAGTAGGCTGTTAGTAGTTTTGGGGGAATCAGAACTTATACATGGGTTTTTGACTGTGTGTATGTTGGGGGGGGGTCAGTGCCCTTAACTACTGCATTGTTCAAGGGTCAACTGTATATATATACAATGATGGGGGTATGTCAAAGGGATATAAGAATTCCTGAAATAACTCCCAATGGTCAAAGCTGGAACAATCTGAGCATCAAAATAAATAGAATAGTATTGGACTGTAATCCAAAGTATAAAAAGAAACTTCCTTAGTGCATTTGTATATAGTGACTCCCTTCCAAGAAATACAGTATGAAAATAGGAGAAAGAGGGTCACTTGCAGAGAATCCCTTACATCAGCCAGATGATGGTTAAATTAACATCCACAGTGATAAGTCATGTTCATAGTATGTACCCTTAATATGATGTGATTAAAATAGCTCTTTACCTCTGTGATCTTCCTCCAAAAAACCCTATCGACCCAATCAAGTCATGAGAAAAACATTTGAGAAATACCACTTAAAGGACATTCTACAAAGGACTTCACCAGTACTCCTCAAACCTGTCAAGGTAATAAAAAAACAAGAGAAGTCTGAGAAACTGTCACAGCTAAGAGGAGCCTTTGGAGACCTATTAAATGGAATAGGACATTAGGTAAGAATGAAGGCACTCTGAATAAAGGGTGGACTGTAATTAATAGTAATATATCAATATTGGCTCATTGTGACAAATGTATCATACTAATATAAAATATTAATAATAGTGTGGTATATATGAGAACTCTATATGATCTTCATAATATTTCTTTAAATCGCTGCTGTTATTGTTTAAAAAGGTTTATCTTAAAAAAAAAAAAAAGAACATTCTTGCAGTGTCAGACCTTTGGCATCACAGGAACAATATAGGAAATATCCATACATGGTTCCACATCAGTCCCCTGTAGGAGTTGGGGCTGGAGAGGCAATATGCCAGATTTACCCAAAGCTCCAAGCAGAGGTTATGCTGCCCATTCAGCTGAGCCTGTGTTTGCCTCTTGGTTATTTCTTGGCTACAACATAAAATTTAGTGCGTTGTCTCTATTTTGATGACTGACTAGGGATAGCAGAGCAAAACCATTTTCCCTGCTTTCAATTAGTGACACCAAAGTCAGTCTTTTTTATTTGAAGTTTGGCATTGTCAGTGGGATACATAACTTTCTCAGTAGTTTTGTTACAATTCCAACTGCCTGCATCATTGTTGCCTTTCAGCACTGTGGTATTTTTCTTTCTCTGAGTGTTCAACATTATACCAATTTACATGTCAAAACTGTATAATGGTCTTATTGTGAAGCCTTGCTTTCCTGGTTTGATTTTCTATAATATAGGTCAGCACAGGCCCCTTGCCTGAGACAACTTGCACCTTCCTCCCCCATCAAGGGACAAAGCTCACGTCATGTGGAGCTCAGCATTACTCACTTCAGCAATAAAAGCGTGAGAAAAAGTCATTGTATTATGGTATTAGACACTCATCCGGCAGGTTATTTTAAGTATTATATTACCAGAACTTGATAGCAAGAGTAATAACCCATTCTATTAAAATAAGGGGAGGAGGGAAGTGAGGAAAACGAAAAAGGAGGACTTCATTACTTAAGCGTTCACGCTCTATTGTAATTTCTTCCATTTTCCTAAAAAGTTAGCGCGAAGAAAACAAAGTAGGAAGAAACGTTCCCAGGATTTTAAATCTCATGAGTCCAGAATCAGTGAAAATCCTGTTGAGAACCATTCCGTGAAACTGGCTTCGGGGAGCGTACCCCCCACCCCGCTCCTCGATCGTTCCGCTACTGCATCTTTCTAACAATCCCGTCGGACGTCCCCTGAGGACACAGCAGGTGGCCGGAGTCCCCAGACCAGACTTCTCAAACGGAATATGTGCAGGTGGAGAAAATCAAAGTAATTCTGGATCAGCAGCGCTGAATTCCACACAGCCACCCCCGCGCCCCGCCCCACAAGTGCGCTGCCTATTACCGGCACCACTGGTGCCCCGAGGAGCCCAGAGAACTCTAATACTGTCCCAGACTCTGGCACCAGCGTGCTGCCGGCGCCTGCCTCTGGTGATGCCATCTTGGGGGCTTAGCATCTCTAAGTAGTTAGTGAGTTGTGCATTCTGTTCACGTCCCTGTGTCTTTGAAAACTTAACCCAACTTTGCAAGAAGATGAGAACCTGCTGGTTTAGACCCTTAATTTTCTGTAACCAGAGCTGGCGAAATTAGATGTTATTTATAATAAACCAAGGAGCTCCGAGCCCCCGCCCCGCGCCTGCCCGCCCCCGGGGTTCCCGGCTCGCCGGTGCCAAGTCGGACGCCCCGGCAGCCCCCAGTCCGCGCTGCCCAGGGCAGCGTCCGCGGCGCCGCGTCCAGGGGCGGGAGGTCTGCCGGCTCAGGTCCCCGCACGCGAGCGCAGGAGGGCGGAGGGGCCCCGGAACTCACAGCCCAGGGCGACCACCAGGTAGCGCAGCAGCAGGAGGAGGAGGCGCTGGCGGCTCCTCCTCGCCATCTTCCCGGGGTCCGCGCTGGCTGCGGCTGCGAAGCCGGGGATCCGGCGGCGGGAGCGCGGGAGGCCGGGCGGGCTGGGCCCCCGAACTTCTGGGCCGGGAGCCGTGGGGAGAGGCGAGCAGGGCAGGGGCGGCGGGCCCCGGCGGTCGTCAGCTCCCCTCTGCCCCGGGCGCCCGCTCGGCCGGCTGACGAGAGGCGGGTCCGGCCTAGCCAGCCCGCGGCTGGGGGGTCTGGGCTGTCCTTTTTTGGGGGGTGGGGGCTTTGAGAGGAGGCGGGCCGTGGAGGCCGGACGGGGTGTCGGCTGGGTCCTAAGGAGGAGGCGGGAGGCGAGGAGCGGAAGGGAAGCCCTGGCGGGGCGTCCTCGCCCCCGCGCCGCGGGATTGATCGGCTTTGTGTCTGGTGCGGCGCGGGGCTGCCAGCTGTCCCCGGGGCCGGGAGCCCAGGGCCGGGGGTGGAGGCGCGGGGGTCTGCGGTGGAGTGGGCAACGCCGCTTGCCTCGCTCCAACTCCTCTCTTCCTTTCCTGGGAGCAAAACTTCTTTTGGGGTTTTCAGCCTAGGGGTGGAGGTTTTTGGAAAAATTCTGGCCAACCGGCGAAGCTGCGAGGGAGGCGCTCTGGGGAGATGGGGTTCGCCAGCTCCGCCTAGGAAGCAGGGGAGAAAAAAACTCGCGCTGGAAGGCAGATCTCAGATTTGAGCAATAGCCTTGGCCCCTTCTCAGTGTAAGCTTTTTGCTCCTTGCGAGTTAGGGTGTGTTTTGTGTTCTTTGCTTTCCACGTGTCAGAGTTGGGAGTTCATCTAACGGTGTGAAATATTTATCATGGTTCTTTCCAATTACATAACTGCCGCCTGTGGAGTTTTCCACATGTTAAAACTCTACAGCTGCCCTTTGTCAGGTTTATTTTTGGTCTGCTGTGCTTTTAAAAGGGAAACCCATTATGAATGCTCTGTTGCCTGCTTTAAAATTGACCCGCACTTAGATTGTACACACTACAAGGGCTAAACAGACAATTTTTATATTTGATCCTATGGACCAAAAATGTCTGGTGTATTTAAGAATATTGACAGGACTGAAAAACAGGCCATTCTCAAGAGAAAAAATTGTACATATTTTTTTAAAGGTAGAATAATGGATAAAGTTCTGTATAGAAGACAATTGATTTACTGGTGTGCACGCGAAGAATTTAGCTAGCCCAGTGGCCAAAGGCAACCATAGAGTAAATATGCAGGGCTGTGAGGGATGAGGGATCCCTGCTGCTTCTTTGATGACAGTGATAGAAGCTTAATACAGAGCAGGAGAGAGGCAGAGGACCCAGAAAGGAGAGTCAAAGGGCAAAATTTTTAAAGTTATACTCCACTCAAGCAAGGATAAGGGTACAGATTTAACAACAGGTTTATACCAGTTTTGGGGGGCAGTAACGAGAAAGATTTAGTGCTTTCCAAGAAAGTTTTTGGCATTTTCTCTCATTCTTGCCACAACTCTATGTCTCTTTGCTCCTCCCTGAAGATACAGAAAGGCATACTTCTTTCCTTTAATTCTGTGACATCCTATATGAATTATTGATTCACTTATTTGTCACCCAGTGAAGGCATTTGTCAAATAGCTGCAATGTGACGGATGCTGGTGGACAATGAACAAGATCAGGCCTTTGCTGCTGATGAGCTCAGTCTTGAGGAGCCAGTGAGACCCATCTGGAAAGACCTCTAATACTACATGAGAAGTGTTACAGAAGGACAGAAAAGAAAAAGAACCCAGCAGTTTTTTTATTGAGTGCTTGTCAGTGGTGGAGCCTGAATAGTGCAACATCTAATCCCCTAACAGCTCTGTAAGGGAGAAAATACTATTATTCCCACTGTACTAGGGTGAGAGATAACCCTAGGTTTGGTGATAATATTTTAGATATAAGAAAGTGTGATCCATGAAGGAAAATTGATAAATGGGCTTAATTAAAATAAAAATTTCTCTTCAAAACAATTTCAAGGGAATTGGAAGACAAGCCACAGACAGGGAGAAAATATTTGCAAAAAATGTATCTGATAAAGGTCTATCATCCAAAATATCACAGAACTCTTAAAACTCAACAATCAGAAAAGAATCTGATTAAACAATGGGCCAAAGACAGTAACAGACACCTCATCAAAGAAGATATACAGAAAGGAAGTCAGCATATGAAGAGAGGCTCCATATCATATACCATCAGGAAAATGCAATTAAAACAATGAGATACCTACTAGAATGACCGAAATCCATCATACTAACACCACCATCACCAGATGCTGTTGAGGATATGGAGCAACAGGAACCCTCATTCACGGCTATGCAAA
Organism: Smutsia gigantea; assembly: GCA_032199065.1. Classification (NCBI taxonomy): domain Eukaryota; kingdom Metazoa; phylum Chordata; class Mammalia; order Pholidota; family Manidae; genus Smutsia; species Smutsia gigantea. The sequence goes on along the minus strand of JAVSCE010013231.1, from coordinate 30,111 downwards.
TGCAAAATGGTTCAGCCACTTTGGAAGATAGTTTGGCAGGTTCTGCAAAACTAAACTTTCTCTTTGTATGTAAGAGAAGACTGAACCAACAGGCCCTGCTGGGCTCCCCTGCAGCTTGTGACATCTAGCCCATATTCTTTGTAGTTATCTCTGGTGCTCTTCCTGGACCACACTTGCTGTCTAATTCTTTCAGGCAGTTAAGGCAGAGGTAAAAGATTTTCCTGAGTCTTTTGGTCCTAGACTGTCTTCAGCTCAAAGTAGTTCACATGCCAAAGTGACACATTCTGGGTGAGATTTGCTCTAAGGCCTATCACCCCACAGGCTAAGGGCTCAGTCCCACAACACTGCCTTCACTTCAGACACTAATGGTAGATATTTGGTACCCAGGGTACTCACACTTCTGTCCAACTTAGCTACAAGGCTGAAGGTTCACAACTTCCTCCTTAAGAAGCAGAAAGCTAGAATGGCTCACAGAATTCTGGCAAATGTTTGACTTACTGTTCCCTGTTTACTCTAAAGGGCCCAACTAAACAGCCAGAAAAGGTACATACGATGAGGTCTGGAAGAGTCCTGAGCACAGGAACTTCTGTCCTGATGGAATTGGGATGTGCCACCCTCCCAGCATAGGGATACTTTGAGCAGCTGGGAAGGTCTCTGATCCCTGTAGCTTAGGTTTTTTTTTATTTGGAGGTTTTGTTAGGCAGCCATGATTGATGAAATCATTGGCTTTGGAGATTAACTCAATATCTAGCCCCACCCCCCACCCCCACCCTGGCCCCCTGTGGGGCTGCAGGTCCCAATACTCCAATTTTACTTTGCTTTCTGGTGACCCACCCACAACCTAAAGCTATCTAAGGGCCCCCAGCCACCACTCACCTCACTATCATACAAAAGACACTCTTGACACTCTGAAGATTCCAAGGGTCTTAGAAACTGTTGTGTTCAGAACCAGGGACTAAGACCAAATATATATTTCTTATTATATCCCAATATCACACTATATAATCCATCAATCACATTTCTTGTTATTTATTCAAAGGAGCTGAAAATTTATGTCCATACAAAAAACTGCTCATGGTTGTTTATAGCAGCTTTATTCATAATTGCAGAAACTTGGAACCAACTAAAGTGACATGGATAATGGATAAATTGGTACATCCAGACAATGGCATGTTATTTGGAACTAAAAAGAAATAAATCCAGAAAAAGACTTAGAGGAACTTGAAGTGCATATTGCTAGGTGAAAAAAGCCAATCTAAAATGGCTATATACTGTATTATTCCAACTAAACGACATTCTGGAAAAGTCAAAACTATAGATGAATTAAAAAGACTTGTTTCCAGGGATTAGGGGAGAGGGAAGGATGGATATTCAGAGCACATAGGATTTTTAGGGCACTGAAAGTACTCTTTATGATACTATAATAATGATGGATAATGTTATTAAACATTTGTCCAAAACCCTAGAATGTACAACACCGAAAGTGAACTCTAATGTGAACTATGGACTCTGGGTGATTATGATGCGTCAGTGTAGGTTCATCAGCTGTAACAAATGTATCACTCTAGTTAGGGATGGTCATACGGGGAGGCTATGCGTAGCTCTGGGAGTAAGGGAGTTCCCCTCCTGAGCCAAGTTCCCTATGAATCTGGTGAAATCAAAGAAGGACAAAGGGAAGGGCAGGTTGGGAGAAAGAGTTCTTATTGCTCACAACTTGCTGGAGTTCACTAGCCAGGCCAGGCTCCGTCCATCCCTTCGGGCTGAGGCTCTCACTTTCCTTTTTCCCACCTGCCCCTTCCAGCAGGAACTCCATAGGTGGGTCCTTAGTGACCGGTGAACGCCAGGCCAATTAGGTACCAGGAATGGAGGGGAGGAGAGAATGGCCATTTTCTCTGCACCCCTTGCCCTGGATCAACCGGAGGCTCTGTTGTGGTAAACACCCATTGGTATGTAAATGGCTAAGTCCAGGTGGGAAATTCTGAGTTGAAAACTTCCATTTATCCCACACTATGCATGTGTGGGGACAGTGAGCATATGGGAAATCTCTGTACCTTTTGCCTAATTTTGCTGTGAACCAAAAACTGCTCTAAACACTAATGTCTAATGAGAAAAAAAACAAAAAAGAAGACTTAAAAAGAGCAGTCAAAAAGTGAGAGGAAACTGGGAGAGAATCAGGAGCCAAAAAGGTGGAGGAATTTGCAGTACTGAATGCTAAAAAGAGGACTGAGAATTGCCTCTTGCACTTAAGTAATTATGAGGACATTGACCACTTGGACAGTAGAGAAAGCAAGCCTCTAAAACACTTGTAGAAAAAATTCGGACACTGTGTTCTATACTTAATAAAATATAAAACTAATGTATAATATAAAAATGAATAATGAAAGGATTACAGATATCAGCAGCAGGATGATGAAAGGAATAGCAATAGTTAATTCTGCTTCATTAATGAGTGGCTAGAGTTCTGCTGGTAGGAAGTTCGGGCCCAGGGAGCATGGGGCAACTAATAGGGAGGAATGGGGAGGAGATACCAAGGGAGTCCTTCTAAACTCTTCTATTCTATGTGATCATACTGGCCTCCTGCTCCCCCATGTGTCATAATCACCCTCAATCTAACATTATAAGCATTTTTGTTAGGTAAACATAAGTGGGCGCTTGGTGCTTTTGGACATCTTACCATTCTTTATTCTTTCTACCCACTCCACTTCTGAATTCAAAGTAATGTTGATGAGGTGTTGAGGCACACTTCCTAAAACAAATAATGGAGAGAAAGGCTGGGTTTAAATTGAGTGACTTCTCACAACATCTCAGATTTGGTATTTCTGTGTTGGATGGGTTATTTTTCCTCATGGGTGTGGAGAAGATACTGAAGTGTGTCCACACTCTGCACTTTAGAGAAAAGAGAAAAAAAAATTCTTCCATTTCCAGAACCACATAAATTCCCAAGTGTCTTACTCCTATGGACATCATTTAAGGTTTTTATGGGATCCTCATTGCTTATCCCTCATCATTATCTCCTCAGCTTATTTTCTGGAGTAAGCCTGATTTCAGCAGTGCATTCTGATATGCCCACAAGCACACTCATGGGTTATGCTCAAACTACAGCCCTTTCTGGTGAAATAAGTTATTCAGAGAAGTGTCTGCAGTATGTAGCCTTCATTACTCTCCCAAAGTGCCATCTCAATGGTTGGTTTCTTTATTGCATGATAATCAGCAGTTTCATGGGGAATTAGGTAATATGAAAATGATTTTTTAAATGGAATTTCTTTCGGGGAGGAACTAGCATTTAACAAACATTTGCCACGGTCAGACAAAAGATGGACAGACATCAATTAGTCTGCAGGCATAGATAGCATTATAACTAAAATTTGGGGAGAACTTAGAGATAATTCCCAACTCCATCCCCTCCCTAAGTCTCCCCTCCCTCATTTCACAGTTAAGAATGATGAGGCCCAAAGTGGTGAAATTACTTACTAAAGATCATGCAGCAATAGAAGAAAAGAGCCAAGCCTGAAATGAAACTCCTTAAGTCTTTTCTGTGCAGTCCTCTTAACAGCATTTATCCCTCTGCACTGGCTAGGAATGGATTTACCTTTTTGTATATAACTTGACCCAAGTTATACCTGATTTTTCTCCAGAGACCCCTTGCCTAGGACAACCACACTCAATATATTTCCTTAATTGAAGATTAAGTGGAGAAAGTAAGAACTCCCCATTGAGTTGCAGTCTAACTCAACATCTGGGATGATACAGCCCAGATGAGAGGATATTGAAAGAATATGAGAAAGATGCAGTGATTTCTTCCATTTGCTTGCTGCTCTCCAGAACAGTCCCAAAAATAGTGAAGATGATTAATTGTTCACATGTATTAGGTACCATATGCCTGGCACTGTACAAAGCTCTGTATAGGTGTTCTCTAATAAACTCCTTTGTGAGGAGGTACTATTATCTTACAGATGAGAACAAAAGCTTAGCAAAGTTAAGTCCCTGACTCAGATTAGGCAACTGGGAAATAATTGAGCCAGATTTAAACCCAGATTTGTCTTGACTTTCAAGATCCCTGTTCTAAACCAGGAAGTTATCTGAAAAGATGGACTCCAGTGGAATGCATTTCTCTCTTCTCCTGGGAAGAAGAAAAAGCCATTCTGAATGTTGTCACTTGATCTCTGTAATGATAATGTCATCTTCATTTGCTTGACACTTGATATTTCAAAAGTCTTTTCATTTGCATTTTCTCTTTGGATCTCTGCAACAGCTCAGGGAGGGAGCTGGGGAAAGGGGTGATTATGCATATCTTAACAGTACTATCTATAACTGAGGGACATCAATAAATACCTGATAAGCTCTAGATCCTAAACCAATAGAAGAATTTCATAATTGATTTTAATATTTTAAAATTAAAGCCACATCTAAAATTGAGCTGATCACATCCCCTGTCCACCCCACTTCATTTTTCTCTGCTTTTTTTCTCCTTTTCCATCCTTTCTGTCTTCCATTACTTAATATGAAGTAAGCACCTCCTATAGGCCAACCATTGTGGTTATGGTTTGGGACACTGTTATGTGCAATAATAGACAATGTCTCATTTCAAGGAGACATGGGGGGGAGATACACATCAGTTAGGCAAAGCAAGCATGCATACTAGGGGAGCTATTAGTAAGTGGTTTGTCTAGTTGGGAGGTCAGGGAAGACTTCTCTGTAGAGGGGACAGTCTGAAATTTGAAGGAAGTGGGAGAAAATGGGTGGAAAGAAGAGTCTGTGGAAAGGGAATATCACATGCAACTACCTTGTGACAAGTACTAGGAAATGAAAGGTGGGGCTGTAGCATAAAGATTGGGAGAGAGGATGATGGGGATGATGGAGTGTTCCTGCTTCCAGCAGCTTTCAGAATTAAAGAATATGCAACAGGGGTTCATTCTTTTTTTCCATCATGCTCCCACAGGGCCTTTGCGTATGCTTCTCTCTCTTTGATTTGGATATGAATTTTTTTAATTTAGTATTACCACACATGTGTTGAATATTTGCTATGTATTAGGCACTATGCCAAGCTCTTTTCATATGTGCTAATTTAATTACCATAACAATCATATTAAGTAAGGGAAGCTATTATTCCTAGTTTACAGGTGAGGTCATTGGGACAGAGAGATTGAGTGACAAGCCCAGAATAACAAGAGCTTGTGGGTGGTAGAGTGAGGTTTGGAATGGCACCTGGCTGACTCCAGACTCAGTGTGCTTACCTGTCATGTGCCGTGCTGCCCATTTACCTCTTTCTCATTTGGCCAAGACCTATTCATCCTTCTGTCTCTGCTGAACAGCTATTTCCTTAGGAAACTTCCCTGCCCTTCCCAACAGGATCATATCCTACTATTGCAAGCTCTCATTACCCCCCTTTGTCTCTGACATCATAGCTGGGATTTTAAACTCAACTGGTCACAATCAGTCACTGGTGGTACACTGTGAACTCAATGAAGGCAGGGTTCCTCTAATTTTTAGCTCATTATTATAGTCTCTTTTCCTAAGTACTTGTCAGTCATTAAATGCTAAGTATTTCATTACTGTGCGACTAGAACCATGTATCTTTGATAGAGTGTGATTGTACTGTTTTTTTAACCTAATAACTTAGTCAGTTCAGGCTGCTGTAACAAAGTACCAGAGAGTGGGTGGCTTATAAGCAACAGAAATGTATTTATCACAGTTCTAGAGGCTGGAAGTTTAAGATCAGGGAACCAGCATGATCTGTTCCAGCAATAGCCCACTTCTGGTTGCAGACAGCTGACTTGTACCCTCACATGGTAGAAAGAGTGCCCAGTAGCTCACTGGTCTCTTTTTATAAGGACACTAATCCTGTTTATGAGGGCTCTACTTTCATAACCTAGTTACCTCCCAAAGGCCCTTCCTCCAAAATACCATCACCCTGGGATTAGGGCTTCATCATATGAATCATGAAGGGACACATTTAGCCTGTAACACCTAACAATTTCTTTTCTAAGTTAACTCCTCAGTTGCAGCATCTCTATATGTCATTCTCATTCCTAAATGCTCTATTATCTCCTATGATTCTGCATAAAAAGTAACTGAGGGTCAGAGTGAGGTCCAATAGATTGCCCCAAGACATCCATTTGGTCCATGGCAGGATAAGACATGATTACTGGTCTACCTATATCTAAATCCTTTACTCTACAACAGTGCCATGTTACCTTCATTCTTAGGATCAGCTTTCCAAGTCAGTCAGTCCACTGTGCTGTCAGTCCTGATGACACCATTGCATTTACCACAGGAATATAATAACTATTTAACAGATCCATATATTTACTTTTAGGTGTTTTTGCTTTTTTAACATCAAGAGAAAACTGTGATGCACATTTTTATATATTTGTGCCCTTCTCTGTTTCCTCTGGGTAGTGAGTAAGTAGAGGTTTTTGATCTCTGTGGCTAAATTGACAGCGGTAATACCTGAGTTTTTAGCAGTGGGCTCTATTACTGCCTACTGGTGTTATTTCTGCCATTGTGCCAACAACGAAAAACATGACTTAAAAAATACTTTTTTGCATTTTAGTTAATTTTCCTTGGAATACCTTAAAAAAAAAAGAATTCACAGTAGACATTTTTCTTTGGGGCTAGTCCTCAAGCCATTCTTCTGAAGTACAGAATTTAGTATGTTCTCCTGTTACCAGCGATGGGTCCTCGGTCTCCTTGCGAGAAAGAAGTCAAGAGTGGAAGGAGAAAAGCCACTGAGCATTAAGAGTTTATTTGGAAAAAGTGGTCAGAGAAAGACAAGAGGGTTGGAGTGGGGGCAGACCCAGAGGGGTTGTGCCCTGAGGGAACAAAAGGGAGCCTTTTCCATAGGAGGGGTGATGAGTACTCACTGAAACAGGTGGAGTCTTCCAGGAGTTCAAGTTTGCTCCACCCTTATGTCAGGCAGAGGGATTTTTTACTATAAAGTCCCCATCAGAACTGTCATGTGAGGAGGAGTAATTTTTACTATGCCAATAACAGAGGGAAGTGATTTTACTAATGGATTTTGCAGTGAAGTTTGGGTCAAATCTCCTCCATGTTGGGGCCGGACAGTTTTGGCCAGTCTGTTATCTATATTCTCACTCCATATTCCTGAGAATAGCTCAGAAGGAATTTATAGACAATAAGCATCTAGCTGAATGTAAACACTGGGCGAAATGCCCTCTGGTTTTAAAAAAAATTTATTTTGGTATCATTAATCTACAATAAATGTGCAATATTATGGTTATTAAACTACCCCCTTCATCAAGTCCCCCCACCAACCCCATTACAGTCACTGTCTACCAGCGCAGTGAGATGCTATAGAATCACTGCTTGTCTTCTCTGAGTTGTACAGCCCTCCCCGTGCCCCCCCCCGACATTACATCTGCTAGTCGTAATGCCCCTTTTCCCCCCTTATCCCTCCCTTCCCACCCATCTTCCCCAGTCCCTTTCCTCTCTGGTTTTGATGCTCATGTCTGGCTATCTACCTACTATAACACTCCAACTGAAGGCAGATAAATAAGAGGTCATGTAGTAAAACTGGCTGCTTATGATTTATTTAGTGTTTCCTATGTATCCTAAATATATTTTTCTGTAATATGTCTGTATAAACCTTTTATATTTTACATAATTATATTCTTAATCCTGAATTCTATACCTACAAGAACTTTTCTTACCAGCATCTCAACTGAGATATGTCTGTATAAACCTTTTATATTTTACATAATTAAATTCTTAATCCTGGAATTCTGTACCAACAAGAACTTTTCTTACCAGCATATCAACTGAGTCTTTCATCTGTAAGATCTTTGAGGAAGGGTTGGAATAAATTTGATCTATCTTGTTCTGGCAAAAATTCGATGGGATGGACCTGGAAGAGAATGATGACTTTTCAACACCAAAGATTTAGGAATTCCTTTGTGTCCTTAGATCTGTCCCCTTAAACCAGGTAGATAGTTTTAGTCTTTCCGGGATGCTCTTTCTGGTCTTGATGAAAAGTAGATCATTGGAAGAGCAATAGAAGAATATTTAGTTTCACAAATAACATTATAAGTGACAACATCTGTCTACCACACAAGCCAAAATTTATGTTTATCTGGAGAAGTCAAGAGAGGGCATATTTCTCACATACATCTTTAAAACTCTGTTGTCTCACTAAATTTTAAGGCTTGCCTTGGGCCTTCAGAGGTTGAAGGCTCCTAGGAATTAAAAGAGTTTTCCAAAATATTTTTTTCCTGGAAGTGTAGTATTATCAAGGAGGCCAGGCTGTAGATTCCATGAAATGAAAGGAATCTTTGCAGGGTCAGAAGATCAAATGCTTGTCTGTTGGCTTGGAGCCAGTGAACACAATGGCGGGGAATAGTGGAGGCTTTGAAAATGTCCTGTGGGGCGGAGGCTATTTAACAAGCAGGATGCAGGGTTTAGAGCCCACGGTGAGCATGGCTATTCCTTCCTAGGACAGGGACTAAACATCCTGGAATACTGAAAATCAGAAGATTTTCAGGAGATATACTGGCTGTGGGGAAGTTGGGGTTCCTATGGCCAGGATCCTAACCGAACTTAAACCACCTGATGATGTAACTGGCCTGTTGTGGAGGCTACTGCTTCCACACCTTTAGGAAATAAGCTATTATTGTACTATATAGAGAGCTCAGCCCAGTGCTCTGGGCGGAGGCAGAGACGCTAGTGCTCGACCTACTGCCAGGGTAACAAGCTGGGTAATAAACCCTTCCACCCCAAAGAACGTTTTGCTGTCAATTTCTTTGGTCACACTGACTCCATAGTGAACTTGCCTGGGGCTGAAGCCCATTGGAAAGACAATTGGCAAAAGTTGGCAGGGTTCATTGTTGACCAAGGAAAAAGACAGGCTGCCCTTATGGGAGGGGTGCTTCAGCGGGCTGCCCCTGTGAATGGGGAAACAATGGAACGTCCCCTAATGGGTATGTGGTCTGAGGTGGCTTGCCTCCTAGAGGACTGGGCCCCACCCCAGGACTGGAGGCAAGTGGAGGTGACATCTGAGGTAGTAGGGGAGGCCCTTGGTACAGTAAGCAGATCTTTTGAGAAGCAGAGTGCCCGTGAGGCAGCAGGGACTGTGGGTTGGCTGCTTCTCACACTATTAAAAAAGTCTACAGAGGAAACGGTGGCACGAGAACGCAAGCTGCAAACTTCGGTGTATTCCCTGAGGAGGGAAATGGCATTGATGCAAGAGGCAGCATGAGAACGCAAGCTGCAAGCTTCTGTGGATTCCCTGAGGAGAGAAATGGCATTGATGCGAGAGGAGGTGGTATGAGAACACGAGTGTTGGTAAAGTGGGGTTCCCATGGCCAGGATCCTCACTGAACTTAAACGACCTGATAATGTGACTGGCCTGTTGCTGTGCTGCCGCTTCCATACCTTTAGGCAATAAGCCATTATTGTGTTAATATAAAGAGTTCCGCCTGGTGCTCTGCCAGAGACTGGGTGGTGGGGCTGCAAGGCTGCAGGAGAGCAGAGCGGAGGCTGGAGTGGTGGCAGCGCCAAGGACGGAGGCCCAGAGGACGGCTGTGCAGACAGAGGGGCCCAGAGGCAGAGACCAGCTTGCTGCATCCGAAGCAGCAGTGATAACACAGACTCACTCTAAGTGAACGGGATTTTAGTGACTGATCTGCCACCTGGAAATAAAGTTGGGCATAACCTTTTCACCCCAAGAACCCTTTGCTGTAAATTTCTTTGGTCACCCTGAATCTATAGCAAACTTGCCTGAGCTAAAACTCATTTGCAAGATAGCGAGCTGCGCACTTTTGTGGATTCCCTGAGAAAGAGATGGCATTGATACAAGAGCACTGGCAGAAAGGTGCCATTAGAGATGAGACGGCAGTGCTGCCAGGTGTTCTGAAGGAGGAAGAGACCATCAAGGAAAAAGATGAACTCCTGAGGGAAGCACAGGTGGAGGTGGTATGAGAACATCAGCTATGAAGCACTGAGCTGAAGGTAAGAGACCTTCTGAAGACTGAGGTAGCATTGCTGTGAGGTACAGTAGAAAAGGTAAAGGTTGTAGCAGAGGAGGCAGTCGGGGGAGGGGAGAAAAAGGTGCCATCAGCCCCGAAATGGAGGAGCTGGAGAAAGATGAAGGGGTGATGCCGAAGGCACTGGTGTCTCCTGTATTGAAAGCACACCCCGTGGTTGTAAAGAAAATAAAGACCCAGCAGCTGAAGGTTCCCCAGGGAGAGGAGCAGCCCCCTCCCCAGGTCGTGAAGCACTCTATGGTCCACCCCTATACTCAGGCTGAGCTAGTGGATTTGGGCTCCCAGTTTAGGCAGAAGCCCTCAGAGTCAATATCAGCTTGGTTCCTGCATCTGTGGGACTTAGGAATGGGTGGAATTGTTCTGTCGGGGTCAGAGATGGGAAAGCGGTCTTCCCTGACAGTGCAGCCTGCCTTGAGGCAGCAATTACAAAATGCCCATCAGACCCCAGGGAGTCACTCCCTCCTCAATTGGCTCATGGCTGCACTTCGTGATGTGTGGCCCAATCTGGGTCATCTACCATCCTCTCCTGTTAGATGGCAGACATATGCTGAACTCCCACAGGTGCTACAAGAGCTAGGCATGAGAAATGCCATCTATAGTCCAGAGAATTATGGCCCAGATGAAGAGATTTTCACTACTGGGATGAGAAATATTGTACTTCAAACGGCTCCTACATCCCTCTTTGGGTCTCTAGTGGCTATTCTTTCCCCTCACTTAGGGCATCTCATAAGCGAGGTGACACGTACAGTAGCAGACTTAGGAGAGGCTGAAGCCACGAGAATTCAGAAAGAGATAAGACCTGTTGCTCACAAGAAGAATTTACAGGGCCCCATGAAGGTTATGAGGACCCAGATGTGGGTTGATTTAATACGGGCAGGAGCAGATGGAAGGAAATTGGATGGGAAGTCAAATAGGATCTTACTAGAGCTATGGCAACAGCTGAAACCAGAGCAGCAGTTCCAGCCATTAAGACCAAAGAGGTAGAGATCAGAGACAGAGCCACGAGTCCGGCCTATGTGTTTGCAAGACTTCCTGCTGGAAAGCGTGTAGATTGTGAGATGAGAATCCTGGAGGGGTGGAGTGTGGGGAAGTTGGGGTTCCTATGGCCAGGATCCTCACTGAACTTAAACCACCTGATGATGTAACTGGCCTGTTGCGGAGGCTACTCCTTCCACACCTTTAGGCAATAAGCTATTACTGTGCTATATGGAGAGCTCAGCCCAGTGCTCTGGGCGGAGGCAGAGATGCTAGTCCTCGACCTACCGCCAGGAGAACAAGCCTGGTAATAAACCCTTTCACCCCAAAGAACGTTCTGCTGTCAATTTCTTTGGTCGCATTGAATCCATAGTGAACTTGCCTGGTGCTGAAACCCATTGGCAAGACATTGGCTATTCCAGATGCAAGAAGCAACATTTTTTTTCCTTTGAGACACTCTTTCAGACAAGCCACTTAACATCTCTGGAACTTGGGTTCCCCATGTATAGAAAATGGGACTGAGGTATGTGGTTTTAACTCACATATAAGGTATGTATATTTTAAATATATGAGGTATGTATATTTCAGCTATAAAACTAGACTACTTTTATGTTTTTATCTTCAAATTCATAAACGAAGAATAAGAATATTTTCTAGTAACCATACCATATCATGTTGCTGTTGGAAAGTCAATATGATAAACAACCTCTACTCAGCTACTACAGATTTTTCTTTTTCCTCCTGCCTGTTACTGAAAACACACACACACACACACACACACAGTGACACACATATATACAGACACATACATACACACACTACTGTCTCTCTAACTGTTTAAAATATACTTAATTTTATCCTAGTGAGTCAAGAATGTTAGAACAGAAGAGGATATAGGGAGATAGAAGAGATGCCTTTTTCTTTTTTACAAATAGTTTTAATAATAGTTGTTCATGTGAAAGACATGTCTTGTGAGTGGCATTTGAGTTGTGGTTTATAGACCATCTGTTTCTTTCCCTCTCTCTTCTGATCTTCCTTTTATCATCACTTTTATCTTTTCTACACTTCCTTCCTCTTTCTGCATTCAAAAGCTCCAACATGTTAGCTGGATACTTAATTAAGAAAAAGCTGCTGGTATTTAGCCAAATCTTTCCATAGCATTTTTCAATGAGGAGAATTTTGGCTTTTGACCTGACACAGTCTTCATCAATAGTTGAAAATTAAAAGAACTCTGCTTTCTGATGTCAGAGCCCCCCTGGAAACACCAAAAAATAGTCTCAACTGGCATTTGGACCAATTCTAGCAACTTTAACTTTTTTTCTCATCTTTGAATAGTAGGGGAAAAAGTGATGAGAATAGTAATGGAAGCTTTGTGGTAATGGAAATCTCTCCAGTTCTAACCTCAAAAGTTTTAGTTTATTGTAACTCATCTTTTATGTAAGAAAATATCATTTAAAAAAGATACACACTGACAAATTAGGGATGAAACATCATAATATCTGTAATTTATATTAAAACACTTCAGAAAAATATAGAAGAAGCAAACTATGACAAATTGTTAACCTAGATGCTGGGTATATGGCATTTGTTATACTGTTTTCTCTTCCTCTTTTCCATATAGCTGAAATGTTTCACATGTATTTCTGAATACATTTCAAAGTTTTATACACATAACAAAAGAGTTAATAAAAAAAGTAACCTCATCTTCATAAATAAGGAACCAAAGTGTATTGAATGAATTTGATATCCTCTCTCCCCATGCTAATTTGCTGGCTCTTCCAAATAATGTAGATACAATCTCATTTTTATGTTACTGGCTCCATCTATTCAGTTGACCCAAGAGAAATGATGACTCTCAAAACAAGCTGAATTTTACAGAGGCCATGACTAAGAGTTGTGGGGGAAAGTTGAAGTTCCTATGGTCAGGAATCTCACCTGACCCTAAACTTCTTAATGATGTAACTGGCCTACTGCTAGGCTACTGCTTCCACACCTCTAGTCAATAAGCTATTATTGACTGAGTCACTATATAAAAGGCTCTGCCCAGTGGTCTGGGCAGAGACAGAGACTAAGGAGGATTACAGGTCTGCAGGCTGTTGGATGCAGATGTAATTCTAGTGCTCAACCTGCTGCCCAGAGAACAAGCTAGGTAATAAATCCTTTTACCCCCAAAATGTCCCATTGTCATTCCTCAGTCTCACTGAATCCATAGTGAACTTTCCCAGGGCTAAAACCCCTTGGCAAGGCAGTAGGAAGGCCAATGCGTTGGGAAGAAAAAATGGAAACTTCTCTTCATTTTTTTTTTTTTAACCTTGCTCCCTCCAACTAATTCTAACACCTCTGGGAGACAAAGAGCAAAGGAAAGAAGGGAAGGAGAAGGGAGGCAAGGCAACAAGATGAGACTTCATGGGATTGTCACTTGCTTAGGAGGGGTAAATATAATTAACCTTTCTCAAACAAAACACATGCAGTTCTAAGTTTAAACAGTAATATATTGGTGACTTCTAAAAAAGGAAATTTGTTGTATTATGACTTGAAGGGGTGGAGGACTTAAAAAACTGGCTTTAGGGCCTGTGCACATTTTTTCCATTCATACACGGGTCAGCTGAAGGGGATTTGTCTTGCCATTGGGTTTCACCCCAGGGCAAGTTGGCTATGGATTCAATGTGACCAAAGAAATGACAGTAGAACATTCTTGGGGTGAAAGGGTTATACCCAACTTTATTTCCACGGTGGCAGGTCAATCACTAAAATCATGTTCATTCAGAGCAAGTCTGCATGCAGCAAGCTGGCCTCTGCCTGCACAGCTGTCCTCTGGCTCTGTCTCGGTGCTGCCACCATTCCAGCCTCTGGTCTGCTCTCCTGCAGCCTTGCAGCCATGCCACCATGTCATGCAGAGTACTGGACAGGACTCTCTATACAGAGTCAATAACAATGCATTGCCTACACGTGTGTAGTGAGCTAGCCAACCAGGGCCAGGTGAGAATCCTGCCACAGGAACCTTCACTTTATCCACAGGATTGCCCCCAGGAAAGTTCACTTTGGATTTGGTGAGACTGAATAACAACAGAATGTTGTGGGTAAAGGATTTATACCAAGCTTTATTCTTACCATGGCAGTGGTGGAATCACATCTGCCTCTACCCTGTTTGCAATCCATCTCTGTCTCTGCCTCCAGGCAAAGCACTGAGCTGAGCTCTTTATATAGTAACACCAACAATAATGGCTCATTGCTAGTGGGTGTGGAAGCCTTAGTGTAGCAGTAGGCCCATTATATCATCAAGTAGATTAGGGTCAGATGAGGATCCTGGCCATGGGAACTTCCCATTTTACCTACAATACATTTTCTTAATGTTTCCCAACAAAGTAGAGGACTGTTCTGTAATCCAGTGCTTCTCAGACTCAAACAGGTATCTGAATCAACAGAGGATCTTGATAAAATGCAGATTCAGTTTCAGGCCTGAGGTGAGGCTAAGAGCCTGAATTTCTAACAACCTCCCAGGTGTGGTGATGCTGATCAGTGGACCACATTTGAATAGCAAGGCCATGTTCCAATATAACTGAATAGTCATATCATTTTCTGCTGTTGAAAACAACAAACTGCAGGAAGAAGGAAGTTCCAGCATTTGAGGAAGATAGCTCATCCTGCATCTTCTTGCAATATAAAATCTGAATACTCATTTGTAGAGAACATTTTAGTCCCTCCTAAAAGAAACCTAGTATCTGTTAGTAGTCACACCCTTTTTCCAACTGTTTCCCCTGTCCTACACAAACACTAGTCTACTTTCTGTCTGTAAAATTACCTGTCCTGAACATTTAATACAAATTGAAGCATACAGTATGTGATATTTTGTAATGGGCTTCTTTCATTTAATATAAAGTTTTCTAGACTCATCCATGTAGCATATATCAGTATTTTATTCCTTTTTACTGATGAATAATATTCCATTGCACAGACATACGATATTTGTTTCCCATCCATTGGTGGTGGATATTTGGGTCACTTTCACATTTTGGCTATTATGAATAGTGCTGCTGTGAACATTCATGTACAACTTTTTTGGTGTGGATGTACGTTTTCATCTCTCTTGGTAAATGCGTAAGAGTTGAATTGGTATGTTGCATGATAACATCTATGTTTAACATTTTGATGAGTGGCCAGCCTATTTTCCAAAGCAGCTATATCACTTTACATCCCACCAGGGTTCTAATATCTCCACATCCTCACCAACACTTATTAACATCTGCCTTTTTAAAATATAGCCAACTTAATGGGTGCGAAGTAATAATTCATTTGCTTTTTCTTGATGGTTAATGAAATTGAGTGTCTTCTTATTGCCTTTCATAATTGTTGGTCATTTGTTTATCTTCTTGGAGAAATGTCTGTTCAAATGTTTTGCCTGCTTTGAAAATAGATCCATTGCCTTTTTTGTTACTGAATTTTATTTCTGTATATAGTCTGGATACAAATCTCTTGTTAGATATATGATCTGCAAGTATTTTTTTCCTTTTTGTGGATGTCTATTCACTTTCTTGATGATGTGCAGTACAAAGTTTTAAATTTTGATGTAGTTCAATTTAGTCCAATTTATCTATTTTTTTCCTTCATTATGTATGCTTTTGGCATCTTATCTAAGAAATCACTGCTTACCTCAAGGTAAAAAAGATTTACTCTTATATTTTCTTCTAAGAGTTTTGTAGTTTAAGCTCTCCTTTATGTGTATAATCCATATTGATTTGTTTTCATATGTTGTGAGGTAGTGGTATAACTTTTGTGTATATTGTCTGGTATGGGAAATATACCTCAGTGCATAACTTCATTCTTTGCATGTGGACATCCAGTTATCCCAGCACCATTTATTGAAAAAATTATGCTTTCTGTATTAATGTGTTGGCACATTTGTCAAAAATCAGTTGACCATAATATAAGGGTTGCTTATTTCTGGTCTTTCAATCTATTCTGTCATTCTATATATCCACTGTTAATCCAGTGTCACATTGTCTTGATTTCAATAGATTTGTAGTAAGTTTTCAAATCAGGATGTATAAGTTCTCCAACTTTGTTCTTATTTTTCAGGTTGTTTTGTTACTCTGTGTTCTTTGCAATTCTGTATGAATTTTAGATTTAGCTTGTCAATTTCCTCAAAACCAGCTAGAATTTTGATAGGGATTATACTGCATCTGTGAGTCAATTTGGAGAGTTTTATAGTTTTCAGTGTATAAGTCTTCCACTTTTTTGCTAAATTTATACCTAAGTAATTTTATTTTCTTTGATGCTTTTGAAATGGATTTTTTTCTTAATTTTATTTTCAGAATTTTCATTGCTAGGCTATTGAAATACAATTGGTCTTGTATCCTGTAGAATATTTGTCCTCTTTTATTAGTTTTAATAATTTTTAGTGGAATCCTTAGGATTTTCTACATGTAAGATGATATCATCTACAAACAGATGGTTTTCCTCTTCCTTTCCAAAGTAGGTGTGCTTTTCTTTTTCTTCTAATTGCCTGGGATGTAACCTTTGGTACAATGTTAAATAGAAGTGGAAAGAGTGGACAGTCTTTATTTTCTTGTCCCTGATTTAAGGAAGAGTATTCAGTCTTCACCATTGTTTGATGTTAGCTGTAGAGAGTGGGGGAAGTTCTAATATATTCTTAGTTTGTTGAGAGTTTTTGTTAAAAAAGGGTGTTGGATTTTGTCAAATGCCTTTTCGGCATCTGTTGAGATTTTTGTCGGGGTTTGTTTTTTTGTTCTTTATCCTATTATATAGTATACCATATTGGTTGATATTCATGTATTAAGTCATCCTTGAATTCCGGGGATAAATCCCATTTTGACATGGTATATAATCTTTTTACATATTGCTGGATTCAGTTTGCTAGTATTTTGTTGAGTATTTATGGCATATATATTCAAAAGGGATATTAGTCTATAATATTTTTCTGGTGATATCTTTCTCTGGTTTTGGTATCAGAGTATTTCTAGCCTCATAAGAAGAGTTGGAAAGTGCTCCTATCCCTCCTATCTTTTGGAAGAGTTTGTAAAGAACTAGTATTTATTCTCTTTCAAATGTTTGGCAGAGTTTACCGGTAAAATCATATGCAAGAAGTTTTAAATTTCTAATTTATCTCCTTAATTGTTATAGGCTTACACAGATTTTCTATTTTTTTTTCTTTTATTCTTTCTTTTTTTTTAATTAAGGTATTATTGACATACACTCTTGTTAAGGTTACTACATTCCCCATGTTATTGTGTCCCTCCCATACCCCATTGCAGTCACTGTCCATCAGTGTAGTAAGATGCAACAGAGTCACTATTTGCCTTCTCTGTGCTACACTGTCTTCCCCATGACCCCCACACACCATGTGTGCCAATCATAATACCTTTCAGTCCCCTTCTCCCTCCCACTGCACCAAACCACACCCACCCCTACCCTTTGGTAACCACTAGTCCCTTCTTGGAGTCTGTGAGTCTGTTGCTATTTTGTTCCTTCAGTTTTGCTTCGTTGTTATATTCCACAAATGAGAGAAATCATTTGGTACTTGTCTTTCTCTGCCTGGCTTATTTCACTGAGGGTAATATTCTCCAGCTCCATCCATGTTGTTGCAAATGGTAGGATTTGTTTCTTTCTTATGGCTGAATAGTATTCCATTGTGTATATGTACCACTTCTTCTTTATCCATTCATCTACTGATGGACACTTAGGTTGCTTCCATATCTTGGCTACTGTAAATAGTGCTGCAATAAGAGTAGGGGTGCAAATGTCTTTTTGAGTCTGAAAAGTTATATTCTTTGGGTAAATTCCTAGAAGTGGAATTCCCGGGTCAAATGGTATTTCTATTTATAGTGTTTTGAGGAACCTCATATTGCTTTCCACAACAGTTGAACTAGCTTACATTCCGCCAGCAGTGTAGGGGGGTTCCCCTTTCCCCACATCCTCACCAGCATTTGTTGTTCTTAGTCTTTTAGATGTTGGCCATCCTAACTGGTGTGAGGTGATATCTCATTGTGGTTTTAATTTGCATTTCTCTGATAATTAGTGATGTGGAGCATCTTTTCATGTGCCTGTTGGCCATGTGAATTTCTTTTTTGGAGATTGTCTGTTCACATCCTATGCCCATTTTTTAATCTGGTTATTTGCTTTTTGGGTGTTGAGGCATGTGAGTTCTTTATATATTTTGGATGTTACCCCTTATCAGATATGTCATTTACAAATATATTCTCCAATACTGCAGGGTGCCTTTTTGTTCTGCTGATGGTGTCCTTTGCTGTAAAGAAGCTTTTTATTTTGATGTAGTCCTACGTGTTCATTTTTTATTTTATTTCCCTTGCTCAAGAAGATGCATTCCGAAAAAAGTTGCTCATGTTTATATTCAGGAAATTTTTGCCTGTGTTGTCTTCTAAGACTTTTATGGTTTCAGTACTGACATCCAGGTCTCTGATCCATTTCGAGTTTACTTTTGTGTATGGGGATAGATAATAATCGAGTTTCACTCTCATGCATATAGCTGTCCAATTTTGCTAACACCAGTTGTTGAAGAGGCTGTCATTTCCCCAATGTATGTCCATGGCTCCTTTATCGTATATTAATTGACCATATATACTTGGATTTATACCTGCGCTCTCTAATATGCTCCATTGGTCTATGGGTCTGTTCTTGTGCCAGTACCAAATTGTCTTGATTACTGTGGCTTTGTAGCATAGCTTGAAGTGGGGGAGCCTAATCCCCCCAGCTTTATTCTTCCTTCTCAGGATTGCTTTGGCTATTCAGGGTCTTTGTGGTTCCACATGAATTTTAGAATGATTTTCTCTAGTTCATTGAAGAATGCTGCTGATATTTTGGTAGAGATTGCATTGAATCTGTAGATTGGTTTAGGCAGGATGGCCATTTTGACAATATTAATTCTTCCTATCCATGAGCACGGGATGTGTTTCCATTTATTGGTATCTTCTTTAATTTCTCTCATGAGTGTCTTGTAGTTTTCAGGGTATAGGTATCTTACTTCCTTGGTTAGGTTTATTCCTAGGTATTTTATTCTTTTTGATGCAGTTGTGAATGGAATTGTTTTCCTGATTTCTCTTTCTGCTAGTTCAACATTAATGTAAAGGAATGCAACAGATTTCTGTGTATTAACTTAGTATCCTGCAATGTTGCTGAATTTAGATATTAGATCTAGTAGTTTTGGAGTGGATTCGTTAGGGGTTTTTATGTATAATATCATGTCATCTGCAAACAGGGACAGTTTAACTTCTTCTTTACCAATCTGGATGCCTTTTATTTCTTTGTGTTGTCTGATTGCTGTGGCTAGGACCTCCAGAACTATGTCAAATGAAAGTGGGGAGAGTGGGCATCCTTGTCTTGTTCCCAATCTTAAAGGAAAAGCTTTCATCTTCTCACTGTTAAGTATAATGTTGGCTGTGGGTTTGTCTTATATGGCCTTTATTATGTTGAGGTACTTGCCCTCTATACCCATTTTGTTGAGAGTTTTTATCATGAATGGATGTTGAATTTTGTCAAATGCTTTTTCAGCATCTATGGAGAAAACATGTGGTTTTTGTCCTTCTTTTTGTTGATGTGGTGGATGATGTTGATGGCTTTTCTAATATTGTACCGTCCTTGCATCCTTGGAATAAATCCTACTTGATCACGATGGATGATCTTTTTGATGTATTTTTGAATTCGGTTTGTTGATATGTTGTTGAGTATTTTTGCATGTTCATCAGGTATATTGGTCTGTAATTTTCTTTTTTCATAATGTCTTTGCCTGGTGTTAGTATTAGGGTGATGCTGGCCTCATAGAGTGAGTTTGGAAGTATTCCCTCCTCTTCTAGTTTTTGGAAAACTTTAAGGAGGATGGGTATTAGGTCTTCACTAAATGTTTGATAAAATTCAGTGGTGAAGCCATCTGGTACAGGCGTTTTGTTCTTAGGTAGTTTTTTGATTACTCATTCAATTTCATTGCTAGTAATTGGTCTGCTCAGATTTTCTTTTTCTGTCTGGGTCAGGCTTGGACGTTGTATTTTTCTAGAACATTGTCCATTCCTTCTAGATTATACAGTTTGTTAGCATATAATTTTTCATAGGATTCTCTAATAATGCTGTATTTCTGTGGTGTCTGTAGTGATTTTTCCTTTCCCATTTCAGATTCTGTTTATGTGTGTAGACTCTTTTTTTTTCTTGATAAGTCTGGCTAGGGGTTTATCTATTTTGTTTATTTTCTTGAAGAACTAGCTCCTGCTTTCATTGATTCTTTCTATTGTTTTATTCTTCTCAATGTTATTTATTTCTGCTCTAATCTTTATTATGTCACTCTTTCTACTGACTTTAGGCCTCATTTGTTCTTCCTTTTCTAGTTTCATTAATTGTGAGTTTAGACTGTTCGTATGGGATTCTTCTACTTTCCTGGAGTAGGCCTGTATTGCAATATACTTCCCTGTTAGCACAGCCTTTGCTGCATCCCACAGATTTTGTAATGTTGAATTATTGTTGTCATTTGTGTCCATATATTGCTTGATCTCTGTTTTTATTTGGTCATTGATCTATTGATTATTTAGGAGAATGTTATTTAACCTCCATGTGTTTGTGGGCTTTCATTTTCTTTGCATAATTTATTTCTAGTTTCATACCTTTGTGGTCTGAGAAGCCGGTTGGAACAATTTCAGACTTTTTGTATTTCCTGAGGCTCTTTTTGTGGCCTAGTATATGATCTATTCTTGAAAATATTTCATGTCTACCTGAGAAGAATGTGGATCCTGCTGTTTTTGGATGGAGAGTTCTGTAGATGTATGTTAGGTCCATCTTTTCTACTGTGTTGTTCAGTGCCTTTGTGTCCTTACTTTTTTCTGTTTGGTTGATCTGTCCTTTGGAGTGAGTGGTGTGTTGAAGTCTCCTTGAATGAATGCACTGCATTCTATTTCCCCTTTTAATTCTGTTAGTATTTGTTTCACATATGTAGGTGCTCCTGTGTTGGGTGCATAGATATTTATAATGGTTATATCCTCTTGTTTGATTGACCCGTTTATCATTATGTAATGTCCTTCTTTGCCTCTTGTGTCTTTTTTTTGTTTTAAAGTCTATTTTGTCTGATACAAGCATGGCAACTCCTGCTTTTTTCTATTAGTTGCGTGAAATGTGTTTCTCCATCCCTTCACTTTTAGTCTGTGTAGGTCTTTGGGTTTGAAGTGAGTCTCTTGTAGGCAGCATATAGTTGGATCTTGTGTTTTTATCCATTCAATGACTCTGTCTTTCGATTGGTGCATTCAGACCATTTACACTTAGGGTGATTATTGATAGGTATTTACTTATTGGCATTGCAGGCTTTAGATTCATTGCTATGAAAGGTTCAAGGGTAACTTCCTTACTATCTAAGAGTCTAACTTAACTCACTTAGTATGGTATTACAAACACAATCCAAATGTTCTTTTTTTTCCCTCCTTTTCTTCCTCCTCCATTCTTTATATATTCAGTGTCATATTCTGTCATCTTTGTCTATCCCTTTTATTACATCTGGTGACAGCTATTTAACCTTAGGAACACTTCCATCTATAACAGTCCCTCCAAAATACACTGTAGAGATGGTTTGTGGTGCCTGGGGGGAGGAGAGGTGTTTCTTGTTTCCCAGCTGCTATGCCTGTCTCCACTGCCAAAACCAGTGGGCTGAACACACACGTGTAAGACTCTATGCTTTGCGTATGTAGCTACTGTAAGTGCGGCTTCCCTCGCCTCGCCTGATGCCAGTGCAGGGTTTACTGGTTTGCGAGCCATGTGTGGGCTGGCCGGGAGGACAGCAGGCTGCATATCACGGTGGTTGTGCCCTGGAGCTGTGTAGGCATCCAGGGGTATGGAACACCTGAAGATTGTGAACATTCCCAACCTGGTGGGCAGAGTGAACCCGGACAATTTTGTTTACCTGTCCGTTCTTCTGAGCAATAAGCTCTGTGCAATCCTTGTCCCTTTAGCAGCCCTTTTGCTTTTAGGAAGTGTCTCAGACTGCCCAGCCAGATCAGCCAGATATGGATCCCTGGTTTCCACAAGCAGTTGGAATCTCAGTCTCTCAAGGTATTTCAACTATTTTAGCTTTCCAACCCCACTAATCACCAGAGCACCCTGCAATGTAGGTTCGTGCTCCCAGAGCAGATATTGAGGGCTAGGTGTTCAACAGTCCCAGGCCTCCACTCACTCCCTGCTCTGTTTTTCTTCCTACTGCTAGTGAGCCGGGGTGGGGGAAGGGCTTGCGTACTACCGGGTCATGGCTTTGGTACATTACCCTGTACGGTGAGGTCTGTTCTTTCCTCCAGGTGTATGTGGTCTTGCACAGCCTTCTTTCCTGTTGCTCTTTCAGGATTCGTTATATTAATTATATTTTAGTATTATATGTGGTTTTAGGAGGAAGTTTCTGTCTCACTTCTCATGCTGCCATCTTTAATCCAATCTCTATTTTTTTCTTGAGTAAGTTTTGGTGGTTTGTGTTTTCCTAGGAATTTGTCCATTTCATCTAAGTTACATAGTCTGTTGGCATACTGATGTTCATAGCTTTCCTTATAATTTATCTTATTACTGTGATGTTTGTCGTTATGTGCCCTCTCTCATTCCTGATTTTTGTATTTGTGTTTTCTCTCTTTTTTTTCTTGGTTGGTCTAGTTAAAGGTTTGTCAATTTTATCTTTTCAAGGAACCAACTTTTGGTTTCATAGATTTTATCTATTGTTTTTCTGCTCTTTATTTCATGAATATCTGCTCTAATCTTTATTATTTCCTTCCTTTTGCTAGTTTTGAGTTTAGTTTCTCTTCTTCTATTTTTACAAGATGTAAAGTTAGCTATTGATCTGAAATCTTTTAAAATGTAGGCATTTGCAGCTGTAACTTTAGGAAGGAATGCAGACTATTTTTTTACCTGAAGAATTAATAGTTTGATAGAAATCTACTAGTAAGACTGAATTATAATTTTACTTGAATGTCTTTCTTTAGCCTCTGATCCTATGGCAGAGAAGCATCCAAAATGGACAAGTTATATACATAAAGTCCAGTGAGCTTTTGTTTTAGTAGTGACAATTATTCAAATGGTTCATATGATTTTAATTTTGAAGGATGATTTATTTGATGACAGTTATGAAACATTCTCAAGCCTGTCACATATAGTAATTCTGCAGCCTGAGAAATTGTTACTGGCATTTGAAAGTGTGGCAGAAATTTAATAAACTGTCACCAAACCATTTGCTTGTTTGAATGCCAATGTTTCCTTACCCACATCACATGCAGTGTCCTGCTGCCAACAGTTATCAAAATACTCCCACAGCTGTCACAGAGAGAATTGTTCAGAGAGTTACTATTTCTTTATCCTTGTCCTTATATTTCAATGACTTTGCTACTTCTACTTGAAGATTTATTTGAATAAACCAAGTAATATCACTATACATAGATATAGAGTGCAGCAAGACTGAGAAGATGACTTCCATGCTTTATTCTCTAGTGTGTTCCTGTTTGAATTTTCACAGAGAGACTATGCTGTTCGTATAATGCAAAACAACAACAAAAATGTAAAAAACAGTTGAGAGGGAATCTAGAGGAAAAACACAAGAGAAGTCTACTTAGATTGATGCTTCGAATTGAAGATATGCAACCAAAGATGACAAGAAGTTGAAATTAGTGGCTCTTAGTTTGTATTTTCTTTGGCACTCCAAGAGGTAAATGTCTGACTTGAACAGGTAAATATTATTGCATATGAAGGTTAAAAATGCTCTTGTCAGGTTAAAAAAGCATTTGTATATAAAACAGGAAAGATGGAAGATGAGAATCTTGGCTTTGGAACTCAGTCACAGATTTAAAGATGTATAGAAGTGTAGATGTATAGAATTGTTGAAAGGAAGGGGCAAACTCACACAGGATGTCAGCCAAGACGACTTGATCAGGGCCATCAAGAAACTAAAGGCACTTGGCACTGGCTTCAGTATCATCCCTGTGGGTGGCACTTACCTCATTCAGTCTGTTCCAGCTGAGTTTAGTATGGATCACACCGTGGTGCTGCAACTGGCAGAGAAAAATGGCTTCGTGACTGTCAGTGATATCAAAGCCAGTCTTTAATGGGAGACTGAGCAAGTGCGGCAGGTGCTGGAACACCTGCTGAAGGAAGGGCTGGCCTGGCTGGACCTGCAGGCCCCAGGGGAGGCCCATTACTGGCTGTCAGCTCTCTTCACTGACCTCTACTCCCAGGAGATTACAGCTGAGGAGGCCAGAGAAGCCCTTCCCTGACTCTGGGAATGTGGAAGGGGACACAGCAGCAGGCAGGGAGAAGAGGGAGGAACTGTTGGGGAATAAAACCTGGATGGCTTTATTTAGAAAAAAAATCTCTGAAACAAACATACCTCTTCTTTGTCATGTATATTAATGGCTTTGATGGAAACTTTGGCAGCACCTATCAATATTTGAAACACATAGTGAGCAAGCAGTTCTGCTGAGCACCTCTTCTGAAGAAATACTTATGCAAGTACACAGATCTTAGATAGACAGTTGTTCACTGCAGCAAAATATTTCAAATATCCTAAGTGCACATCAAAGAGTAAGTAAGTTATGGTCCGACTTGTCCAAGGTCATCGGACTAAGAAGGGAGATCTGGGATCTAACCCAGGCTTTTAGTCTCTCACAACACTACACAGCATGAGTTAGTCAGCGGGCGAGGTGGCTTTTGGGTGATCAGGACTCAGCCTGCGTGTTCTCCCCAAGGCAGTTCAGATTGGTTGGTGGGAAGAGGAGAGAAGACAGCCCAGCGTCATAGCTAAGGGCTGAAGAATAAGGCAGAGGAAGTCAAGAGTTTAAAGCAACAATAAAAGGTGGAATGATTAAGGGAGAGGAATTCTGGAGGAAAGTACAGGCATACTTCATTGTGCTTTGCTTTATTTGCCGATATTGCTTCTTTTTTTTTCAAATTAAAGGTTCGTGGCAAGCCTACAAGTAGCATTTTTGCTCCTTAGCAGCACCATTTTTCCCACAGCGTTTGCTTACTTCGTGTCTCTGTGTCACATTTTGGTAATTCTCTCAATATTTCAAGCTTTTTCATTATTTTATATCTGTTACGGTGATCAGTGATTAGACCTACACATGATGGTCACCATTTTTTAGCAATAACATATATTTTAATTAAGGTATGTATATATATTTTAAAGTCATAATTCTATTGCTCACTAAACAGACTACAGGACAGTGTAAACGTGACTTTTATAGTGCAGTGGTCTGGAACCGAAACTGCAATATCTCAGAGGTATGCCTGTATTTTGTTTCACCAAAAGAGCATTACTTTATCAAATTCTCAGCCTACCCTCCACGAGCCATAAATCCCTACCCAAAAAGCCTGTAAGTGAACTTAAAGGTAGTCTCATAGGCTTTCTTGAAAATAGGAAGGGATGGCTAAAGGAGGAGCTTACTTCAGGCAAATATATTTATCCCTTTTCATCAAAGAGAATCCATATTAACATGTGTTTGAGGGAGTAGTACATCTTTGAAATCCCAAGCAAAGGGGAGGATAATTCTTGCAGTGTTCACAAAACTGTGAAATGAAGGACTTGGTGTGGCTGCTGCATGGAGCAATGATTCAGAGAGTTCTAAGGAGCACATGCCAATTTCAGGAGTCCAGGCATTGTCTGCATGCCCTAGTGTTTCCAATTATCCCTGATGCTATGCTGGCATTCCGTATGACCTTGGGCCAAATACTAGCCTTCCTGTAATTCATCTTCTTATTAAATGAGAATAAATAATCCTTACTGTCCTTTCAATTTGTGATTTAATTTATAGTTTTTAAGACTTAGTGAATCATTAGTATTTTAAATAAACAGTATTTGGTATCTATTAATGAGGGTTAGAAACAAAAAATTAACACAATTCATACATGCACTCACATATGTGTGTATATATATATTATTATACTATACATTCACTATAAAATCAAACAGAAAACATTACTTATGAGAAACTCTTTACATTGGTGATCTGTATCCTTGGTTTCTTCTTGACTATTAGGAAAGAAATGAGAAGATTTTCTTGTGGTATAAGAAAGAAAGGGATGGTTTAAGGAATGGTCCATGTGTACATTTTTATATTCGACTGAATTTCATTTCTCCAGAAACACACACACACACTCTACTGGCACCTCCGCCTATGAAGGAGTTGGTAAGAAATGGTGTTGAAGTGAAGGTACCAGTTAGCCTCATGACATCAAACTAATACAAAAGCTATGGGTTGGACCTGCTTTTTCCTCTCTTGTTATTTCTTAGGAGTAGCACATCTGTCCTCACCTGTCGGGCCAGGTGGAAGTGGAAGGTGCTGAGCCCTGATAGGATATAACTGATAGAAATGCGTAAGTGTGTTTATTATGTACAAAATGTAAAATGTATAACAAGTGTTCTTTAATGATTTGATTTATTAAATACAGCTTATTTTATGTGTTTCACAGACCTCCAGTTACAGGCAGTGTCACTGACAGAGCCCCAGCTGTGAGCTCTGAAATCCACTGCCACATTTGCTTTGAGGCTATACCTCCAGCTCCCCAGGGCTACTGCCAGCCAAGACTGTGTTGGAAGGGCACTAGGGCAGCCCACTCCTGGGAGACTGGGACACTCTGATGGTGGACTTTGGCTCAAGGACCATCCTCCCAGCCCCTACAACCTCATGGCTTTGAGGAATCTTCCTTAGTTTGAACAGGCAGTCAAGAATGTCTCCACTCTATCTTCCTTCCCTACCCAGTTCGCATGGGGTCAGCCTTCACAGGCTCCTTCCCTTTTCCTCTCCCAGGTATTTCCCCTTATAAAATCCTTGCTTATTGACATCTGTCTCATCATAGTCTGTTCCTCAGGGGAACCAGGGCAACACAAACTGATTAAAAAGAACAGCTTTGTAAGGCAAAAAACTGTGTGTTTGGTATGTTGCATTTTGGATCAGAAAGGTGGGAAAATAAGGATATATATTTGGGTTAGCTGTAACAGTACCAAGAACTCTTCAGATACATTAGAAATTAATAACAGTGGAATCCTGTGGGAGTTTTTGGTAAAAACTTGTGAACGGGGACAATAGCTGGGAGAGAAATCTTTCACAGTGTATAACATATGTATTTTTAGATTTCCCAAGCAAGGGGATTTATAATAATTTGAAAATATAAAATCAAATATTTGGATGAAAAAACTCCACAAACCTGAGAAAAAAGAAAGCATAAGCTTTGGAGATCAACTTGAGCTTGAGTTGCAGCTCATCTCATCATCTTGCGAGAATAACCCAGCTATTCGATTCTAGATTCAGTGGTTTGCTTTTTCCTTGGAGTAGAATTCCATAACCTCATTCACTGGCTCCCTGAGAGGTACACTGGCTCCCTGATCGCTGTTGGGCTCGGCTGTGGGACTGGCAGTGAGCCTGAGAACTAGGAGAGTCTGAGCAGAAGCTTTAAGAAGCCAGTGCACTGAGGAGTCCTTGCCTTCCTCTCGCTCTGCCCAGAACCAAAAGTCTTAAGTAGGGGATGCTTCCACAGCTTGGATTTGGTAATAAAGTTAAAGAGCCACAGCTGGCCTGTAGATGCTGCTGCTGACATTCCACGTGAGCAAAACAAACTTCTGTGGTGGAAAACCACTCTGGTTATTCCCCCAAATTTTTATCTTGAAAAACTTCAGAATAAAGTTGAGAGAGTAGTACAATCAACATCTCACTTAACTTCACCAAATGTTAACATTTTGCCACATTTGCTTAATTTCTCATGCTCCCTCTTTCTATATAGAACCCTCTATTTTTCTTGAACGATTGGAGTTGGTTATAGGCATAATGATACTGTACCCCTAAATATTCCACAATATATGCTAAGAATAAGGACTTTCTTCTCTGTGACCACTACACTATTATCACATCCAAGAAACATAATGTTGATACAACAATACTATTTAGTATATAGTTCATATTCAAATTTCTCTGTCATAATAATATTCTTGGTAATTTTCTTTTTCTGATCCCAGATCCATGTGAGGATCATACATAGCTATTAGTTGCATGTCTCCTTAGTTTCCTTTAATTTAGAATGATTCCCTGATCTTTTTTGGTCCATCTTTCATGAGACTGATATTTTTGAAGAGTTCAGGCTGGTTGTTTTGTAGATTTTATCATTTTTTGGATATACTGATTTCCTCATAATTCTTTAGATTCAGGATAAATATTTAAGGAATATTCTATGGGTGATATTGTTTACATCACAACAAGGCACAGATAATGTTAGATTGTCCCATTTTGGGAGATGATAAGTTTGACTACTTTGCTAAAGTGGATCACCACATTTCTCCATTCATTTCCTTTATCCTTTTGTGCTTTATCCATAATCTGTGGAATGATACTGAGAAACTATGTGACAATCAAGATGCCCAACAAACTTTCTCCATTGGTTTAGCATCCATAGATGATCTCTTCCTGAATCAGTTGTTACATTGGTAGTTGCAGAATGGTGATTTTCCCCCATTCTTTTATTCTATTATCTGGCATTCTTTTGTAAGGAAAACTTCCTCTCTAATGCTACATATTTATTTTTTTAGATTTAAATTTTTAAAATTGAAGTATCATTGATCTTGTATTAGTTTCAAATATACAACAGTGGTTCAACAATTACCAATATCATTAAATCCTTACCCCCTCCTAGTATGGTTGCTATCTGTTACCATAGGAAGACGTTACAGCATCATTGCCTTTATTCTCCATGCTGTACTACTATCCCCGTGACCAATATATATATATTATGATTGGGAATTTTTGTGCCCCTTTACCCCCTTGCACTTCCACCCACCAGCCCTAACCTCTCCCCCGTGGTCACCACAGGTCCTTTCTCAGTGTCTGTGAGTCTGCTGCTGGTTTGTTCCTTCTGTTTTGTATTGCTTTTGTATTTCACAAATAAGTGGAATCATATGTTGTCTTTCTTCACCTTGTTTATTTCACTGAGCATAATACCCTCTAGATCCATTCCTGTTGTTGCAAACACTGCCATTAATTTTTGAATATCACTATGAACTCATGGATTTTTAACATACCTAATGTTATAATCCTTAATCATTATTCATTTTGTTATTTAAACTCTCCTAAATTTGTACAATGGGAGTCTCTGTATTTAAGCAGGGTCTTGTGTCCTTTTAACCTGCTTCTGTCTGTCTTTGAATATTTTCTTGTTTTTTTGGCAAGATGTTCCAGACTCACCTTAGATATTTACTGCCATAGACCTGATTCTTTTTATTTAAGAGTGAGACTAAGATTTGGGGAGAAGGTTGATAAAGAAGGAGGCCAGAAAGATTTAGAGTAAGAAAATATTTTGGAGGAGCTCTTGGCTAAACTCTACCTTGGTGGTATGTCTCTCAAGATCTCCAAACCAGAATTTCCTCTCCTGGAAAATGAAGATTATTATGCCTATTGCATGACTAGGTTGTGAGAATTAATAAACACGATTGATTAGCATATGTTCAATATGACTGGCATATATTCAATATTTGTAGACATTACTAGCATCCTTCCATGTTAATTTCTGTGATACTTGTGGCTTCCAATTGCTGTTCCCAATGTGTGGGTAAAATTGTAATATTTCCAGAATTTCTTACCTGGCTTTAGTACATTTGCATATCAATAGGCATTCAAAGGTGGAGAGAAGTATGGCTTTAGGGCATTTGCACCATTCCTCAGGGGTGGAGAGAAGTTCATCTCCATATCAATGGGTAATTACCTGGGCAACCAAGGGCGTGTCTAAACCTGAGAGGTTAAGGGGAAGGGCTGGCTGGCTCACCAGTTTTGCTGCTGCTGGAGCAGGAGAGAGACATGGGCCAGACTGCAGTTTGTAAGCAGTAAATGGGTTTTAAACTTTATTTCTCCCTTTGACTGGTTCTGGTTTTTAGAAGTATTTTGCCCTGGGATTTCCTCTCCCCGACTAACACAATGTGATTTATGATTAAACTTGCTTAAATTTATGTTCTGAGGCTTTGTTTATACATTGGTCTAAAACATTCTGAAGGCAATTAGATGGGGTTAAATGGGGAAGTCTCTATTAAAATACTGGTAAGACAAAGAGCTTTCAAGGAAATAACTATGCAAATTTAAGGAGGAAACAAAGGATACACACAACCCCTACATACATAACATATATGAAATAT
>JAVSCE010013230.1:0-14934 GCA_032199065.1 Smutsia gigantea | reverse complement strand
GGAGTAATCTCCCAAGGTCTGAGCCCTGAGTACACGCAAGGGGAGCAATTTATATTATTTTGATAAGTGGCATTTTGGCATGTGCAAGGCAAAAGAGGAACCCAGAGAAGGAGGGGAGGAGAGAGCTGGGGGTGCTCTGCTGACTTTGCCAAATGGGGGAAAAAAGCGGTTTACTGACCTTGATGGCTGTGTTGAATATTTTCCTTATCAGCATTACTTACTATGACATTTAAAAATATTTGGTAAAGTTATTAAGCCAGTTTCAAATTGTCTCTTTTTTCTTTTAAGAACATAAGATGAAGATGAAAAAGAAGCATTCAGAAGAGTTGCCTTAATTCTTGCTAAGCCTTCCCTGCAGGCTCCACCACAGAGGAAGGGATTTCCCTTCCATCAGGGCAGCTGAACCTGGCTGGTGGTGGATGAGGCTGACACCTATGTGACCTTGAAATAGTTAACAGTTCCTATGTTGCTAAAATTTTGGTTCACACCAAAAATAGTTTATACAGGTTGTATAACAGCTGCTGTTGCAATTATGCCTAATGGAAGGATTTGATTCACACCGAAAACACTTACATGTGTTTTGAGTGGCTCAAACTTCTGGTTTCCTAGGAACTAACTATACAAGTCTCCCCCTGGGGACTCTGAAATCATCCTTCTTACTTTTGCCTGGTTCACTGCCTTGGAAACATTCAAAACAGATTGCTGATCTGCTTCTAGGCACTGGGCTTTTGAGACTTGCTTGTCCCTTTTATTTAGAAAAAATCTTTTTCTGATTATACAAGCAATTACATGCTCACTGTACAAAATTTGAAAAAGACAGAAAAGTATAAAAAGAAACAGAAGAGGAATCACTCACAACCTACCCCTCAGAGGCAATCACTGTTAACCTGGTGGCATATTGCCTTCCAATTTTGTTTCCATGCACTTTTTACATAGTTGAGTTCATCCTGGGCATATAAGTTCATATACTGCTTTTGTCATGTAATGTGTTAAAATAAGCCATTTCTGACAAACCATGCTTTTTTTTACATAAGATTACATTTATGTAGATGCACTCTGACTTACATTACTATTGCCCTTTTACTCATCACATAAGTTGTTTCTACTGTTTTCCTGTTTTAAGTAACATTGAAGCATGTTTCTTTAGGAATAAAGACTATCTGAATTTGAAACCATTGCCAATTTCTAATGCTGATGATGGTGTTGCCTAACAGTTGTACTCCAGTAAGGTACTTAGAAATTTTCTCCTTGTAATCATCACAGTGCATACCAGGACATTTTAAGCCCACCTTCTAACAGGCAGCTCTCCTGAAAATAGGGGACAAGGAAATAAATGAAATCATGGTATCAATGATAGAAAGGACAAATGTGTTGTCTTAAAACCCAAATATACTGACATTCCTCACCAGCAACAACAATGGTATCCTTTATTTTCAGACCAAACTCCTATGTATCTATTTCTGCATTGTGCTTTGTTCTTATCTGAAATGTTCAGTCAAAAAACTTTTCCATTCTGTTTGTTCTGGCAGAAATTTTTCAAAGGGCCAAGGGCCAAGAGGCACCTTGTTCAGTTTAGCTGTGCATTGCTAGCTAAGCTAATGCCTGCCATAAAAGAGGTTTCATTAAAACTGGAATATGTTTTAAAATATTATACTGGCAATTTAATTAGTGCTAAAGACCAATAAGGTTTGGAAGGAAATACATTTTCTCATTCTAATTCACACCCCTCCAAATCTTTCTCAAAAATAAGATTGTAGTTGTTTTAAAGTACTCAAAAGAAAAAGTGTGGCTATGAGAAAAAACAGAAACAACATTAGTAAAATGTTGATAATTGTTGAAACTAGGTGATGGGTATGGATTATATTATTGTCTGTATTCTTGGGTGTGTTTGAAAATGTCTATAATAAATAAAGAAAGAGAAAGAAGACACTACAGGGCATCTAATAATTAAAAGTGAAAAAACAAAATAAAAACAAAAAGACCCCCATGCAAAAGGTAACATTTGATCTGGTTTAGGCTAGAATTCCCTCACCTGTAACTCACTTTCTAAAACAGCTAGGAAACTACATAAGCAGTTGTAAGGGGCACATTCAGTTATGTAGTTTCTTGCCTGTAATAGTTTACCTCTTTGTGACAAACAGGAATCCTGTTGGTACCGATATAATTGATGAACTGATATTATATTAGCTTAGAAAATGTACTTCAATTAATTACTACCGCCTCTCACACCTGGCAGAAGGAAAAGATAGGAGAATGTGACTGACTTTACCATTTTTCAGAGGCTAACCATCCTTACTACCGTCTGTTACCCATACAAAGCAGAGAGATGTTCCAGCAGCATGGACAAAGCATGGCCTTTGAGTTGTCTGTGACACGTGGCCTCCTTCTGATGCTGACTTCTTCGCCGGAACCAGTTATTCCACCCAGTTTGTCCAAGTTTCTACCCTAGCATCCATCATGTGCTATTAGGATATATCTCCCTACCTGTCTTTCTTTCCCCCCAGAATGCCAACTGTTTCAAAGTCAAGACTGTTTTATTCAGTTTCTGTTTTCATAGTGCACGGTACAGTCTCTGAAAATGGGCAGGGAGCATAAATGTATGATAAATGAAAGGAATTAATACACATAATTATTGGAACTGGAGTATGTAGATGGAGGGTTACAATCTGGCATATGTTTATTAGTTGATACAATCTTAAGAAAGTTCCTTGGACTATGTGAGTCTCAGCTGCAAAATGGGAATGACAATGCTAAGCTTTCCTACTTCACAGTGTTATTGCAAGTCTCAAAATCAACTTAAAGTAGTGCATATGAAAGTATTTTTGGAAACTAAAAGGAGGGAAGGCCACCTGTGTTGTGTTAAGGAAGGAGGCAATATAGTATGGTGTTTATGGCTCCTATCATTGGGTTACTGTGAGAATAAAATGAGGTGACATGTAAAATACTTGGCAAGGTACCTGGGACAAAGTAACCTTTCCAGAAATGGAAACAGGGAAGATTATTCTCTTGTATATAAAAAGATCATTTACAAGAGAATATGAGCACAGTGGGACTATATGGGAGCTGGTAAAATGGGCCAGATGTCCTTTAAAATGACCACTTGACCTCTCTGATATTATGGAGAGCAATTTGGAACCCTATCTAAATAATCGTGTCATATCTAATAATCACGTCCAAATAACATCAAACCCATACATGGTCTCTATGGCTGGCTTGTGTCCTCACTAGGGAACAGGTCTTGCCCTGGGACCTTCCACTGATGGACATGGGGAGAAGGGGAGAAAGAGCAGAGTGTCAAGGGCCCATAGGGGCAAGAGTCACATCTGGAACACCTTCCAATTTCCACAGAACTCTGTTGTAGAGCAGCATCCTGGGAACTGGAACCCCATGCTAATAGAACTGGATTTTACACTCTGAAGACTCAAGCCACATTGTGTTTCAGTGGATTGTTGTGAAGAGGTTCAAAGTCACCCTCTCTGGAAAACAAACTGAACCTGAGAACAACTGTAACTCCAAGACCTATACATTCCCAGAGCCAAGTTAGCCTCCCCCTGAATTCATTTGTGGATGGTTTCACTGTGTTCACTTTATTTCAGAGACTTGAAAATCTTATTTAAAAGCTGAAAACCTTATTGAACTTTCAAGTCAGAGATTTCTGCCTGCCTCATTGTAGATTATACATGACACCCAAGAGAAAAAGTAGCAAAAATCTCAAAGAACATTATGTGACCTGAGCAATCTTACACTTGGGTTTGATTATTGTCTAGTTTTAGTTGGAAGCTGAGAAAAGTTCCTGCTTGTTAGGGCCCTTTATAAAGAAATTTTGAAAAAAATGTTTGTAATCTCACCTCCCAGATAATTTGTACTGGAAAAAATACACAATTCATATACAAGATTAGAAAGCTCAAACACCGAAAGATAGGTCATGACAAATGGAAGCCTTCCCTTCCCCCTCCACCAGCACATTTTCCTCAGGATAACTTTTTTTTTTTTATCAATTTCTTACATTTCCTTGCAGAAAAAGTACTAATTTTCTCAACTCCTTAGCAGCATTTGTCTTATAGTTCATCACTCCATCCTCCTTAAAACTTAGTTTCCAGCCCACACCCCCACCCTGGTTTTCTTCCTCCCTCTTGGGAGGTACCTTCTCAGTTTGTTTTGCTCATTCTTTCATCTTTCCCACACTTGCTTGCCCCAAATAGACCTGATAATCTGTTTCCTTATCACTTGGGACTAGAAAATAGAGAGATAGCCATATCCAGCTCTGACAAAGACAACTGGGTCCTAGGTCCAAAGGCTTACAATCTATCTATGGCAAATTGTTTTCAAAGATGACCGTGACAGTCCCTCCAGTCCTGCAGGCCCACTTGAAATGTGACTTTGTTCCTCCTTCCATAAGGAAAAAGAGTCTATTGTTTGCCATTTGGGAAGCTATCCTACTGGAAAGACAAGCTACATGAAGCAGAACCAAGACACACCACCCAAGAATCAGAAACAAGACCCAAGACATTTGCGTAGGGCCATCTTGGGTCCTCCAGCCTCAGTTGAGCTGCCCCAGCTGACACCATGTGGAGTGTAGGCAAACTCCTGAGCTCTGCCTGAATTTCTGAGCCTCAACATAATAAGCAAAAAAATGGTTATTTTTTTTACTACATTTTTGGGTTGCTTGTTATATAGTAAGTGATGACTGAAACAATAGTGCCAAGAATCCATATTCAACCAACTGAACTTTAGTTTGACTCTGACAAGCTATGGGCCACACGTGCAAGTCCACCCATGTTTCTACCAATAGCCAGATGAGGCCTGACAAAAGGATGAGTCATTAGTTCTATCAGCTCTCCCACTAGCTAAACAGAACTACTTTTCTGTCAATCTCTGCTCTTCAAAGTAATCAAAGCCAAGTTCTTACAAGTTAAAGATCACAAAAATACTTTTTGATGAGCTCATTGTATTCTTTTTAATCCAAATTAAGGATAAAAATAGCACATTAACCACAGCTAGGGGCTATGCTAGGCATATTATATGTCCCAACTCATCTAACACTACAACTCACTTAAAAAAAAATTTATTGCAGCACATACAATAAAATGCCCAAATCTTAGTGTACATCTTGATGAATTTTGACATGTGACTCATGTAACCATCACCCAGGTCAAGATATCAAACATTCTCACTAATCATTTTTCCCCTTTCACCTATTTCACCAATGCCCTCACCCACCTCCCCTTTGGCAATCACCAGTCTGTTTTCTGTGTTTATGAATCTATTTCTATTTTTTTGTTGGTTCATTTGTTTTGTCTGTTTGATTCCACATATAAGTGAAGTCATATGATATTTGTCTTTGTCTTATTTCACTTAGCATAATACCCTCTAGGTCCATCCATATTGTCACAAATAGCAAGATTTCATTCTTTTCATGGCTGAATAATATTCCATTGTAAAACTGTACCACATCTTTATCTATTCATTTAATGATGGGCACTTAGGTTGCTTCCTTATCTTGGCTATTGTAAATAATTCTGTGATAAACATAAGAGTGCATATATCTTTTTGAACTGATGATTTAGTTTTCTTTGGGCAAATTCCCAAAAGTGGAATCACTAAGTCATAAGTATTTCTATTTTTATTTTTTTGAGAAACCTCCATACTGCTTTCCATAGTGGATGAACCAGTTC
Organism: Smutsia gigantea; assembly: GCA_032199065.1. Classification (NCBI taxonomy): domain Eukaryota; kingdom Metazoa; phylum Chordata; class Mammalia; order Pholidota; family Manidae; genus Smutsia; species Smutsia gigantea. The sequence goes on along the minus strand of JAVSCE010013230.1, from coordinate 9,259 downwards.
ACATTCCCACCAACAGTGTATGAGAGTTCCCTTTCCTCCATATCCTCACTAATACTCAGAAAAACTCACTTGAAATAATTAATGTTACTCCCATTTTATAGATGAGAAAAATGAGACTTAGGTTAACTAGGTTATCAAGGTCACGCACACGGATGGAAAAAGTTGGAAGAGAGAATTGTATTCGTGTTTTCTAACTCCAGACATTCCACACTCTTAACCAGCATGCATAGTACTTTCCATTCATTAGGAAGGTGACTGACCTTTTTCCCTAAGGTGTCAAGACTGCTATGGTGCAAGGTGGGTCAGGGTGGAGGGAAGGGAATGGTCATAGCAGCCTCGCCTTGCCCCCACCATGGCTGTCCTCATTTCTCACTTCCATCCCAGATGCCAGATGGAAAACTCCCTCTCTTACCTTCTGAATACAAACCAAAACCCATAGTTACACTGGCCCCAGGAAACTGTCAATCTGCCAGCTCTGTAATCAGACAGAATTCCAGTGCTTATGCATACTAGGAGACATGTACAAGAATATTCATGGTAGCACTGTTTTGAAACAGTGAAAAGCTGGAAATATCCAAAATGTCCATCAAAGTTAGAAGGTACAAATTATGATACATTCATACAATGATATGCTATACAATAAAAAAGTGAACCAACTCTAACTATCCACAACATGGATGAATCTCACAAATAATGTGGCTAGAAAGAAGACAGTGGCAAAATAATAATACAGACAATCACAACTATATAAACATCTGTAAAACAAAACTATGTTGTTTAGGAATGCTTATGGGGAAGACACACCTGTAGAGAAAAGCAGAGAAATGATTATCACAATAGTCAGGGGAGGGGTTACCTCTAGGATGGAGAGAGGAATGTCCTAAGTGTGGGTGCTGGGAGGCAGGATAGTGAGGAGGTAGGGGTTATCAAGGTGTTCTATTGTTTAGCGTGGTTACTACATGAGTGATTGATGGCTTTATAAGTGTTCTTTTAACTGGCAGTTCCCTTCGGAATGTTTCTGTTTTCTTAACGAAATAGAAAGGAAGGTCACCAGATGGTACCGAGGATGAGAGAGGAGGTATGAAAGACTTGATGGGAAGGAAGATGGCATGAAAACCAGAGACACCGGAGAATGAACACCAGAGGAAGGTACAGTATTGTTTTTCTCACTCTTTTAAGAAAGCTTTAAAATTTCTCCTGATTTATTATGCTTTCTCTCTCATATGTAATGTATTTTATTAACTTCAATATACTACACTATATGTAGTTATCCCTAACACTTAAATCACAATGCTTTTTAATGGATAAAAATTAATTTTAAAAGAATTTAATTTGGGGAAGTGGGAACTCACACTTCTATGGGAGCATAAATAGGCTCAACCACTTTAGAGATCCATTAAGAAACACCTGCTAAGAATTCCCTAAGGCTCAGTAAGTACACCTGTAGGTGTGTGAATATAATCTGTAGATTATAGACAAGAGATGACACCAAAAAAGTCAGGGAGACAGACAAGTCACCAGGCAATTAAAACATAGTGTGATCAATACTAAAACGAAGGCAGCACAAGATGCCATTGGAGTATCCAAGAGGAAAAACCTAATCCATTTTACAGATGAGAAAATTGAGACTCACATTAACTCAAGTATGCTCAAGTTCACACAGCTGGGAAAGTTGGAGGAAGGGATTCCAGTCAAGTTTTCTAACTCCAGATATCCTACAGGCTTAACCAGCATGCCTATTATCTCCCATACATTGAAATCCTTCCCTATTTGAAACAGTGCTGTTACAGCCTTAATTTGTTCTGTAAACTTTCACAAGAGTGAATGTGCAGATTTCTCCTTGGCTGAAATTAGTAGTGTTAGGTGTTTTCATTCTACCTTATTATGACTAAATTCACTGTTCTCTCAGTATGCTCAAAGGTGTGCTCACTCCTATTCTGAGTACAGGATCTAGTGACACCTTAATCTCTGCTTTTTATGGCAGAGATTCATTCCATTGAAGAAGTATTATATGTTAAGGGAGTATCACAAACATAGCAGGTATTGCAGCAAATACATTTTATGTCAATTCTGGGAATCTATATGGGATTCTCCAGGGAAAAATGGCTCTTTTTATTTTGAGAAAGTATAGTTTCCAACAAAGTATGTAGCTTTGGGAGGCACACCTAGGGCTGTAGATAGAGAAAAGGGACTCCTCTCTGACCAACTACCACAGCCAACCTAACCTTGTTGGTCAATCAGGAGACATAGGCCGTCACCAAATCACCTCCAAATCTAACGGTCTAGTGGCTTTTATTCCTAATCGACATGATCTAAATGTCATGTCCAGATGCCAGCTATGAAGCACTTCTAGTGCTTGACCCATTCCTATCATATCAACATGGACTGCTTTAATAGTTTTGTGGGTTTTCCATCCTGATTTCTCCTTTGGTTTTCTATTTACAAAGACGTGAATCAATAGGATGTGTTCATTTATTTTAGCTGTGTTTTCTTTTCTACATGTTTTTGATGTCCAAATTCACTGAATTGAGTCCCTGCAGGTGCTGCATTATTGAAATTTGTGCTCAAACTTTTATTTTTTTTAGAAAACATGGTCACACAAGACTCCATCTCATCTGACATAGGAATTACAGAGAGGATTCCTGAATGGTTGACTTTGTAACAGGCCTCTGTAGGAGGTCAAGGAGGGTGAGTGAGCAATGATACAGCTGTGGCTGTAGATTCAGGAAAAAGGAAAATAAATAAGGTTTGAAGACTCCATTTCTGAAACTTGTAAGTCAGGTGGGTGGCATTTTAAATCGTTTACTAGCTTCTTATTTGCCATAAGTATGAATGACCTTGGATAAAGGGTAAATGGACTCCTTAAGGTATATGATCAGTAGAACATTCAACACTTGCAATGTGGAGCTTGTTGTCTCTGTAAAAATCGTTTGATTAAAACCAAGGAACCAAGGGCCAACCAGGCCAGTTGTGGAAGGGAAGTGGCTGGCTCTAACAACACATGTGGAGTGAGGATTCAATTACCATCCTTTCTGAATAAGGCCTGGAGTACAGAGCCTAGAAGTTCCGCTACTGAGTTCTCTATAACTCTCTCAGACCTAAATCTCTCTTCATTTCCAACATCCGCAGTGTTGGAACCTATGTCTCTTCCTTATGAGTTTGCCATCCATCTGACCCACCACACCTTTGTGAGCCTCTGTCTCAGCTTACCTTCTATTCACAAAAGGAACTGACCTTGAGGTGGGAACTGGCTCTCTTCCAAAGGCCAGCGCACCTGTGCAGCACCTCTGAGGAGAACAAAGCCAGGATCACAGAGGAATAGTCTATTCAGCATCTGAATACCAACAAAAGCTAGCAATTCAGGCTAAGATGTTCATGAGAGGCTGAGGGACTTGATTAGCAGGCAAGTACCCTTAGAGATGTGTTGGACAAGAGGTTGGGAACATGGGCTTTGTGTTCCAGTCCTGCTTCTTCTTGACCTCTCTCTGTTAGGCTCAGTCTGAAAGCATAAAAAGAATATTAGTTATACTTTGTATATGTATGTGGGGAAGTTGGGGTTCCTATGGCCAGGATCCTCACTGAACTTAAACCACCTGATGATGTAACTGGCCTGTTGCTAGGCTACCGCTTCCACACCTTTAGGCAATAAGCTATTACTGTGCTATATAGAAAGCTCGGCCCAGTGCTCTGGGCGGAGGCAGAGATGCTAGTGCTCGACCTCCTGCTGGGAGAACAAGCCGGGTAATAAACCCTTTCACCCCAAAGAACGTTCTGCTGTCAATTTCTTTGGTCGCATTGAATCCATAGTGAACTTGCCTGGGGCTGAAACCCCTTGGCAAGACAATGTACTAACAGGAAAAGCACATTTTCCAGGGGCTCGTACATAAAAAAAAAAAAAAGCCCAGGACTGTGGGGTATCACTTATACTCATGCACAACTATGGCCATGAAACAGGAAGGACATCTTTCATATAAAGATTACCAACTTCCTCTTCTTCCTTCCCACTTCATATCCAGTATGAGGAACCTATTTAGAATTCAATCATTCAACATGCATCTAATTATAGCTCATTTTCCATCATTATTGTTTGTCTTGGTCTTGCGGTTTCATGGCTTTCAGTATGTTAGCTGTTCCTCGACAATGTGTGCAGCTGACTGGCTTTTCCCATACCTCTTGGAAGACTGTGTCCAACATCTTTACAACTCCTAAAACTGACCTTGAGTCCAGTGAAAACAGCCCATAATGGCAGCTTGTACGTGACCCAAACCAGTTATCCAAGGCAGTGGAGCACCCTCCCTTCCACATGCCAACATTTTAGTCACTTCCATGGACAATGCCCCTGATCAAAACTTTAATATGACTTTTGAAGTTGATCATATTATAAAGCTACAGTTAGTAGGGGCATAGGGCAGTTGTGGACGTCCTCAAGCTTTTTGCGTGTGTGAGAGAGAATTTTTAAATTGAGGTTAAAATGACATAAAATTCACCATTTGAATGTGTACAAAGTTTTTAGTATAGTCACAGTATTGTGCAATGATCACCACTATCTAATTCCAGAGCATTTCCATCACTCCAGAAAGGAACTTCATAGCTGTTAGCAGTCGCTCCCAATTCCCCTTCCCCGCATTCCCTAGAAATCGCTAATCTACTTTCTGTCCTTATGGATTTGCCTACTTTGGATATTTTATATAAATGAAATCATACAATATGTGGCCTTTTGTATCTGGGTACTTTCATTTAGCATAATATTTTTAAGGTTAATCCATATTGTAATATTCAGCAGTACATCATTGCTTTTATGGCTGAATAATATCCCACTGTATGAAGGTAACACATTTTGCTTACCCGTTCATCAGTTAATGGACATTTGAGTTGTTACACTTTTTAGCTATGATGAACAATGTTTGGTCCTTTGTGAATGTAGCCCATTCCTCCCTCTGGCCTTGGGAATGTGGCCTGAAATTTTCAAGGCTTCCCTGAGCTGGAGGGGGAAGGATGGGAATACAGTGAGATAAAACACCGCAATACTTGCTCTTCTTACTAACAACCAGCTATTTTTCTTGAGGTGCTCCTCATGTAGCTGCAAGTCTTTGGTTAATTTTGAGATTTCCTAAAACGTTGATTCTGACAGTTTTTGCCAGTTTTATCATTGTTTTTAGGGAGGGACAAAATTCCAGAGTTCCATGTTTTACTGACATGTCACATCAAGTGTTAAATAAAAATAGTCCACATGTACCTGGAGATCTGATGACTGGATAAGTAAAAAAATCAAGTTCTTTTGTCCTCAGACTGCAGATGCCCCAGGTATTATAGTTCTTTCTACTGTGGCGTTGGTAATAAATTCAGCTTCGCCTCATGCTGTAAATCCAACTAGTCCAAGCTCACAGAGAACAGCCTTTATCCAGCTGGCAGAAAGCATTAGGAAAGGGATGACAAACATGCCCAGCCTGAGAAGCCCCAAAACTCAACTTTGAGCAGGGCCTGCAACTTTCTCCAGAACACAGACTGTTGCTGAAACCTGGCTGACTCTGAGCCTCCTAGGAAATTGCTAGGTCATAAAGTTGGCTCCATTAATAAATTTCAAGCAAAGATCTGAGCACATGTCATCAAGTCAGACATGCAAAGCCACACAGCAACTCTCTGGCGATGATAAGGCATACATTTTGGACTCACATTCACATCAGTAGTCACTAGAATTTATCTGGAATCACCACTTGGCCGAGAATTTATAAAATTAAAAATAAAAATGTAGAAGGGATTTCTGTGGAATATACTGAACCAAATTTAAGGACAAGGGCCCTAAAGTTCTTCTTGGCTCATCTTCAGATTGTTTGGGACTGAATTAAGCAACTAGAAACTATAGGAAAAACAAGAAATCTGTTCAAGTGTATTGCATGATTTTGGGCAACTGATGTTCTGGGCATTGGGTTGACATTGGACACGCAGAGAACAGAATATACTCCAGCAAACCACGTGACCTAGCAGTGCTTAGTATTTAGGTAGTCATCATAATGTAATGTTGGTTTTTGGCTTTTAAGCTGTAGAATCAGCCCACAGACAAAGCATGGAAGACAATTTGGTTACAAAATAGAATATAATGTTATTAATTTTGCTAAGACGATAGGCAGGGAGTAGTAGCAGGGAGGAGAGAGTGACGTGAAAGCCTGGGTCCCAACATCTGCACTTCACAGAGCGGTAGTTAATAGATACTGTTGCAAAAAAATGAAATAGGGAAATGCAAGTATATTGTTTACTTTACAAAGAACAAAAATAATAAAGCATTAAAATGTTTTAATAAAACATTTAAAAATTTGGTTAGTCGGTTTAATTATCTTCATTCATAGGCTCATAATAATACCATAATAATATGTAAAATTGATAAATAAAAAATAGAAGAATAGATATAGAATTAAAAGTTACAAAATAGACATCAGAAGAACTAAAAAGATAAATAATAACTCTAGGTTGTGGAGCTGAGGTTGTAGAGTGGTGGCTACTTCCTTAACTATGAATAAATATGTAGAAGTAATGTGTGTATATGTTGTAAAAAATTAATGAAACAGAAAGACTAACAATGAAAAACAGATATCCACTTTTAGCCATTTCTTTTCCTAGTGATATTTTTATGATTTATAGAATAAAAATAAATGGTAGGATGAATATATAGATTGTATATTTATACATTATGATACTATATAGTAATGAGAAGGAATAATACACAACTACATCCAAAATACAGATGACTCCCAGAAACAATGTTGTGTTCAAGAAGCCAGCCACAAAAAAGTACAACCTGTATCATTCCATTTATATAGTAAGTACAAAAATTAACAAAACCCATCTGCAGTGTTAGAAGCCAGGGGTTGTTAACCTTGGTGACAGGTAATGACCAATGAGGATTCTGTGTATGGGATGTTCTCTTTCCTGATATGGTTGCTAGTTACCAGAGATGTTGATGGGCACACCTTAGTGATGCTTATTTTCATATGTGTGTTATACTTCAATAAAAGCTTAATGATAATAATAATAGTGATAGATAATACTTAAATGGTGTTTACTATGTACCAGGCTTTGTTCTAAGTGATTTTGCATTCATTAATTCGTATGGGTGTGTCTAGACATACCCACTGGCACCCATCCTTTGCTCTTGCCATTTTCTTCACCTGCAATGCTCCTACTCTCAACTTCATGTGATTGGCTCCTTTCTGCCATCCAGGTTTAAGCCCAGTCTCAACCATATTGCTCTATTTTATTACTTACTGCTTATCACAACTTGAAAGTTTTCCTTTTTATTTATTTCTTGATAGTTTGTTGCTTATCCCCACTAGAATATAGAAGGTCCACGAATATAAGGATCTTATCTCTCTTCTCCATATTAGTCCAGGGGGCTGTATTTAAAGCACAATTTTGATGAATGTCATCCCCTTCTTAAAATCCTACGAGTGCCCCCTCACTGCTTTTAATGTATATCTCAAGTCTTTGCTATGGCTTCATTCACATTTATCCTTTACTAACTTCTGAGGCCTTGTCTTTCTTCATTTTTTACTTCCCATGGAAAGTTCAGCCACACTGAATCAGTTTCACTTTTCCCAGTGCACTAACTCTCATTCATCTTAAGTTTGTGAGCCTTGTGTTCTTTCTGCCTGGGACGGACTCACCTTGCTTTTCCCCTTCCTTACCCAATTAACTTTGCAGCCTGATGGCTTTATTTTAGACAACCCTGACCCTAAGAAGCATCCAGGATCCAAACAGGGTGGGAACCTCTCCTACATGCTCCCTTAGAATCTTCAACTGTCATGTGCAGTGCTCAGGTGGACGCCAGGAGGAGATGCGCAGTTCCCTGTCCTATGGAAATCCTGCGGAAAGCTGTGCAAGGGCCAGATGTGGACACATTGGGTCTGTGCTCCAGGAGAAGGAACCAGGCTCCTGGTGTTCTCCTTTTTATAGAGCAAGTGAGACAGCAGCTTTGCCAGAAGAACAAAAAGAGCTTCAGTTTTGATACCAAATAATCAGAGCTTAGATGTCAGTTTTCCTAGGAATTGCTGGTAATGCCAGCTTCTCAGTAGCTGGAAGCCTTGGGGAAAACTGAGGTCACATGCAGCCCCTCTAACTGAGGGGAAAGGGGTCCCTTATAAAGTTCATCTCCAGGCAGTCCTGAAAGAATTCCTGATGTCATTCATCTCACCACTATTTTAGTAATTATCATACTGCATTAAAACAGGGTGTTTACTTTGTCTCTTCAAGTAGTCTGAGTAACTTTTTAGGCCAGGGACTCTTGTTTTATTGACTATTATGTCTCTAGCCCCTAGTTGGGTTTTACATACTTTGGTTCCTTCGAACCAATCAATGAATGAACGACATGCTCTTTGAAATTACACTTGGAAGGAGCTGTCCAGCTATGGTATTTAATAGGCCTCTCTTATTTACATGTATGTTACTGTCTGAGCCTTAAAAAAAAATACCATGATGGTTGGAAAATTTTGCTAAGAGCTGAATGAGAAAAATCTCAAAGCTGGGAAGAACTCCTTAGTGTCATTACAGTGGAGAATGATATTTCCTTGACTCCTTACTTTGTGTCTGCGTGTGTGTGTGCACACATGTGCACACATCCATCCATGCTTCTCCACTGTCTTAAGTCATGATCACAGAGAAGGACAAAACACTTATTTTGGAACTTGAATTGAAACCATATCAGAAGTCTTCCTAACTCCAAGCTTAGTCTCTGAAGACATAAAGTTACTATGAAACATTGGACTATGTAATGCAACAAAATCTCCCTTATGAATAAATTTCACACTTTTTAAAACATCTCTAAACTTTTGTGGAACATGCTACTGTCTTCCTTAGATGTTTTTTGGATAAATTATAAAGCCATAGCAACAGAAGAACTATTTATTTTAGTAAAGCAACAGGGTTCTGAATGGTCCCCTCCCTTATTACTGTGAAAGCTCCAGCCAGGCTCATTTCCCTCTTGCTTCTGGGTGGAACAGAACAAACTCCCCTGAAGGAATGTAGGAAAGGATCCTTTCATCCGTGCATTACTTTGACTCCCATGCAGTTTTCTCCTGATCTTTCTATGAAACTAAGAGTTCCTTAAGGAGCTACAGATAATTCAAGGTCTACTTAAGGTGAAGGAGGAAGCACAGACCAACAGAAATACTCGGAGTCTGATTAATTGCAGTGAGGAAAATCATGGAATTACTCAACGGGAGAAGTAGGTATATGAGTATTAAGGCCCACCTTAGAGAAAGGTCCCATT
>JAVSCE010013229.1:0-32649 GCA_032199065.1 Smutsia gigantea | reverse complement strand
GGAAGTAGAAATATAAAACATTTACTGTGTAACTGGAAGGTCACTGACACAAAGGAGAAACAAAAATGAAATCAAATTAAAAGATTGCTTAGAAAGCCATTCAGTGGCTTTCAGAAAAAATACAAGTATGATTATATTGCTGGATTTTTTTCTCTTTCTTAATGCAATCCTCAATAATAGTGAAAGTAAAGAATATATAAACAGCAATAACGAGCAAGTAACAATATAGTAATCAAATACCAGTTCCAATATATGTCTGACCAAAGAGAAAGAAAAAGAAAAAAATCTCCACAAATTCCATATATTTGAGCTCTAATTCCCATCCACTCTGCATACTATTGAGCAAAATTGTCACCTACCTAAGCACCACGTTCATAAAAGGGTAGCCTAGCCCTGTATTGAGTGTAATATTTTCTTCACACTTGCCCTGCCAAGAGTCAGCCCTCTGAACCTTCATCCTGGTAATCTGCTACACTTGACTCAACCTAAGATTACCAATATTCAAGTCCCAACTCATCCATTATTAGAGAAAAAGACATCAGCAATTTACTGAGAGGTAACAAAATTGTGATGAGAACATTCTAGTCAAGGGAAGCTTTATGAACAAAAACATGACACTGTAAAAGCATCTGCAGCTGTGGTTCAGTGACGTTAAACACAGAAACAGTTCAGTAGCGGGAGGACAAAGAGCCAGACCCTTGCTAAGTGGTTCAATAGGTGATGGGAGTATCTTGCTTTGAACACAATTATTTCCAATGTACAGTAGGCAGACTGATAGTTTTCCCTCAAATCTGTTCTTCCCTCCTTCTTTGGCACATGGCCAGCAAACTAGAGACTATATTTCTCAGTTTCCCGTGCCCCTAGCTGTGGCCATGTAACAAGTTCTCACTAATGGAATAGAGGTGGAGTGATGTGTGCCATATGGGCATCACTTGATTAAAAACAGATTGCTAGCCTGGACACATTTTATTCTCACTGCTTTCCAGGGGCCTCAAATGTGGGCATGGGTGCAAGTCCACCTTGACCATGCAGTTGAGGACATGCTCTAGAGGATGAGAATTAGCAAGATGAATGATGAGTAACCTTGTGAAAAAAGAAGCTGCCTTACCTGCCTGTGCCTTTTGGTTTGCCATAAGAGAGAAATAATCTCCTTTATTAAGCCATTAAACTTTGATATATCTTTGTTACAACATCTTTGCTTTTATTCTAAAAAAAATGGGAATTTATCAAAGACCTTAAGCAAAGAAAAGGACTTGATCATATATACTCTAGAATATTAACTTGGGTGGCTACATGAAGGATGGCTTAAAAGGCAGAAAGCTTCAAACTGGGAAATCAGATAGATAGGAAGTCAACTCCTGATGATTATATCTGCTAAATATTTCATAACCTGTACACTCCATTGCCACTACCACTGTGTAATATCCTTACCATCAATTACCTGGAAGATCTCAACCATCTTCTACCTGATTTTTTTTCTCCTTATATTCTTGTCCCCTTCAAATCTATCTTTCACATAGCTGCAAATTTTTTCTAAAATATAATATGACCACATCCTTCTCCTGATTAAAATACCTAATACAGTAGTTTTATCACTTACAGAAGTGGTTTCAATTTTTTTTATTTCCTTGAAGAACTTTGAAAACTTGTCACCCTTCCACATTTTAAAGCTTTTATCCTATTTGAATGGTTCTGGGATGCAATTTCCAAAATATTACAAATACTGATGTTTATTAAAACTGATGTATTACTCATTTAAAAATATTAGCAGAATCTAAACAGTGATTTGAAAGCATTTATTAAAAATTTATAAACAAACCTTTGAGTCAGAAATTTTATATAATTATTTTTGTTTCTTAAACTCATTTCTATTTGATTTGTACATGAGATTTTAGCCTTATATAGAATGTATTTTTATATTTCAAAGGCTTTTTGATTACATTAAGGCTCTTCTCTATAACAGGATTTTTTTATTCTCATGAATTGAAGTCTTAAGTGTTAATAATTTCTTGATTTAATTATTTTTACAATTATTGCTAAACAATTGGTCAAAATATAAGTTTTAGTGAATGAATCCAATGAAGTGAATGTTATTGGAATCAATGAGATAGGCTCCTTTCTCTCAATTAGTTTATATTTTCAATAACATTTAACTTATTAGAATTAGGTAGGATTCAAATCCAGTTGTATTTCATTTTTATAGCTACAAATCTTGAAACACTGGTCAAATGAATAAGAATGGAAGAAACTTTGTTAAAAAATTTCACTCAATTCTTTGAAACACTTTCAAATAACATACAAAAAAAATCACATGCCAACATAGTACCAAAAATAATTTTTAATTATCTGACATTTGACAACTCAATTATTTCCTTATCAATGTCATTGAAAGCCAAGATTTTCAAACTATTTGACACTGAAAAGGATTTTTTACCCAGGTGCTAGAATCAATCAAATTCTCAGTTTTAGGGAAGTCTACCAAAACGGCTTTCCCAAACATTCAAAAAACCATATACCCATCATGCTTTCACTAAGAGGTACCTTGTTTAACTTAACACACAGAGCTCTTTAGGAGAAATCTAAGTACTAGTAATATAAATATATTTGTCAATACTGCATAATTTTATAACATTTTAAAATTTAATTTTTGTCAAAACATTGCAACTATAAATCTAGCTCATTGTTGAAAAATGATCACCATATAAATGCATCGGCAAAACCAATCCTAATGGTCAAAGCAACCAACCAATTTAGACCTACTTTTTCTAAAAAATATCTCACTTCATTTTTCAATACAATGAATGATTTTGTATGACTCCTTACAATATCCACCTACCTACTAATTCTATTATCTGTGTCATTTTCTCTATTGAATAATTGATAATTCTCATTATGGGTCATAATTTCCTGTTTCTTTTCATGTCTGTTAATTTTTTATTAGATTCTAGACATTGTGAATATTACACTGTTGGGTGTTGGATTCCATTTTGTTTTGGCAACTGTTTAGTTTTGTTTTTGTTTGTTTCCCCCCCCTGGACACGAGTTACTTGGAAATAGTTTGATTTCAGGACATGCCTTTAAGCTTTGTTGGGCATTCTGCAGTCTTTAGGGCTAATATGGCCTCAGTCAATAGCTTTCTGGGGACTCTGTTCAATGGCCGTGTGTTAGTGGGTACCCAAGAAGAGCCTCCTAATTGTCCTATGAACTGGAAACTCCTCAATCCAGGCAATAAAATGGGCAATTCTATAGTTCAACTCAGTTGAATATTGAACCATCTGTCCTGCACTGCTTATTGTCCAATGTACGAAAACCATTGTTTCATGTATTTTGTCCTTTCTTTAGTTGCAGGTGGGGTGGGGTTTACTTCCTGTTATTTTATCATGGCCAAACATGGAAGTACAATTTCCCCATTCTTGAGTATATCTCAATTCAATGGGAAAGACATGAGACACACCACGGGCTAATATCATTAACATAACATGGCTTTACTTTTCCAAACCCTTCAAATTCTCTTTTTTGCATGATGAATGTTTTATTTTTGACAAAGATGCACCATATGAATATTTTGGATGTTTAAATAGTATTCCGTATCATGCAAGGTCTAATCCAAGAAAAAAACCACTCAGTAATTTGAACAGGTATGAGAAAAGAAATATTAACTATTTACAGGAAATTAGCTACTAAAAAAAAAGAATGCTAAAGAATATTGTAGAGCTGAGAGTATTGAAGGAAGGAATAAATTTGAAAAAAAGCACGTTTCCCAAATCTGGGGTTCATACCTCTTTAGAGAAGGTATGGTTTCAGCCTGTTAGATGATGGTGAAGTTATGTGTCAGAGTTGGTCCATGATTGCTAGGCCAAGGATGGAAGACAGGAAAACACAGGCTAGGACTTGCACACTTGACAGTGAGCACCACTGTGTGTCCTGCATGGTGCCGGATGCCACATACTGCAGGAGCAAGCCAAGAAGGGGGCACCTGAACCAGCAGAGAAGCCCCTTCCTCCTGTAGTCTTATTCCACAACCCTCTACTGGCAAGGGAGAACTGTTTATATGATTGAGCTCTAAGATTACAAGCATAGTAATAAAAATTTAACTTGGACATAAGACAGAATCATCTGACAACTGACCCATGCTATTATTTCTTTCCTTCTTCTCTTTGTTTTCCAGTGAAATAATATTATGAAGGGAGGTAGAAAATAAAAATATCAATTATTTGGCTACAAACCAATGTCAGGGTGATCAATTTTAATAAGTATGTAAATTGAAGATATAAAAATTAATTTATTTGAACCAAAATGTGTCTGGGTGTCCCTATAGAAAGTATGCATCTTCAGGAAAGAACTCCTCTATGATTTAGCTCATGCCTACTTCTCTATGCCTATGCTACCCTATTTCAGCAATATCAAACTTCTTGTAGTTTTTTCCACAAAATTTTGTTGTTTCTCAATACTGTACCTTTAATTATAGTGTTTTTTTCTATATATAATTCTCTTTCAATACCATGTATCATTTCAAACATTACCTTAACTAGAAAGTTCCTCCCTTACTTAATTGGACTGGATTAAATGCCCTCATCTGAGCTTCCATAATATCTGCTTATCTCCATTAGCACTTACCAACTTATCATTTTCACTACATTACTTTACTGTTGATTACATGGATTGTGATTATTAATCTGTTTATGTACAGCTTGTAGCAAACACGGTTTTATACCATTAATTAAAAAATAATGAATAAATGAGGCAAATAGAGTCATCCAGGAAAGATTTTATAGGATCTTGAGGAAGAACACTATAAGAGAGATGTATCCAACAAAGATATAAAAATACGTGTTTGACGAGATTTGTTGAGGAATTCAATAGGGAAGTATGGAAGAGAAAAAATTTAGAAATGCTTACATTCTTTTTAATATTTTGCTTTAGGTAAATGGATAGGGATCATATTGCTGGAGCTGCTAAATGCAGGAGCAAGTGCAGATGTGAGCCTGGAGGTAGCAGAGTACACTGGTCACATATTGCTGTGCAAAACCAGACAAACAAACCCAAAAGCAATCAAACAAAGGGTTGGCTTACAATAAGAGTGGGCCAGCTATTCTGTAAAGGACCAGATAGGAACTACTTTAACTATGGGTCACACAGTCTCTCTCACACTATTCAACTCTGCTGCTGGAGCACAAAAGCAACCAAGGAAAATTTTCAAAAATAAGCAGTAGGCTGGATTTAGTCCATAGGCTGTACCTGGCTGTTCCACGTAGATGCAGATATTCTAATAGCTCAGCTTGGGTGGCCCCATTCACATGATTGGAAATTGGTTCTGGCTCTTGTTTTCAGCACCTGGTATTCTCCTACATGTCCTCTCATCCACCAATAAGCTAGACTGGTTTTCTTACAAAGTAATGGTCCAAGGGAATGAAAGTGTTAACTACTAGGCACGTAAGGCCCAGTGTCACAGTGGCACAACACAATTCCCATCACATTTTATCGGACAACATGGGTCTTAAGATTAGCTCAGATTCAATGGATAGGGGAAACAGTCTCAGCCTCTTGACAGGAGGAGTAAAAAAATATTATAGCCATTATTTTCAGTTTACCAGAGGAGTCGAGGATTTGGAATTTAGGAAAAAACTGAAATTAAAAACGTATCTTGTAGTTATCAGTATATATGTTATAACTGAAATTCTGAGAATGAATGAGTTTTCTTAGGAAAACCTAATATACATACACATACCTATTTCTTATCATATATATTTGTTATATATATTACCACATAGTTCATAATGAATGAACCACTCTTTAAATATTAACATAAGTAGGTATGAACACAAAAAAGTGAGTGAAAAAGAGAAAGTTTCAAAATTCTATGCAAATGTGAGAGCCTTTATATAAATGTAAAATACATTAAATCTATGTATTACTTTTGGGTGGTTAATAACAATGACTAACACGTATTGCTCTTATAGGCCAGGCCCTCTTCTAAGCACATTTATATACTAAGTATCCAATTATTACAAGAAACTTTTGAGACTGGGACACTAGTACAATAATCCTTTTTAATATATCATGACCTTGATCCAAAGAGAGAGGTCAAGTAACTTGCCACTAGGCCACATACTTAAGTGGCAAACCTGACTGTAAAACATGGACTGGATAGTTGTTGCCTTAAGGTAGGAAGTAATGGGAATAGAACTGGCCCAAAACAGAAGTAATTGTAATTTTATCAATACCTAGATAGATAGAAAGATAGCCTAGCTTTTCCAGTGAAAAGACAGAGAAACAAGTACCAGATAATCTCCTTATTCTCAAGGTTTAACTGATGCATATTCCTAATATCCTAGTTATGATCTTAAAATACATTTTTCATGAAAATAAACAGGGCTTAGCAAAACAGGTGATTCCCAATTCCAGGTCTGTCAGGAAGTATATGAGATGAACATGAAATTTCTTGATGTATAAGGTAGCAGGTATACCAAAGACTATTTAGTCAAGAAAACAAAGCCCAAACTTTGCCTGCCAAAAAAAGGGAAAACTGAACTTTACTGAGGATAATAACGAATGCATTTAATCCTCGAGTTCACAATGATAAATAAACGTATTGTTCATCTTTAGAATGCTTGAGAACCAGCTCATTTTCTTGAAAACTGGCAAATGAAGGGAAACAATCAAGCCTTTGTTCTGCTTTTCCTATATCAACTTTCTCTCGTAGTAACTAAATAGCTGATGAAGAGAAATATCTTTTTAGAGAACTGAATCAGAAAACAAACACAAAAGGCAATAAAATATTATATAATTTTGTAACCCCGAGTAAATGAACAAATCCAAGCAATTATCAATGTCTGCTAACATTACAAAAAAGAAAGCCATCCAGATACTGGATACCTCCTTAGACAAATACATATACCATCTTTAATGAATCTCAACAATAATATAAAACTGAATCAGATCAAGCCTCTACCTCTAAATACCAATTTGCAGAGTACAGAAAAAGATGTTAACTGAATCCAGCAAAATCCAACAAAATTCAAATAGATAACAAGACACTCTATCCAACAGACTGGTTAAGAAAAGTGACTTCTGGTTTGGTTTCCAGCATGGCATGTTAAAATCTGGAAATTGCTTCCACCATCCTAACTAAAAGTAAAAAGCCAAACAAACTGAAAAATCAACAACTATTCTTAGCTCCATAAGAAAAGTGAGGTCATAGAGCAAACTGCCATCCCCCAAATTGTAGAGACCAACAGACATATATAGAAAATTGCAACTTACCCGAGCAAATTCCCAGGAGCATGAATCTCTACAGGAACCGGTGCCCAAGCAGGGAAATCTGAACCGTTTGACAAACTGCTGGAGGCTCCACATGGACATGCCTGAGATATAAAAACAAGAGAGAGGCCCAGTCACAGTGCGGATCCAACGTTTCTGTGAATTTTACCTCCAAAAGTTCAACCAGTTCTCAATGTCAGAGAAAACTCACCCTGTACTTCAGGCAGAAGGGGAGGAAAAGGAACCATTTTGAAGCACTCCAAAGCACTCTTCTTCTTAACAAGGTCTGTCCACAGGAGGGATTATTTAACTAAAACCTTACCAGTTGGGTTTTATTAGAGACTAATTGACCTGGGGAAAGGGCAATACACAATTCCAGCTGCCTCTAGCTCTCCTATTCCACTTAAGGGGAAAGGGGTGGAAAGTGAGAAGCTGGTATTAGCTTCACAGCTTGGAGGTACAAGCTCACTAAAAGCTGAGATCTACTTGTCGGAATATAGAATGCTTCTCCTCTCCCCACATCTTACCACATTACCAAAGGCATATTTATAGAAGTTCTTTTTATCCAGTATATCATTTCTAGCTATCAAGAAAAAATATAAAACATGCTAGAAGTCCAAAAACAAAGCTTGAAGAGACAGAGCAAGCATCAGAACTGGACTTAGATATGTCAAACACATTGGAATTAATGCACTCGGAATTTAAAAGAACTATGATTAAGAAGCTAAAAGCTCACACTCATAGAGAATAGACTGGTGGTTGCCAGGGGCCGAGAGCTGGGAGAAAGGGGGAGATGTTGGTCAAAGAGTACAAACTTCCAGTTATAAAATGAATAATTTCTGGGGATCTAATGTATAGCCTGGTGACTATAAGGTACAGCATGGTTAACAGTTCTGTACTGTAGTCTTGAAAGCTGCCAAAAAAGAGTAGATATATTTTGCAATATACATGGGTTATGTAAGCAGAGGAACAGAAATTCAAAGAAAGAACCAAAAAGAACTGATAGAGATCAAAAACACGGTAACAGATGTGAAGATGCCGTTGATGGGCTCATTAGTAGAATGACACAGCTGAGGAAAGAATGTCTGCACTTAAGGATGTCTCAATAAAGATTTCCAAGACTTAAAAGCAAAAAGAAAACGTATTTAAAGAACAGAACTAAATATCCAAGAACTAAGGGAAAACTCCAAAAGGTATACCACACTTGTAATGGGAATTCCAGAAAGAGAACAAAAGACATCTTTGAAACAGTAATGGCTATTTCCTCAAATTAATTCCAGACACAAAACCACATGTCCAGTAAACTCAGAGAATGCTAAGGAGTATAAATGACAAACAACAAAAACAAAAACCCTAACCGAGGCAAATCATTTCCAAACTACAGAAAATCAAAGATAAAAAAAAATCCTGAAAGATAGAGGAAAAAAGTGTTATTATAGAGGAGTAAAGATTAGAATTATATCTGACTTCTCCTAAGAAACCATGCAAGCAAGAAAAGAGTGGAAGGAAATATTTAATGTGGAAAGAAATAACCCATTGTGAGGAAAATAGAAGTTCCTAGGCCAGCATTCTCACCTGACCCTAAACTGCTTGATTATGTAATTGGCCTGCTGCTAGGCTACTGCTTCCACATCTGTAGGCAGTAAGCTATTACTGACTGAGTCACTACATAAAGAGCTCCACCCAGTGCTCTGGGCAGAGACAGAGATGGGGGTGGATTATGAACCTGCAGACTGCTGAATGCAGCCATGATACTAGTGATCGATATACCTCCAGGACAATAAACCCAGGTATAAACCCTTTTACCCCAAGAACATTCCATTGTCATTTCTGTCTCACTGAGTCCATTGTGAACTTGCCCAGGGCTCAGACAAAACACCCATCAACCTAGAATTCTGTATCATGTGAAATTATTCTTCAAAAGCAAAGGAGAAGTTACCGGGGGCACAGGGAGGGCTGTACAACTCAGAGAAGACAAGTAGTGACTCTATAGCATCTCACTACGCTGATGGACAGCGACTGTAATGGAGTTGGTGGGGGGGACCTGATGAAGGGGGTAGTGTAATCACCATAATATTGCTCATTTAATTGTAGATTAATGATATCAAAATAAACTTTAAAGAAATAATGTTTTTTTTAAATAATTATTTTCTGAAATAAACAGAGTAATGATAAGAAAAAAAAAGCAAAGGAGAAATAGAGAGACCTTCTCAGACAAAAATTGAGGGAATTTGTTGTTAGTAGATCTGCCTTGCAAGAAATGCTAAAAGAAATTCTTTAGAAAGACAGAAAATGCCATAAGACAGAAACTTGGATCTATATAAAGAAAGAGCATTAGAGAAAGAATAAGTGAAGGTAAAATAAACTTTTATTTTTCTTATTTTTACTTGATCTAACAGATAATGGTTTGTTCAAAATAATAGCAACATGTTCAACTATCTCTATAATCAACTATATATGTGTATATGTATATATATATATGACATATATATATGCTTATATTTAAGTGAAATGAATGACAGCAAAATACAAGGGACAGGAGGAAGGAATTAGGATTATCTTGCATTTGTGGGTTACTCACACTATCTGTGAGCTATCAGTTATACTTCTTTTTTTTACTTTATTTAGTGGTTGCCCTGGAGTTTGTAATACATTATAACTAATCCAAGTCTATTATCAAATAACACTATACCATTTCACAGGTTATCCAGCAATCATGTTCCTTGGTATTTGCCTAAAGGATTGAAAACTTATGTCCACACAAATCTCTGTACATGGATATTTATAAGGCTTTATTTGTAATGGCCAAAACTTGGAAGCAGCTAATATGTCTTTCAATAGGTGAATGGTTAAATAAACTGGTACATTCAGACAATGGAATATTATTCAGAGCTAAAGAGAAATGACCTACCAATCCAGGAGGAACTTTAAATGCATATTCCTAAGTGAAAGAAGCCAATGTGAAAGGCTAAATACTGTGTGAGTCCAACTATATGGCATTCTGGAAAAAGAAATTATGGAGATGGTAAAAAAAGATCAGTAATTGCCAGGAGTTATGGGAGAGGGAGGCATGAATAGATGGAGCAGAGATTTTTAGGACAGTGAAAATACTCTGTTTGATATGATGATGATAGTTACATATCATTATACATTTGCCAAACCCATACAATGTGCAACAGCAAGCATGAGCCCTAATATAAACTATGGAGTGGGTGATTATAATGGGTCAATGTATGTTCGTCAATAGTTAACAAATGCACAGGCATATGTAGCTTCAGTGCACTTCACAGATATTGTGTTTTTTACAAATTGAAGATTTGTGGCAACTGTATGTGGAGCAAGTTTAAAGTCTGTTGGTGTCATTATTCCAACAGCATTTGCTCACTTCATGACTCTGCAACACATTTCAGTAATCTTGTAATATTCCTAATCTTTTCATTATTGTATTTGTTATAGTGATCTGTGATCTGTAGTTACAACTTGCTGAAAGCTCCGATGATAGAATTTTTAGCAATGAAGTATTTTTTCTTGTTTTTTCAATGAAGTATTTTTAAGGTATGCACATTATTTTCCAGATGTAATGTTGCACACTTAGCAGACTACTGTATAGCACAAACATAACTTTTGTATGCACTAGGAAACCAAAAATTTCATTTGACTTGCTTTATTGAGATATTCACTTATTCCAGTGGTCTGGAACCAAACCCTCAATATCTTCGAGATATTCTTGCAACTATTCTGGTGGGAGATATTGATTAGGTTTAATTTTTTAAAGTATGATAACAAAATTGTTATTTTTTAAAGTACTTTTCTTTCAGACATACATACCAAAATATTAATCAGATGAGGACAGATGGTGTCTAACATATGCTCACAAATTATCAAGGGAATAATGTGGATGGAGCATTAAATTTTAAAAAATTGTCCATAAATTGATCTTCATTGATGCTGGGTGACAGAAACATGAGTTATAATGTAGTAGTCTCTCTACTTTTGTATATGATTAAAATTTCCCTCAAAAAAATGAAACAATTCAACAATATCATACACAAAAAAATAATCATAGTATAAATTATAATAACCAAATTAACACACTTGACTCTAACACAAGATTGAAGTTATAATACCAATAGTGTTATATTTTGCTGGTTGTTCTTCCTGTTCTCTTCCCTTTTAGCTATTATGCTGACTTTTTATTATTCCCTAGAACTTTCACCATCATTATCACTGTTATTATTTTGTGTTTCAGAGATATTTATAAATATTTGGTTTTGCTGGTTTTTGAGCTTTACAAAAATGCTGTCATAATTTAAGTAATCTTCTGGGATTTACTTTTTTCACTCAATGTTATGATTCTAAACTTTATTCACATAGTTTATTTCACTTAGTTCACCTTAGTTCCCTTTATGGGAACCCTTACTACATAACCATAATTAGTAATATAAATATCCAGCCCCCAAGTAAACCAAAAAGCTCTAGAGAACACAGACCATGATTTTTCATCAGTTTTCTCATCTTCTATGAAAGGTAAGCTACATGGTAAGTATTTAACAAATGAACCTTTAGTGAGTATTAATGCGTAAGTGTTTGCGTGACTAAAATAGCTAACAAATGAACTTCAACAATAATAAAAAAAATGTATATGGTTTCCTTGTGAAAATAATTCTAAAAATTTTAAAGCAACTTATTAAAACAGCTTTGAAAAGGCAGAGGTGAGAGATTCTTGTAGTAGATTAAATTGAGCATAGGTCATTCAATTCTTAGACTCAAGGGCCTCTACTTCTAAATTATAACATGTAAGATTAAAATACATATTTGCTTAAAGAATAATCTCATTTTTTAGGATTCAATAACAAAATTTAAATGCTGATTTTGGCATCTGGTGCAAAAAAAAATCAAAGAAACCAAACTTCAATCCAACAAATGAATACAATAACTATTTAATTGAAGCTAGTTAATTGAAAACTGACAGATGGCTGGCACTAAAACTGATTGATGCCATGAATTCCAAGCTGATATAGGAAAAATCAGTCTTCAAAAAAAGAATGTGAAATATAATAGTGTATGCCAACTATACCATAATAAAAAAAAAATCTTCAAATATGACTCCAGCTCAAACATTTATCTTTTTTCATTTAGAGAGGATTTTACACTTAAGATAGAGGTCAGTGATTTAGTAGGTTAAGTCTTCTCTCAACAACACTCTGGCTACTTTCAGTATTCAAATACAACAGCTTCATTGTACAGACCCAAGTATCATACTTTATTTTTATTACTTTTAGGCAACTGTGATAATATTGAATTTAGAAAGGGATGACTAATATCCTCGTTGGCATTATTGTTGATCAAAGCATTTCTTTGCAAGGATCTTGAGTCTTTGCCAACAGTGGTTATTGCTTCTTTAGATAAAGCCTTTAATAAAGTTCAAAAGAGAAATGATGAGCTACAATTTTAATCCAGCAACTGACACTGTTGCCCAATATTACAAGCTCTAAAGTCTCAGTAAATTTTGAAACCTGAATGGAAATATCGGCAAATCCATCTGTTAAGTATTTCCATTCTTCTTTCCAGAAGATTCAGCAATGCCATATCATTTGGATCTCCTGCTTCTTTTAGAAAGAGAAACTTCCTACTTTCAATGAATTGAGAAAAAAAGACAATATTACTCTCTAGGCTTAGAATTTTTGTCTTCCAACCTGTTTATAAATCTGTTTTTTCATCAGATGTAATCACACACATAAAAGTATTCATGAGCTCAGAAATTGTCAGTTATTGACCCTATGACAAGTTATGTATTTTCCTTGGTAATTATTCCCATTTAACTGCCATTTCCCATGGTGCTTATGGCTGGAGCATCAAGCCTACCAAAGTCTGAGAAAAACTGTGTCACAGATAAGGCTTTGAGGCTGTTACCTACAATCCAACATGATAAAAAATGCTAAATGGAACTACAATAAGGCTGATGGTCATTGAAATAGCCACATTGAAGTATGGTGACATAATGTGGAGTTTCTCAAGGTTGGACTTATGCTGGTATTGACACTTAACAACTCTGGGGGACTTTGAAGAGCCAAGGATAGTCAGAGCTCCTCAGACCATCAACAGCCTCATCAGTATACTTTAGTATGTCACACATATGATCAGATTCTCTGTCTGTGTAACATGAAAATGATTGTAAAGCACTGGCCTAATGTATTAAAAATTAATCAAAGTACTCTTCCTCAATAATTACATTCTTTTTATATGCTCCCACTGGTATTAATTTAATATTACAATTATCATTTTTTGTAAATGTACTCATGATTTATATCAATTTTTTTGCAACTCAATAAATATTGATATTAAAATATAAAAACCCTTTATATAAGCTCATGATAGATATATCATATTTCATCATTCTTATTCCTATATGATTAGAGATATCTTATTTTTCTAATTAATTTTTTTATATTACAAATAAAATATGGATACAGAAAAAGGAGTAAGACCATACTAGAAATGGTAAACACATGGACAAATATAAAATATTTTTCTTATTAGGTAAATTCTGTTAAAATTTCATCAGTTTTTTAAAACAATATTAACAATGTAGTGTGGGGTTTCTAACAAATGGAGATTAAAACATATGACAACAGAAACACAAAGGACCAGAGGAGAGAAATGGAATTATACTGTTAGATTTTTATGCTACTTGAAAGTAAATATACTAAATCAAAGATTTATGAGTCATAGAGTAACCATTATTACATAAGTTATTGATAACAAGGTGATAAAATAGAATCACTTATTACTACATTAATCCAAAATAAGGTGGAAAAGTGGGAAAAATGACATACATAACAAACAGAAAACAAAAAACAAGACTATAGATTAAAACTCAACTGTATGAATAATCACATTGTAAAAGCCATCTCAATTAAAAGGAACTGATTGTCAGATTGGATTTTTTAAAAGAGCAAGACCCATATTATGAGTTGAATTATGTCTCCTCAAAAAAAAGATACATTGAAGTTATAATCCCCAGAAGCTCAGAATGTGACCTTATTTGGAAAAAGGATCTTTTCAGAAGTAATCATGTTAAATGAGGTTATACAAATGGTGTCCTTCTTGATAGGGGAAGTTTGGAGAGACAGACAAACACAGGGGGAAGACAGTGTGAAGACACAGGTGGAATGCTGTGTACACATGGAGGATTGGTGTGATTCATCTATAAGTCAAAAAATGCTTAAAGCTACCAGAAGCTAGGAGAGAGGCATGAAACTGTTCCAATCTAGTACCCTAAGAAGGAATATGACACTGCTGACACCTTGATTTAGGACTTCTAGCTCTCGGAACTCTGAGACAATACATTTCTATAACTTTACATTTTCTACTCAATAATGGATTAAATAAGTAGAGAGAAAATTAGCAAGGATGTAGAAGACTTGAAAATAACACTATCAAGCAACTTGACCTAAGTGACATTTATAGAACATTACAGCCCACAAGAGTATAATATCACTTTAAGTGTACATGGAAGATGGAACCCTATTCTGAGCCATGAAAGAAGACTCAAGAAATTTTAAATGACTTATGTCATAAAATATTCTCTGACCACAATGATATTAAATTTGAAATCAATGACAGAAAAATATCTGAAAAAATCCCCAAATATTTTAAAACTAAGCAACACAATTTTAAATAACCCATGAGTTAAAGTTCAAAAGAGAAAGTATTTTAAACTGAATGAAAATGAAACATGTCAAAATTTGTTTTTGACATTATACAAAGCAGTTCATACAGGGAAGTTTATAATAGTTTAAGACTATATTAGAAATGAGGTAGATTTTAAATGAAGGGCTTCATCTTCCACCTTTTGAAATACCTACGAAGAATTGACATACTTCACTAAATTAAAAAATTGATTAATTAAACTATATGGTCATTTCAATAGATACAAGACTAAGAGCCAATATAACTCTATGTGAGAAGAACAATTAGTAAAGATTATTGTGTATTTCAATGACTCAGTGAACTATAAAATAAAAACAATATAGAAAATCAATGAAATCAAAACTGCTTCTTTGAGAAGATCAATAAAATCCATCAACTTATAACAAGGATAACCAGGAAAAACAAAAAACAAAGAACAGATTGCCAATATCAAGAATGAGGGAGACGACATCACTAGAAATTCTATGAAGTGAAAAGATAATAAGGAAAGAATATGAACAACTTTTTAATCAATAAATTTGATAAGTTGGATAAAATGGCCAAACTCCTTGAAAGACACAACCTATCAGAAACAAATTCAATTAAGTGACCCTTAAGGAAGAATTAAGATTTATGTGATTATTTAGATGTTAAAATCTTTCAGACATCTGAACACATTTATTTAGTGTTTTAGAATTTAATAAAAAAAAAGAATAGGTCTATTGCTGGGAAGGGAAGGAAACAGAAGTTACTGAGGGTAGGAAAGAAGAATTAATGGTGAAGTTGGGTTACTTTGTCAGCAAAAATAGGTAACATTTTAGGCAGTACTCCACAATAAAGATTCTTAACCCATTATCCAAGAACCCCCTGGGGTTGTGTGAGAATGTTTCATGCGCATATGTGTTTTTCCTGAGGAGAGGGTCCATAGATATTATCCAAGTATTGAGAGGTTCATAATCCAAACTATTAATGACTCCTCGAGGATCTATAAGAAGAAATATTTATGGCAAAATCTGATGGAAACACTCTATAATCTGCTTAGTTTGTCCTTTATTTCAATGGTTTTATGACCAGCTGCCTGATTTTTATGAGCTGTACATATTGTGACTGTGAGGATCTTTCACAGTGAAAAATAGGCCCTCACCAAGTGTGTTATTCAAGATTTTCCACGTTAAATGTAAATCTTAATGAACAAAAGAAAACTGAACCAACCAGATTCTCTCATCCCATGTATAGAGTTAACAGTTTTGTGGAAACAGTCAATAGTTTAAACTATAGTGTCAATATTTTTATTGCAGATATCCTGTTGGGATGACATTCAGTAAATAAATGGAAGTCTGTCAATTTTATAAGAGGCAATCAAACAATTTATCCAAATGAACCACCTGCTTTTGTGTTCTTAAGTCCTCACAATATTGAACACCAACATTTTGAAACACTTAAATGGTGATGGTAAAAGGCGAATATATTCATGGTTTGTGTTAGGAAATACATACACATCTGAATAAAGCTTCAGCAATCTTCACTTTTGTTTCTTCAATTGTCCTCTTATATTTTCTTTCTCAACTATTACAGTAATCTATAGCTATCATGATCTTATCTTTCCTGACAAAATCTTATAAAAAACATTGGTCAGTTAAATTATTTATCAATGAAACAACATATGCAAAAGCAGAACTATTCTGAAAATTCAAAGTCCCCTCAAATCACTGCCCTTCAATCAATTATATTTGTAAATGTCAAGATGTTCAGAACAAATGCCTCAGTGCTGTGTGCAGTGCTATTCGTTGCATGTATATTTCCATCTATGTCTTCTATATGTAGATGTTCTAACCTATGTCTTAGAATCCAGGTGAAAACTAACGGTCCTGCTTTCAAATATTTATACTCACTATAGTTTTCTCAATATTCTTTGAATTATCCCTACTCTTTTGACTATCACTTTTTTCCAATCCCTGTTCTTATCCAATGTTAACATTGATTAGTTATTTTCAATTTTTCTTTGTAAGGCAACTTCTAGACAACAAGAGCCCTTTCCACTCTCTCAGCTATAGTTCACAGCTATCTTTTTATTTATTTATTTTTAAATATCAAGAAACATGTTTGTCTTATCTGTTGCTTCCAACTGCAGCTTCCCTAGGCATGGGGTTGTGCCCAGCTGCAGTTTCATAAGGTGTGATATTAACACATTTCTTTTCTATTCATTGTGTGGTTCAAAAATATATCCACAGTGGACAGAGAGGATTAAAGATGGTGGCATGAGAAGTGAGATAGAAGCTTCCTCCTAAAACCGCATATAATATGAAAATATAATTAATAAAACTACTCCTGAAAGAGCAACAGGAAAGAGGACTGCACCAAACGGCAAACACCTAGAGAAAAAGCAGACATCAGGGAACAAGGTAACATACCAAAGCTGTGGCCTGACAGGACCCAAGCCCTTCACCCACCCCAGCTCACCAGCGGGAGGAAGAGGAATGGAGCAGGGAGGGAGTGGAAACCTGGGACTGCTGAGTACCTAACTCCAGAGATCTGCTCTGGGAGCACAAACCTACATTTCATGGTGCTTGTATGGTACTCTTGTGAGTAGGGTTTGGAAACAAGACAGGCGGAATTCCTGGAGAGACTGAGATTCCAACTGCTTGTGGAAAGAAGGGATCCATATCCAGCTGCTCTGGGACAAAAGAAAGATGGGCAGTCTGAGAGACTTCCTAAGAGGGAAGCCCTTAGCAAGAGGGCTGCTAAAGGGACAAGGATGGCACAGAGCTTACTGCTCAGGAGAGGACAGGTAGACAAAATTGGCCAGGTGCACCCTGCCCAGAAGGTTGGGAGCGTTCATGATCTTCAGGAGCTCCAGCTCCCTGGCTGGCTACACAGCTTCAAGGACCCCCTCGGTGATATGCAGCCTACTGAGCCTTATTCCCGGCCAGCCCCACCTGGCTCGTAAACCGGCAAACCCTACCCTGGCATTAGGCCAGCCAGAGGGAAGATCTGTCTATAGCAACTACAAACGCAAAGCATAAAGGCTTATACCTGTGTGCTCGGCCCACTGATTCAGGCAGTAGAGACAGGCATAGCAGCCGGGAAGCAAGAAACATCTCTTTCCTCCCTCAGGCACCAATACCACTCCCCTGCAACCCCCAACATTGCTTCAGAGGCTGAGCAGCTCCAGAGAGTAGAGCTTCTGGGCACTAGAGGGAGCCATATACAAATATGAAATGCCAGAGGAATCGGCTCAAAGTAAAATTATTAATACAACACCTGAGAAAGATTTAAATGACACTGACCTCATGAATCTTCCCGAAAGGGAGTTCAAAATAAAAATCATTCACATGCTCATGGATGTACAGAAAGATATTCAAGAACTCAGGAATGAATTCCAGTCAGAGATCCAATCATTGCAGAGCACAATGGAGGGTATTAAAAGCAGATTGGACACAGTGGAGAAGAAGATAAATGAAATAGAAACTAGAGAAAAGGAATACAAAGAAGCTGAGGCACAGAGAGAAAAAAGGATCTCTAAGAATGAAAGAATGTTGAGAGAACTGTGTGACCAATCCAAACAGAACAATATTCACATTATAGGGGTACCAGAAGAAGAAGAGAGATAAAAAGGGATAGAAAGTGTCTTTGAGGAGGTAATTGCTGAAAACCTCCGCAATCTGGGGAAGGAGATAGTCTCTCAAGCCATGGAGGTGCACAGATCTCCCAACACAAGGGACCCAAGAAAGACAACACCAAGACACATAGTAATTAAAATGGCAAAGATCAAGGATAAGGACAGACTACTAAAAGCAGCCAGAGAGAGAAATAAGATCACATACAAAGGAAAGCCAATCAGGCTATCATCAGACTTCTCAGCAGAAACCTTACAGGGCAGAAGGGAGTGGCATGATGTATTTAATGCAATGAAGCAGAAGGGACTCAAACCAAGATTACTTTACCTGGAAAGATTATCATTTAAATTTGAAGGAGGGATTAAACGATTTCCAGATAAGCAAAAGCTGAGAGAAATTACCTCCCACAAACCATCTCTACAGTGTATTTTGGAGGTACTGCTATAGATGGAAGTGTTCCTAAGGTTTAATAGCTGTCACCAGAGGTAATAAAACCACAGCAAAGAAAGTAGAAGAGCTTATTACTAAACAAATGCAAAATTAAATTAACTATCCCCAAAGTCAATCAAGGGATAGACAAAGAGTACAGAATACTATACCTAACATATAAAGAATGGAAGAGGAATAAAAAGGAGAAAAAAAAAGAACTTTTAGATTGTATTTATATTAGCATATTAAGTGAGTTAAGTTAGACTCTTAGATAGTAAGGAAGTTAACCTTGAACCTTTGGTAACCATGAAGCTAAAGCCTGCAATGGCGATAAGTACATACCTATCAATAATCACCCTCAATGTAAATTGACTGAATGCACCAATCAAAAGACAAAGAATCACTGAATGGATAAAAAGGCAAGACGCATCTATATGCTGCCTACAAGAGACTCACTTTAAACCCAAAGACATACACAGACTAAAAGTGAAGGGATGGAAAACGATATTTCATGCAACTAATAGGGAGAGAAAAAAGCAGGAGTTGCAGTACTTGTATCAGACAAAATAGACTTCAAAACGAAGAAAGTCACAAAAGACAAAGAAGGACATTACATAATGATAAAAGGGGCAATCCAACAAGAACATAAAACCATTATAAATATCTATGCGCCCAACAAAGGAGCACCTGTATATGTGAAACAAATACTAACAGAATTAAAAGGGGAAATAGAATGCAATGCATTCATTCTAGGAGACTTCAACACTCTGCTCACTCTGAAGGACAGATCAACCAGACAGAAAATAAGTAAGGAGACAGAAGCACTGAACAACACATAAGAACAAATGGACCTAACAGACATAAACAGAACTCTACACCCAAAAGCAGCAGAATACACATTCTTCTCAAGTGCACATGGAACATTTTCAAGAATAGATCATATACTAGGCCACAAAAAGAGCCTCAGTAAATTCAAAAGACTGAAATTGTACCAAACAGTTTCTCAGACCAAAAATGTATGAAACTAGAAATAAATTACACAAAGAAAATGAAAAATTCCATAAACATATGGAGGCTTCACAACATGCTCCTAAATAACCAGTGGATCCATGACCAAATAAAAACAGCGATCAAGCAATATATGGCGACGAATGACAATAAATCAACACCGCAAAATCTGTGGGACACAGCAAAGACCGTGCTAAGAGGAAAGTATATTGCAGTACATGCCTACCACAGGAAAGAAGAACAATCCCATATGAGCAGTCTAAAGTCACAATTAACGAAACTAGAAAAAGAACAACAAATGAGACCGAAAGTAAGTAGAAGGAGGGACATACTAAAGATTAGAGCAGAAATAAATAAAATCGAGAAGAATAAAACAATAGAAAGAATCAATGAAAGCAAGAGCTGGTTTGTTGAGAAAATAAACAAAATAGATAAATGCCTAGCCAGACTTATCAGGAAAATAAGAGAGTCTATTCACATAAACAGAATCAGAAGTGAGAAAGGAAAAATCACTACAGACACCACAGAAATACAAAGAATTATTGGAAAATACTATGAAAAATTATATGCTAACAAACGGGATAACCTAGAAGAAGTAGACAACTTTATAGAAAAATACAGCCTTCCAAGGCTGACCCAGAAAGAAACAGAAAATCTGAACAGACCAATTACCAGCAATGAAACTGAACTGGTAATCAAAAACCTATCTAAGAAGAAAACCCTGGACTAGATGGCTTTAGTGCTGAATTTTATCAAACGTTTAGGGAAGACCTAATACCCATCCTCCTTAAACTTTCCCAAAGAGTAGAGTAAGAGGGAATACTTCCAAACTCCTTCTATGAAGCCAGCATCACTCTAATGCCAAAACCAGGCAAAGACTCCACAGAAAAAGAAAATTACAGAACAGTATCCTTGATGAACATAGATGTAAAAATACTCAACAAAATATTAGCAAACTGAATTCAAAAATACATCAAAAAGATCATCCATCATGATCAAGTAGGATTTATTCCAGGGATGCAAGGTTGGTACAACATTCGAAAATCCATCAACATCATCCACCACATTAACAAAAATACGGACCAAAACATGATCATCTCCATAGATGCTGAAAAAGCATTTGACAAAATTCAACATCCATTCATGAATGATAAAAACTCTCAACAAAATGGGTATGGAAGGCAAGTACCTCAACATAATAAAGGCCATATATGAAAAACCCACAGCCAACATTACACTTAACAGCAAGAAGCTGAAAGCTTTTCCTTTAACATTGGGAACAAGACAAGGATGCCCACTCTCCCCACTTCTATTCAGCATAGTACTGGAGGTCCTAGCTATGGCAATCAGACAACACAAAGTAACAAAAGGCATCCAGATTGGCAAGGAAGAAGTTAAACTGTCCCTCTTTGCAGATGACATGATATTGTAAATAAAAAACATTAAAGAATTCACTCCCAAACTACTAATTCTAATATCTGAATTCAGCAAAGTTGCAGGATACAAAATTAATACTCAGAAATCTGTGGCATGGCTATACACTATCAATGAACTAGCAGAGAGAGAAATCAGGAAAACAATTCCATTCACAGTTGCATCAAAAAGAATAAAATACCTAGGAGTAAACCTAACCAAGGAAGTGAAAGACCTATACTCTGACAACTACAAGACACCCATGAGAGAAATTTAAAAAGATACCAGTAAATGGAAACACATCCCTTGCTCATGGATAGAAAGAATTAATATTGTCAAAATGGCCATCCTGCCTAAAGCAATGTATAGATTCAATGCAATTCCTATCAAAATACCAACAGCATTCTTCAACGAACTAGAGAAAATCATCCTAAAATTCATATGGAACCACAAAATACCCCGAATAGCCAAAGCAATCCTGAGAAGGAAGAGTAAAGCTGGAGGAATTATGCTCCCCAACTTCAAGCTCTACTACAAAGCCAGAGTAATCAAGACAATTTGGTACTGGCACAAGAACAGACACATAGACCAATGGAACAGACTAGAGAGTCCTGATACAGACCCAACCATACACAGTCAATTAATATATGATAAAGGAGCCCTGGACATACAATGGGGAAATGACTGCCTCTTCGACAACTGGTGTTGGCAAAACTGGACAGCTACATGCAAGAGAATGAAACTGGATTATTGTTTAACCCCATACACAAAAGTAATCTTGAAATGGATCAAAGACTGAATATAAGTCATGAAACCATAAAACTCTTAAAAGACAACATAGGCAAAAATCTCCTGAATATAAGCATGAACAACTTCTTCCTGAGCGCATCTCCTAGAGCAAGGGAAACAAAAGCAAAAATGAACTCATGGGACTACATCAAACTAAAACGCTTCTGTATGGCAAAGGACACCATCAACAGAACAAAAAGGCATCCTACGGTATGGAAGAATATATTTGTAAATGACTTTGCCAACAAGGGGTTAACATCCAAAATATACAAAGAACTTACATGCCTCAACACCCAAAAAGCAAATAACCCAATTAAAAAATGGACAGAGGATATGAAGAGACAGTTCTCCAAAGAAGAAATTCAGATGGCCAACAGACACATGAAAAGATGCTCCACATCACTAATCATCAGGGAAATGCAAATAAAAACCACAATGAGATATCACCTCACACCAGTAAGGATGGCCAGCATCGACAAGACTAAGAACAGCAAATGCTGGTGAAGATGCTGAGAAAAGGGAACCGTCCTACACTGCTGGTGGGAATGTAAGCTAGTTCAACCATTGTGGAAAGCAATATGGAGGTTCCTCCAAAAACTAAAAACAGAAATACCATTTGACCTGGGAATCCCTCTCCTTGGAATTTACCCTAAGAATACAACTTCTCAGATTCAAAAAGACATATGCATACCTGTGTTTATTGCAGCACTTTTTACAATAGCCAACATATGGAAGCAACCTAAGTGTCCATCAGTAGATGAATGGATAAAGAAGAGGTGGTACACACAATGGAATACTATTCAGCCATAAGAAAGAAACAAATCCTACCATTTGGAACAACATGGATGGAGCTGGAGGATATTATGGTCAGTGAAATAAGCCACCAGGTGGAGAAGGACAAGTGCCAAATGATTTCCCTCATTTGTGGAGTATAACAACGAAGCAAAACTGAAGGAACAACATAGCAGCAGTCTCAGAGACTCCAGGATGGAACTAGTGTGGGAGGGCAGGTGGGGTGGGTGGAAGAAGGGGATTGGGGGGTATTATGTTTAGTACACATAGTGTGGGGGGTCACGGGGAATACAGTGTAGCACAGAGAAGGCAAACAGTGAATCTGTGGTGTCTTGCGACACTGAAGGACAGTGACTGCATTGTGGTATGGGTGGGGACTTGATAATATGGGTAAATGTAGTAACCACATTGTTTTTTCATGTGAAACCTCCATAAGAGTGTATATCAATAATACCTTAATAAAAAATTAAATTTAAAAAATATTAATATTGTAGCAACTCACTTCATTAAAGTGAAACATTGCTTACTAAAAATGAATGAATAAACAGATAAGTAAACTCTAAATCCAAACAAACATCTCTTCAAAGATAATCTTGGAAAATTATTTTTCTTTCATTACCTTTTAACATTTCAGAGTATCTGAATATTTTGTTCAGTTTCACACAATATAGATATATTCACTTTATAGCATTTCATTTAATCACAGATATTTGCCCAGGGTTTCTTTCATTGGTCTATCGCAAGACTCTTTCCCAAATCATCTAAATGTGAGTGGATAGCAGCCTGATGACATTGGTATAGTTCACAAAGATGTAAGGATGGTGCCTTGCTTTTATTTGTATGAAGCTGCATATGTTCAAAGAAAAAAATAGTATGACTCAATACAAAGGGTGGGGAGCCGCTGCTGCTTACCATGCTGACTTGTAGGGAAATGAACAAGAGGTAAAAAAGGTGTGGCCTGATTCTATACCTAGTACACAAAAATGACTGGATAGACCAAGAGTCTTTCTGTAACAAGAGCAGTACTAGTTTTAAAATAGAGATTATGTTGAGATTCCTTTAAAAAGATCCATCTAAGAGTTAAATACGAAGTTAAATAGACACCTCTTTCTTAGAAACATGTTGTGCTTTAAAATAACTTAGCTAGGTACTAAATTTTAGATTAAAAGCATTTCTCCCAAATTATTATTGAGGCTGCAAGTTACCATAAAAAGAGCACAGGTTGTGGAATCAAATAAATGGAGGTTAGATTTTAATTCCACAACTTTCTGACTGTAGGATCTTGGGCATGCTAAGTGTCTGACTCTCAATTTTCCCAAATGGGGTTATATTAGCTGTTTCATAAGGTTGTTGTTTTAATTAGGAGATAAAAGTTATAAGCATATTACATGCAGAAAACACTCAATTAAATGTTAAGTACCATTATGATTAGTTATTGCTTATTATTCTGGAATTTAGAGTGTATAGACCCTAATTTTAATTCCTGTCCTGAGATGATGATTTTGTTGATTGTTTATTCATTTTCTGTGTTCTGGACAAAAAGAGGACCTTTAATTTATGATTACGACTCAAACATTATAGCAGGATATATCTAAATCTTTCTTTTCATTGATTTTTCCTGGAATGTGATAAGCTCTTTGGACACACATGCAGATCCATTTCCACCTCAGGTGATTGTTTTTTCTTTACATTTTCATTATTAGTCATTCTGATTTTCCTGGGAGTTTTTTTTATCTGCTAAATCTATATTATTTATATATTGATTTTCTATTCCTTTTACTCTGTGTTTTCATCTCTGTCAATCTCTATTATGCTGCTTCTCTATCATAATTTTCTTAATCTGTTCTTTTCCACTATGTTCCGGAAAAGCAATTTCTCCATATCACTGATTTAATTTTATGAAATCTCATTTCTGCTTCTTTGTTTCTGCAGTGAATTACAACCATGCTATTTTTTCCTTATTTTCTTGAAATCCTCAATCACTTCTCTTCTTACCTCTTTGTGTTAGCCTATTAACTGATCATGTTTTCCGCTTGTGATTTCTGCTCCTGTTCAGAGACGTCAAGGCTTCTTGCATTCCGTTGAGAATATCTACTCATTTTTCTAGATCTTAAAATGGATTATATCTTGGTTGTTTTCAGAAATATTCTCTTCCTGTGAGTGTTTAGTTGCTATTTCTTTTCCCCTGCTCTGCAAAATTTTTATATTGCTTTCTCTTTGTACTTTCATTTAGCTATCATTGAATGAAGCCAAATCTTTTCAGATTTTATATTTGTCAATAGATAAATTGTGTGGCCTGACCTTCATTTAATTCATACATTCTTGGATAATCATTAAATCTCTCAAATCCACAGTGGGAGAGAAGGTTGTTATAAATAGCTCCTAGATCAATTTTTGGTTTCTTTCAAGGATAAGGCGACTTTGGCTATGTACCACAGTGACTGGTTTTTATCCTATAGAAAGCATCCTATTCCCTTCTGTTCTGAATAGTAAGCTGTATAAGCTACTGTAAGTTTAGGTGGTCTATGTACCTTAGTTCAGTGTTGTTTTTGTAACATTTTTGTTCATTGCCTTCATGGATATTTCAGTTGGAACTACCAGACAAATGCTATTGAAATAAAAAGTCCAGGTGGGGTATGTTTTACTTCATTCATTAGTTATCTTTTTTTCTATTTAAAGATATTAAGAATTAGTTCCGTTATTGGTTGGTTAGATGTTTATTCAATTGTTTTATCCAAAGCATCTTCTATAATTTGTTGGTCTTGAAGTTCCCAGGTTTCTTTGGTGTCATTCTTGTGTCCTTATCATGTTAGTCCCAAGAATTATATTGTGGAAATAATAGAAAAGAAAATTACAGCAGAATTTTGACAGCATCTGATAGGCTTGCTTCTATAACTTTCCATTTGAATGAAGAGATGTCTATTTTTGAGGAAAGACTGGAAAAATAACATATATTTGGACACCTACTAACCAGCACTGTGCTAAGTGCCTTGATATATCTTTTAATATTTAAACCTAAACTTTTGAAAGCTAAGTGGCTGGCTAAATTTTCAGCACAGCTCAGCTCGGTGTGATAAGTGAGGGCCTGGCCTTTGCAGCACACCGTAATGAGCACTTAACAAAAGAAAGAAACACACAGATTCACATTTTGTGTACTCTTTAAGCAAATTCTTAACCAGGTACAGATAATAAATGAATTGTGCTGAAGACAATATTTCCAGATCCTTGTTTTCTGGCTTCTGCTGAAAGACAAATAGTTTTGGCAAAGCAAATAGTTACAATACTTCTGAAAATCTTTCTACTCTCCTAATACATCATAAACTGTTTACTCTCCTACTACATCAAAAATTAAAATATTTGAATCATTATTTCCTGCCTATTATGTACTAAGCTATTATTTGAAAATACTTGTTTTGATAGCTCACATCCATTATTATTAACTTTGGGAAAACAGAAGCTTCCAGATAAGTACTTTAAAGGGACTGGAGAGTAAATTTGGGGGTCTATCTCTAATTTACCATCTGGAAATGCTAGGTATCCTACCCCTTTGTTATACAAGCCACAAAATGGACAACTCTGGCTCCCAGTACTATGCTCTGCTGATCATAAAGACTGCTGGAGGGATTTGGGGCCAAGTTTGCTGTAACAGAGTAAGCATGAGTATATGGACAAAACTGGGGTAAAGCTTGTAAAGAGGCGAGAGTGAAAAATAGTCTCCAAAGAAACTCAAGCAGATACAGGCTATTGATGGGCCAGATAGAGAAAACTTAGAGGAGATAAAGTGAGCTGCAGAGCTGAAGCATGCCAGAAATTCTTCTTGAAAACTGGACAGAGAACAATGATGGGGTTGGGAGAATTAAACATAGGACAAGTATAAGTGGCCACAAACTCAAACTAGCTGATTGAGTCACCCAGAGTCATGTCATCCCCACCACAAGTGCTCAGGGTTAGAAAAGCAAAGAAATCCCAGTCAGTAGGATGGTCTGGCAAAAGGGAACCTCTGTCACTTGCCCAGGCTCCCCCATCACACCAGACACACATATACAGCCAAGCATATTTTGTAGGAATGTGCATGTCCTTTCACAGTTTTAGGAGATGGTCAAAACAGGTAGCTTGGTGGTCACCAAAACACATCTTGTTTAGGCACTGTTCTACAATTCAAATTTCTTATAGAAGTTTGCATGCTGACACTCAAGAGAATTGCAAATCTCCATTGCATCTTGTTCTTTGAGCATTTCCCCCTAAACAATAGTTGAAAGGGAATATTTGCCTCTAGGTTTAACAAAGATTCAGAGTTTTATGAATGAAAAGTGCAACCCATATTGCAAAATTAATTTTAGAAGAATAAGAGAGACACTGATATATATTAATAATCTACTGTATGTAGGGTGACCCTATAATTATATAGAGAGAAATGTTATTTAATACACAAGTAAAACCTGGGCATAAATACACATCAAAATACTAATAACTAAGGGCTATAGAATAGTAAGGTTCTGGTGCCATCGATCAACTCCTAAGGATAACTGGGGACACTAAGAACCATCCACTCATTTCTCGCATTAGTCAGTCCATCCCGGGCTAGGCAATTCATTTACCAAAGGTGATATGCAAATCTCAACTATGTCTCTGTCTCTAAGTTAAATACTAAGTGTTCCAATTTAAGCATAAGAAATGACTTCACCGAAGGTGGTTCTCTTTACACATAGTTGTAACTGTATCTTTATTTCTTTGCTACAACATAGAAGGATTTCACTAGGTTGACATTCTTGGGTGCCACTCTATGGAAAATTGTCTGTAACAAAATAACTTCTCACTGCTTTCCTGGAAAGTTGCTTAAAGACATCTGTGACTATGGATGGAAAGAGAACATTAAAAAATTCTCCCTTCTTCATCCTTAAAACACTTTATGATTATTTCAGTATATCATTGGTAGTAAAAGTTACCCTTAATAGTAAAAAACTCTTGTGATTTTACTGTTTAATAGTTTCATGCTGTCTTGCCAATGGGTTTCAGCCCCAGACAAGATCACTATAGATTCAATGAGACCAAAGAAATGATAGTGGAATGTTCTTGGGGTGAAAGGGTTTATGCCCAACTTTATTCCCATTATGGCAGATCACTAGAATCCCACCCACTCAGAGCAGGTCTGCATGCAGCAAGCCGGTCTCTGCCTCTGGGCTTCTCTGTCCCAACAGCCATCTCAGTCTCTGTCCTCGGCACTGCCACCACTCCAGTCTCTCTTCTCCTGCAGCCATGCAACCCTGCAAACATGCGGCCATGCCACTGTGTAACTCAGAGTACTGGGTGGAGCTCTTTATATAGTCAATAACAACGTATTGCCCACACGTGTGTAATGAGCTAGCTGACCAGGGCCAGGTGAGAACCCTGGCCACAGGAATCTTCACCTTATCCATACATGCACTCTGAATTAGTTATAGGATTAAGGTGATAGAGAAATGTACCAACATTTCCACTTGGGAGTTATTTCATAATAGTTATCAAATGTTTAATTGTACATGCTCTGACATTTTGATTTGTATGAATTTGGCCTTAGATATACATATGTACAAATCCTTAAAGATATACATACAAACACATTTACTGCACATAATTGATACATTGGAAACAGTTTAAATGCCCACAAATGGACATTTGGTATATTAGTTATAGCATCCTTGCAATAGAATAAATACTATGCAATCTTTTAAAGAATGAGGTAATTCTGTAAAATCACTATAAAAATATACACGAAATAAATGTTTCAACAAAACTATAATTCTATTATTCATGATAATCTATGCCTTGTTTTTTTATTTAATATGTTAACATGAAGGACATGAAAGACAGTTTTATAGTGCCATCTCTAGAGAGCATAGTAGAGGTGAGGAGGGAAGGATACTTCTCATTATAAACATTTGCACTGTTTGACATTGTTAATTATATATCATTTTTATAATTACTTTTCCACCCTACTGACCAAGGAGTTTGATAAAAGTAAGCACTCCTAACACTAAGCCAGTAAAAAGGGAAAAGAGATGTTTTTAATGAATGTAGGGATCCAAAAATAAAATAGTGCACAAATTTCCTACCTAGTATTCTTCCAATCCTGATTGCATGCAGGATCTGCTCAATCCTAGGGGTGGGGGGTGACTGTGATCGAAAATGGAGATCATGTCAATGACATCTTTTGATCCTGACTTGTGTCTTCAGTCTCCTAAGGTGCTGCGACAAATGTCCATAAGCTGGGTGTCTTGAAACAACAAAACCTTACTCTGTCAGTTTTGCACATGAGAAGTCAAAGTTAAGGGCCGGACAGGGTCATGCTCCCTTAAAGGCTCTGGAGGTGGACCTTTCCTCACCTCTTCACCGCTGATGGTGTGACTGGCATTCCTTGGCTTGTGGCTGCATTGTTCCCATCCCTGCCCGTCTTTATGCGGCCGTGTCCCCGGTGTCTGTCACTGTGTCTTTTCTCATAATAATCCATGTGACCTCATCTTGACTAGATCTGTAAACACCCTATGTCCAAATATGGTCACATTCACAATTACTGTTGGATATGCTTCAATATGTCTTTTTCTGGGAACACAATTTAACCCATAACAATGGATTTTTTTTAGATCCTCTCTTTTAAATTGCTTATTCCATGAGATGAATCCTAAGGGATTGGGTACTGTGGGGAGGTTGGGGTTCCTGTGGCCAGGATCCTCACTGAACGTAAACCACCTGATGATGTAACTGGCCTGTTGCTAGGCTACCACTTCCACACCTTTAGGCAATAAGCTATCATTGTGCTATATAGAGAGCTGGCCCAGTGCTCTGGGCGGAGGCAGAGACGCTAGTGCTAGGACCTACCGCCAGGAGAATAAGTCAGGTAATAAACCCTTTCACCCCAAAGAACGTTCTCTGTCATTTTCTTTGGTCAGATTGAATCCATAGTGAACTTGCCCGGGGCTGAAACCCATTGGCCAGACAGTAGCAGCTCAGTTAGCAGTGTTGTTCCCACAGTAATCTTAATTTCTGGTGAGGCTCAAGCTCTTACATACTTCTCTGGCCAATGGGTTTCAGTCCCAGGCAAGTTCCCTATGGATTCAATGTGACCAAAGAAATTGACAGCAAAACGTTCTTGGGGTGAAAGAGTTATACCCAACTTTGTTTCCACGGTGGCAGGTCAGTCACTAAAATCCTGTTCACTCAGAGTGAGTCTGCATGCAGCAAGCGGTCTCTGCCTCTGGGCCCCTCTGTCTGAACAGCCGTCCTCTGGGCCCCTCTGTCTGCCCAGCTGTCCTCTGGGCCTCTCTGCCTGCCTAGCCATCCCACACATCTGTCCTCTGGGCCTCTCTGCACAGTTGTCCCACACAGCCATCCTCTGGGCCTCTGTCCTTGGCACTGCCACCACTCCAGCCTCTGCTCTGCTCTCCTGCAGCCTTGTAGCCATGCCACCATGTCATGCCCAGAGCACTGGATGGAGCTCTTTATATAGAGTCAACAGCCATGTATTGCCCACAGGTGTGCAGTGAGCTAGTCAACCAGGGCCAGGTGAGAATCCTGGCCACAGGAACTCTCATTTTATCCACACTCCACCCCTCCAGGATTCTCTCCTCTCAGTCTATGTGCCCTTAGTCCTCTGCAATGGTCCCTGTGCAAGGAAGCTCGAACATTGTTCTCCAGCCTCTCCAGCAAAACGTCTTGCAGACACACAGGCCAGACTCCTGGCTCTGTCTCTGACCTCTGCCTCTTTAGTCTTAATGGCTTGAACTGCTGCACTGGTTTCAGTTGTTGCCATAGCTCCAGTGAGATCCTATTTGGCTTCCCGTCTAATTTCCTTCCAACTACTCCTGCCTGTATCAAATCAACTCACATCTGCATCCTCGTAACCCTCCTGGGGCCCCTCAAATTCCTCCTGTAAGAGGTCTTATTTCTTTCTGGGTTCTCGTTGCTTCAGCTACTGTATGTGCCACCTCACATTTTGTAATCGCTGCCTCAAGGTGGGCTGCACTGTCAGGGAAGATAACTTTCCCATCTCTAATCCAGAAAGAACAATTCCATCCACCCCTAAGTCCCACAGCCACTGGCTCAGCTTGAGTATAGGGTGGACCATAGACTGCTCCATGACCTGGGGATGGCGCAGCTCCTCTCCTTGGGGAACTTTCAGCTGCTGGGTCTTTATTTTCTTTACAACCACGGGGCGTGCTTTCAATACAGGAGGGGCCAGTGCCTCCGGCACCACCCCTTCATCCTTCTCCGGCTTCTCCATTCCTGGGGCTGATGGCACCTTTCTCTCCACTCCCCCAAGTGCCTCCTCTGTTACAGTGCCTCGCAGCAATGCTAGCTCAGTCTTCAGCAGCTCTCTTACCTTCACCTCAATGCTTTGCAGCTGGCGTTCTCATGCCACCTCCACCTGTGCTACCCTCAGGAGTCCGTCTTTTTCCTTGATGGCCTCTTCCTCCTTCAGAACACCTGGCAGCACTGCTGTCTCATTCTGTAAAGAATTGTTTACATCTCCAATGGCACCTTGCTGCCTGTGCTCTCATGCCATCTCCTCTCGCATCAATGCCATTTCCCTCTTCAGGGAATCCACAAAAGTTTGCAGCTCACGTTCTTGTGCTGCCATTTCTTGGGTCTCTTCTGTAGATCTTTTAATACTGTGGGAAGCAGCCAACCCACAGTCCCCGCTGCCTCACGGGTACTCTGTTTCTCAAAGGATTTACTTACCATACCAAGGGCCACCCCTACAGCCTCAGGTGTCACCTCCACTTGCCTCCAGTCCTGGGGTGGGGTCCAGTCCTCTAGGAGACCAGCCACCTCAGACCACATACCCACTGAGGGACAACCCACTGTCTCCCCCTTCACAGGGGCAGCCGGCTGAAGCACCCCTCCCATAAGGGCAGCCTGTCTTTTTCCTTGGTCAACAATGAACCCTGCCGACTTTCACCAATTGTCTTCCCAATGGGTTTCACCCCCAGGCAAGTTTGCTATGGATTCAATGTGACCAAAGAAATTGACAGCAAAACGTTCTTGGGGTGAAAGGGTTATACCCAACTTTATTTCCACAGTGGCAGGTCAGTCACTAAAATCCCATTCACTCAGAGCAAGTCTGCATGCAGCAAGCTGGTCTCTCTGTCTCTGGGCCCCTCTGTCTGAACAGCCGTCCTCTGGGCCCCTCTGTCTGCCCAGCTGTCCTCTGGGCCTCTCTGCCCAGCCATCCCACACAGCCGTGCTCTGGGCCTCTCTGCACAGTCGTCCCACACAGCCATCCTCTGGGCCTCTGTCCTTGGCACTGCCACCACTCCAGCCTCTGCTCTGCTCGCCTGCAGCCTTGTAGCCATGCCACCATGTCATGCCCAGAGCACTGGATGGAGTTCTTTATATAGAGTCAACAGCCATGTATTGCCCACAGGTGTGCAGTGAGCTAGTCAACCAGGGCCAGGTGAGAATCCTGGCCACAGGAACTCTCATTTTATCCACAATACTCCTCTACATCCTCCCCACAAACACCTCTCTCACAATGTATTCCTATAAGAAATGGAGGCTTATCTTTCACTTGGCTTACTGCCTCCTAAAATCCAAACTGAAGTGTGAAAGACCTAATTATATTTGGCTCAACTACTTTATATACCTTAGGACAATACTCAGGAACTAAAACATT
>JAVSCE010013228.1:0-21853 GCA_032199065.1 Smutsia gigantea | reverse complement strand
GCCAAGAAATGAAAGCAACCTAAGTGTCCATCAGTAGATGAATGGATAAAGAAGAGGTGGTACATATACACAATGCAATATTATTCGGCCATAAGAAGAAAACAAATCCTACCATTTGCAACAACATGGATGGAACTAGAGGGTATTGTGCTCAGTGAAATAAGCCAAGCCGAAAAAGACAAGTATCAAATGATTTCACTCATATGAGGAGCATAATAGCAAAGAAAAAAACTGAAAGAAAAAAAAACAGCAGCAGACTCACAGAACCCAAGAACTAATAGTTACCAAAGTGAAAAGGGACTGCGGTTGATGGGCGGGAAGGGAGGGACAAAGGGGAAAAAGGGGCATTAAGATTAGCAGACCTAATGTTGTGGGGACGCAGGGAGGGCTGTACAACTCAGAGAAGACAAGTAGTGATTCTATAGCATCTCACTGCGCTGATGGACAGTGACTGTAATGGGGTTGGTGGGGGGACCTGATGAAGGGGGTAGTTTAATAAGCATAATATTGCACATGTAAATGTAGATTAATGATACCAAAATAAATAAATTAATTAATTAATTTAAAAAAATCAATTGACTTGAAAAATCTGAATGTATTTCTGGTCTCTCTATTCTGTTCTATTGATGTACAGTTTTTTCTTGTTGTTTGTGGTAGTTAGGTTCTTTAAAGTCATCATGACCACTAAATTGTAAATACCGAACAGTTTTTCTTAGAGGAAATACAGGGCTCAGTTCTTACAAACCTCTGGTCACAGCATTTCTCCAATCAATCAATACATAGCCTTTTTGTACATGTATTTCTGTTTTCAAACACCTTGATTTAACATGTATTAATGATTCATCAAAATATATTAATGATTCATTGAACACACAGCCAACAGCACTAAAGCTCAGACCTGAATGAAGCCTGTCTACCACACTTATTTTCTCCATAAAGCTCATAACAGCCATCTTAGACTCAGGAGTACTAGACAGTACTTCAGCACTACCCTTGGGGACCATTCTAAATTATGAAATCACTAACTAGAACATTGGCACTAAATAGACACAGAAAGGATATTTGTTTACAGTATGAGATGGAACATGGAAGAGTGCCACCTTATTGGACATCAGCTGAGAGTGTACCTCAGGTGACCAATTTTTCACTGCTCTGTTCATGACAGAAGGCACAGCAAGTATGATTTGAGGGTTGCAAATATGTATTAGTGAGTAGATGAGTTCACAAATAGAGAATCCTCTCCTAAGCCTGGGTTCTTTCCGAGACCCGTTTCTAGAGAAAGGAGGGACAGCGCCTGCCCTGGCTGAGGCCTCAGGACCCCAGCTGAGGCCTCAGGACCCCAGCTGGACCATGATGCTTCACAGCCTGAAAGGGTGAGCACCCTAGTCCACAGCGATATGTGCAGGGGAGATACAGCCACCGTGAAGTGGCTCCTGC
Organism: Smutsia gigantea; assembly: GCA_032199065.1. Lineage (NCBI taxonomy): Eukaryota > Metazoa > Chordata > Mammalia > Pholidota > Manidae > Smutsia > Smutsia gigantea. The sequence goes on along the minus strand of JAVSCE010013228.1, from coordinate 20,416 downwards.
CATAGCAACCCAGGCAGTTAAGCCCTTTGTTTTGAATACAATATATTTAATCATGAGTTTATATAACTTAAGTTTTAGTAGCAACTATATTAAAACTGAATATAATTCCTGAAAACTAAGTGGTCAGGTTTAATTAAACACATTAATGTATGATGCTTTATCTAATTTAAGGCTTTTTTAAAATAAATTCATTTTTTTCTGTGATTAAGATCATGACCACTTGATATTTTTTGCCTGCATCTACCCATAAAATTTACTCTGTTATTTTATTTTTGCTTTCTAAATTAGTTGCATACAGGTGTGACATTCCCAAAGCCCAGAGTGGGATTTTTCATTATGAAACATAAAATGTAGCTTATTGATTAAGAAAATGGGCCTTTATTTATAAATATGCTGTATTTTTGAAGACATATTTTATTGTAAAGATCAATCATGAGATCAAATTCAATTTTGCACAGTTTTATTTTCATAATTTCTAAGACTAGGTTACTTTGTTAAAAAGCTTTGTATATTAAAATATATTAGAAATCTTAAAATTCAGTGTACTTGCATTAAAATAATGGTATCCATTAGGTGGATACAGAAAAGAATGTGTTGCTCATTTATATACAAATATTCATGTTAAATGAAAATTATAAAATTGAACACTGACACAAATTGAATTAATACATTCCAATATCCAAAAAAATTACTGGACTCTGTAGAAAAAAATGCATATATATATATATATATATATATATATATATATATATATATAAACTGCTAGTTTGCTATTCTTTGCTACTCATTTGCTATGTGACTTTGAGCAGTTTACTTAACCTCACTGTGCCTCAAAACAAGAATAATACTTCATAAAGTTTTTTTTCTTTGTTTACTTATTTTTTGTTTACTTGTTTTCATTTTTTAAAATGACCAGATGAAGTTAAAATACTTAAAGCAGTATGTGTCACGCTTTTAGTACTATAGAAGTTTTGAATATTATCATCTAATGTGAACTTTTTCTTTTAGTAGTTTCAGAGTCTATTTTATTAATAGGCCATCTACCTATGCTCTTTGTCTAATCATATTTTGCTATGCTTTATTTTATCATACCACCAAAAATTTACTAGTGTGTTTCCAATGATTGCATGCATACATATATATATATATATATGTATGTAGGTATATACATGCATATATATATATATATTCTGATCATTTGAATGTTCATATTTCCTGTATTTATCTTTATAATCATAAATTTATACATTTGATTCATATTATTTTTTGCAGTATCTATTAAATCTTTTCTAATAACAAAATAAAAATTAATATCTCTCATTTTTCCTCTTTCTGCCTCTTCATGCTACTTAATATTATGTTAATTTAAAATGCATTTTTATTATTAAATATACTTAAAACTCCATTATTTGATTTATCTATTTATCTTAATCCTCATCTGTAAGAGGAGATAATCAGCTTACTCATTCATAGCTTCTTCCTACTTATTTAAATATGTAAATTTTGCATTTCCATAAGAAGTTATGCTTGCTACCCACATTTTTGGCCTTAGTTTTTAAATAAAATACAATCCATTTTTACCTCAAATTACTTACAGGTTTTTAAAACCTTATTATTCGAATTCTTTGAGAAAGACTCATAGTAACAATTATTCTTGATTTTTAGTGTGTTCAAAAATATTTATTGACATTATAGTAGAACAAAACAATTTGGGTATAAAGTCTTTGGGGTATGCTTTCTTTTTTGAGTATTTTTAAGGAATTTCTCTACCATATCCTATCATTAAATGTTGCTATAAAAAAAATAAGCCAGCTTTATTATTTCCTCTTTATCTAACTTGGTTTTCTTGCCTGTTTAATGAAACAAGCAAACTTCTTTGAAATTAATTAATTTTTGAGTGTGTATGTTAGCATTGACCACTTGAGCGGAATTTACCTGGGCCAAAGTATGTCATTTGTAAATCCAAATCATCTTCAGTTTCTGGAAATATTTACTTGAATTACATTTATTAACTTCTGCTTAATTATTTTAGTTTCTTCTTTGGGAAAACCAATAATGTTTATCATGGGTTGTTGACTTCAGTAGCTGCCATTTTCTCTCTGGTTCTATTAAGTTCGTTATGCATTTCCATTTCATTCTATTCTCTTTCTTGATTTCTGTCACCTATTATCTAAATCCCTTACTTCATTTTCAGCATTTTTTTTTCTGGGTCCTTCAAATATACCTTTATTTCTAAAACAGTTTTATTTTTTGCTTTTCCTTTTTTCTTTTAACTTTCAGAGTCAGTATGTCTCTACTTGGTGGTCTTTTATACATTATATTACTTCAAATTTCATTCTACATTCATATTAATATAAGTGATCACAAGTTTTATTTGTTACCTGGAAACACTTTTCTTTTTTTCTTGTGAGAATTCACCTTCCATATATTTTTTTTCTTGTTCCTTTACTCCATGTTTGGTAAATATCATGTGCTGATTCCCTTTCAGTTACTCATGGGAATAAGGTGAGCTTCTTCCAATGAGATCCATCTGTATTCCATCTTTAGGGCAAGGCCATGTCCTTATTTCCAAGGCAAGTAAATGGTTTCTGTTTTTGTTTTTAATATTTACTTCTCCCCATCAATAGATATAGGCAAATATAAGGTGGTATTGATGTTTTGCGTTTCACATCATCACGCATATATTCTTCTATCCATGTGGTTGTTTTGGTTAATGTAGATGTGGCCTGAATGGTTTTATTCATTCAACTCCTCCATGCCTACTTTTTAAGTATTGTTCAAGTTCCAGGGAATTTGCCTATGTTGCAAATAAGTGTTTTGATTATCCTTCATCTCAGCAAAATTTTACTTTGATAGATTTTTCTGAGAACTGCGACCAAAAGCAAACTCTCCTTTTCTACTGAAACCCACAGCTCTTGAGAAGCTTTGCATCTATTTGGTTATTTGTTTACTTGTTATTTCTTTGAAAGTGTAGTTAGCTTTCTGTATCTTGTTCTCCTTGCTGTTTTAGGGGTTGTTCCCAAGATAAACAGATGTAATGCTAATTAAGCTTCCAGCTTTGTGCCAGTTACTGAGCTATTGGGGGTCTCTGACTCCCAATCCATTCATCCACACTCTGTTTGTGATGTTTGTTTCAGAAACTCTAGTCTAAGTTCCCTTAAACTAGCTGGCTTCATATAGGTTCTTTCAAATAGGGTTCACTAGAAGATAACTCATAGTCAGAAGTGAAAAGAAGACACTTACTTCTTTCTGTTTCCTGTTTCCAGTTAGCTTCACCCCATAACAGGACTTCATCCTCAGGAAAAGTAGTTGTTCTTCTCTTCAGTTACCAGGGCCAGCTTAATTGTGCTCTCTCCCCAGAGGCCTAAGTCCATAGGCCTGGTAGTTATTTGCCCCTAAGTTCCTGGGGATCCAGAAACAACAGGTTACTGGTCTTAGAGACCTGAATGAGCTCCAAGGTACTCTTTTCCATGTTTCTGATTATTCCCAAACCTTATTTTTCTAATAATCCTTTGGGTTTTAGCTGCTTCCAGAACTTGTGATTGATCTGTTGTTGCATCTATGTTCTTGTTTGCTTTTCCTGGTCTCATAACCAATATCTTTTCAACCAATTCCCTAAATTAAGTTTCCTGTTGAAATACCTCTTACAGTTTCTATTTTCCTAAGAATTAGATTGATGCAATGAGCCCACTAATATGATGACTACCTAATTTTTTGATGTTTCCATTCAGTAAAGTAGATTTACAATCTACCTAGTTTTGTATATGTTCAAATATTGAATCTGTATTCACAAATCCTCCTTTTATTGCCCCAAATATAAGCTCTTACAGGAAAATGGTTGGTTGGTACATGTAGTAAGACAAAAACCTTATACAAGTCTTTTTTCAAAACTGAAAATAAATTACACAGTGATTTCAAGATAGGCAGAGCCACTTCTGATGGACACATCATGACAGATATGTAAGAAGAGAAGATACGTATTTAAAGTCTCAATGCAAAATCTTGCTTTTTTAGGTAGTAAATAGAAAAAAGGTTTCCTAACAGAGCAAGTGATTTCTGAATTAAATTGATAAGGAACAATAGAACAATACATTAAATAAAAAAATTATAAACCAGAATTTTTGAATCTCTATGGCAAAAGAAAACAAATGATAGTTTTTTGTTTTGAATTTTGAATAAATTATGTTTTTTACACAAAGTGGTTTATTTTAGAGCATCTTTAAATATTATGGTTTCTAATGAATTAAGACTTTGAATAATATTTAGAGCATACCCTCCTCTCATCTCAGCTGCTTGCAAGGCATGCGGTCTGAATACTCACTATGACTTGGCAGTTACCCACTGACCGCAAGTTCAGATTTATGAGGAGGCAGCAACCCAGCTCTGTTTGTTTGCCTTTGGTTCAGCAGCCTGTTCCTGCGGTGATTTCCACATGGCATACATGCAGGAAGGTCATGTCATCTTGGGCCAGGGATTGGGAATCTAAATTACTTATTAGAAAAAACAAATCCATGGTCTTTAGAGGAATATGAGACGTAGCATTTTTTGGAAGGAGTTGTCCTAAAATAATCAAACTCTTGCTCGGAGACAAGCAAAAGGCATTCGTCATTATGGTGAATACACACAAAGAATAGAAGCTTGCCTATAGGTATCATTGCTATGAGTATACAATAAAATCTTCCTATTCAGAAAGATACTACAAAAAATGTTTGAAAATATGGAAATGGTTAAGATTACAGGCAAATGAAATTAATTGTATTATTAGAAAGAAGTAAGGAAAAATGTGTATATCCATTATGTATACATATGTATATGTATATGTAAATCATGGATTTATTTTATACTGAAACTTAAATGCATTCCATATAAAGGATGGGGGCATTTGTCGATGACTTGAGATGGAAAGCTCATCCATAGCATCTGAACCATCTGCCAGCCGTTCATATCTCTAGGTTGCCAGTTGTATCTGGGACTTGCCAAGGAACCAGATGCTCTCATGGCTTTCCATAGTATAGTAATTGCTCTCCAAAGAACAAAAAAGTAAAAATGCAAGAATAATGTTATTTTTACTATGTATTTTAAATATTTGGGGATTTTGTTTTTATATAAGTGAAAATAAATGTTTCAATACAAAATGTTTTTTAGAAATGAAGCTTATGTGTACCAAAATTAAACCTTTTACATTCCTTTTAACTATTAGAAGTAAATGGGTGAAGGAAAGTGGCCTCGGATCTCAGGACACTCACTGTGTGCCTACATTCTTGACAGATTGTAAGGGTGGCTGAAAGGAGGCTAAATGTTATCAGAGGTGAAGGATAATAGCACAGTGTATTCAGTATTAATAAATACTTGGTTTTTGAATGAAAAAATAAATAATATTAAGAGAAAAAATAAACACAATTAGGAGAACTATTATCTCTACTATAGAAAGGGACATTGGAATGGAAACTGGGCCCTTGATGTTTTCTAGCATATGAAGATGTTTAAGTTACCTGTGGGTGTGAGAGTGAGGGATGATTAAGGCCGGTGGAGCACCATGGCAGGACCAAGGTTCTTTGTGAAAACACATTTTGTCACTACGGACCAGTCAAACTAGTTCCATTTTCTGAAGCATTTCATACAAAATCTGGCTCTCTGAATGCGTGATATTTGGTTCCTTGTTAATTTCAATGTCAGCTTTCTAAGTCTTCTCCAAGCCAGCTAAACCCAAGTAGATGGAGACATCCCTTCATTTTCCTACAACCTTTCTGTCTCTGTCTCTGTCTGTCTCTCTCACAGCCCTCTGTCAACCTAGTCAGCTTACTCACATCTCAGCTTTAGCCATGTATCATTCCAGTTTCAGGAAGTTAGTGAGAATAAACTTACACATTTATGAATAATCATGTATTTTAAGAAGTGTCATGAATTAGGAATTAAATTGATAATGGCCTTCAACCAAATCACCACCATTATCACCAAGGACAGTAACAACAGCTCAAATGCAAGCTTTGCTAGAAAAATAATGGGGCTATGTAAATTATAGGACCATGGACCTATAATTTCAGACTATATAAGAATCATAGGTCTTCAGCAAACAGGAGGGAGGAGGGAGACATCCCCAAAGCATAATCTAATTTGAGTGTCTTGCCCATGGGTCAGATGTGTAGCCCAGTGTAGATTAAAGATAGTTGCAAGGGGTAAAGAGTATATACACCATCCGTGTTAGAATGCATGACCGATACATGTGCATTTCTATTAATAGTCACTTTTTCTTGCTTTTTAGACATTTTAGTGCATTTTTAGTAATAGTTACTTTTTCTTGCTCATATTTTGATATTATTGCTGCCTTTTATTCAAACTGTAATGAAGTACAAAGAAAAATTTTGTTGTTTACTTTTGAGTCATCTCTCCCATTTATTTCTGGACTAGATATCATGGTATAATCTAAAAGTGATGAATAAATATGAGAGAAAAATAATTTTCACTGAATGCTATGATACTTATTGCGAAGTATCTGGAATGTAATAAGTGCCCACAAATAGTAGATGTTATTGTTAATTTGTATATATGTGAGAAGTATCATAGAAAGACACATAATCCATAGCCTAAAAAAACCTAGTTTCTAATTCTAGCAATGAAAAGTTTAAAAATCTCTGAGCCTCATTTCCTTCTATAAATAAAAGATAGATAATAACAATTCTTATGTAATATTAATTAAAGATTAAATTTAGAAATATATTTTAAAATGTTTTAGAAACAAAACAGTTTATAAATCCTACTTAAAACTAAAAGAACACAGCTTCCTCTTGACTCACTTCCCTCATCTGTAAAGCAGATTTGACAAATCCTTAATTCTTTGACTTATATTTAAAGTTCTATCAAAAAAAATTCTTCTTTTTCTCAAATATAAAAAGTCACATAACTTAAAATATATAAATGGTATAGTAATACATTATCAAAAATCATGTTTATCCCATCCAGGATTAAACAGTATCATTTTTTAAGCCTATTTCTAGTTCTTTTTCCTTATGCCTCATAGATTGAATTATTGTTCCCAAGTCTTACCCTGTCCTCCTGCTGAGGAAGTCAGGTCACCATGTCATTCGTGCTCCTCTTGTGGGGTGGTGTACATCCTTGCTTGCTGACTTTGTGCTGGGCCATGCAACTTGCTTTGGCCCATGGTAAGGGAAGGGGTATGATGCACACCCTATATGAGCATAAGATGTTGAAGTATTGTATGTTGTTGCTGTTCTAGTTCTCTTCTCCACTAGAAGGGAATGTCTCACCTGGGCGCTCCTCTTTCAGTCTGGCTCCCTGAGGCCTGGAAAGAAAAGAAAATGGAATAGAGCTTGTGTTATGCAGAATTCTAAGATGGCTCCCATGACCTTATCCCAGCCCTGATGTTGCCTCCATGTTCTAATGAATTAACTTTAAGACAGAGAGGTTATCTAGGTGGGCCTAACCTGATCACATGAGTCCTTTATTAGCACAAACAGTTTTTTGACATAGCAGAATAGAAAATCTGAGATACTAAAAACATGCAATAAATTCAGCATAAGGAAGATTTTCTGTTGTTGAGATAGAGGAGGCCACAGAGCATGGGACCTGAGACTAGCCTCTAGGAGGAGAGTGGTCTCTCACACACTGCTAGAAAAATGCTAACAGCCTGCAGCAAAGGGGGGCACCGGCTCTACAAGGAACTGAATTACATGGGAAACTTGAATGAAGTTGGAAGCAGATTCTTTCCTTGAACTTCCAGATGAGAACTCAAACTGGCCAGCAACTTGACTAGGGCATTGAAAAGCCCTAAGCAGCGAACCTAGTTGAGCCCCCCTGGTGACTAGCCTACAGAACTGTGAGATGATAGTGGCTTTAAGATACTACACTGGTGGTAATTTGTTACACAGGAACAGAACTATAATAGAGCTACAGCAACCAGCCCACAGCAGCTAACACATAACAAACAAGAGGTTAATATTGTAATAAAACATTGAAATGTGAGGATTATTTTCTTACTTCAAAGCCCAGAGTAATACACAGTATCTGGCACACAATGTTTTAGTGCCATTGTATAAATGATATTATATTAAAAATATTTCTTTATGAATTTATTTACTCAATAATTCAATGTGGAAATTTTTCATAACCTATAAAAATGGGCCTGAAATACTAATTATAATGGTTGTATAGTTTTCCATTATATGGATCCACAGTATACTACTTCCTTGAAACAAACATTACTTCTTTAAACAATCTCTATTTACGAAACTTTTAGGTTATACAACTGTTCATGATTTTTAAAAAAAGCACCCAACATCTCTTTGTATAGATAATATTTTCACACTTGTGCCCTCCAGAAGGATCTTACTAATTTATAGCCTTTTATTATTTTACTTTAATAATTTGCAATCCTTTTTATTTACAATTATAACTATTTTCCCATTTTTATTAGTGAATTATATGTACACACACCATACTCCTTCCATATAGTTTCAAATGTTATGACACCCATTGTTTCTGGGTATCTCCCATTTTTATTTTCTGACTCTAGTGTCCATTCCCTTAATTTATAAAGAAAAAAACATAAATTTCAAATTAGAAATGATGACATGTAAGTAAATTTTCTTTCCTGTACCTTCCACATTTTCTGTTGGTATTTTAAGCAGCACTTGGAAAGTCCAAATTTTAAAGCCAGAGCAGCTGTTCAGCAAAATGTTCACACAAGCCAGCAGGCTAGTATGCTCTCAATAGGTTTGTGTAACAAATAACTGCAAAGTTGTTTCTGCATAAATGAGAAGTTCATGGCCAACTACAAAGTTTACATGTGTAATTTAGGTCTAACACTGGAAAAGATAGCTCGGAATGTGCATATCTGGTGTATATAATGAGACGAAGCCAGGATAACCATGGAAGCAATGAAGAGTTCAGAACAGTTTTCATCTGGATAAGTTAAGGTATTGGCTTGAGTTCAGCATCATTAATTACCGTTTTTCTCTGTAAATTCCTTTCAATTCCATTGAGGCAAATACCATTTTTTTCTATTCAAATCTTCTGAGCTTGATTACAGTAAAAACTGTTACTGTCTTTCTTTTCCGTGCAATGGATGCCTATATATCACGATGTTGTTTGTATGCCATAGGTATTATATGAAGTATTTGGGGTTCTTTCAGAATGAAAGACATCGCCTAGCCTGAAGATAACAATGTTAAAGTGACAATATGGTAAATAAGTTATTTATTTTTGTCTGACAGAAGTTTTACTTTAATTGATAATTTACTATTGGTAGTAACTATATTTCAAGCGCGTTCACCTGAACAAACAAAAATTGCTTTTGAAAAAAATCTAATCTTTAGAAATTTAGTATACATTAAAAGCTTGTATCTTGGCCAAGGAAGTAGCTCTAGTTATATTTCCTGTTATATTGGAAATGAAGTGCTTTTGCTAAGAAAAGACTAATAATGTATATAATGCCAGCACTACCTGCATTGTTTGCTTGATTGCTTTTAAACAGTAGGAGTTTGAACTAAAAGGCTCTAAATGGAATTATAAACTTTGTACCTCATTGTATGAGGAAAAATAATGATACATTAGGACCTAAATTTCAATGGCATATTTTATTTTTATTATTGTAGCTATGTAAAAATTTCTTACAAGTATGAAAATTTATAGGACCTTCCTGTAGAACATTTAATGTTCTAGTTCATGAATTTTTCTCTCTGAAACCAAATACACAGAGACCTCAACTTACTGCGATTTACTCTAACAGCACTCTAACATCAGCAATCATATTATGCCTTGTGGCACAATAGGCACTTAGAACATAACACACTACCCAACTAAAACTCTGAGGACATAACCATGGAGAAACCACCTACAAGGTTGATGATTTTATTTTAAAAGCAAATGACCCTGAGTCTCTACAAAATTCTTCTCAAAGCTCCCTGTTGAAGTTTTCACCAAGAAGCCTAGAATTGCATAACATCCATGATAAAGTACCTCATCTTATTATTTATTCAGTAAATTGGTATACATTTTAAAAAATATCTATGTAAAAATGATGTATCTGTATCATATTAAGTCTTATTTCTTTGAATGATTGTTTCTCTTATGAGGAAAAGAAATTGAGATCTAAGCTATAGTTAGTATGGAAAGAGAAGATTAGCAATACCCAAGCCCTTGATTTTTGTATTTTTGTGTACCCCTGACTTGGCAATTCCTGCTGGGTTTTTAATGTTATTTTCTTCAGAGAAAATTCGTCCTGTAAATCTCTTCCGTTACCTTGGTGAAACCAGATAAATTTTGTATGGCTGCTACTTAATTATATAAATAAGTAATGGATGCATCTGCTCATTTTTGTAAAAAAGTTGGGAATAAGGTACTTGTTATAAAAACATATTCCAATATCCCTGTTTTTAGCTATTAATCTATTTTGACTTTGATTACTTTTTCTAGAGATGTAGGTAATAATGCAGAACGTCTGCTCCCCTTCCAAAGCGTTATAAGGATAAGATCCTCAGCAAAATCTGCCACTGAGTTTTAAATAACCCCCATGCCAAGTAGTATAGAAAAGATTTGTAGTTTTATGCATGACTTTGGAAAAAAATAGTCAATTAATATTTAGTGAGTTATGTATCAGGTATCGTGACTACAAGAGAAAAAGTAATGAACAAGCTGTTCACTATTTTGAGGAAGCTTACCAGCTATTTGAGGAAACAGACATGACCCTGTAATTTCCAACTATTTAATAAATGATTGTGCATGTGGTAGTAAATAAAAAGTGCTATGGGAACCAAAAGGGAACTACACCCATTATGAATTGTTGATGGGTGTGTGGTCCATGAAGTGATTATATTTATTTCCACCAAGGAAAATATTTACATGTTTTGAAAATGATGAGTTCACTTCAGATGGGTGAAGAGAAGCAGAAAGCCAGGGTGGACGAAGGAAATGAGAGCTCAGGAAGTGGAAACTGTATGAACAAAGACTTCGATACTCAAATGCTAAAGAGCCTGAAAAATTGTGGAACTGAAATGAGCTTGAGCTTGCATATCGTTTTCTGCTATCACATCTTAAAACTAACTATTCATGATTTAATAAGTTCCACTAATTTCACGTTTTGTCTTTTTTTTTAGCCTTGTATTCTTATATTCCTCATATTATCTGGCTATTCTCTACCCTACTTCAAAGCCTAGAAATATAGGCAGGTAGAGGAAAGATAGGCATTATGTAACCATGAGGTTTAACACTGACTTTTTAAATAAGAATAATCTACAAACATGTTAGTTTTATATGAGAAAATTGTGCACTGAATTGCATCCAAGTAACTACTGATATTTTTGGGATATATCGCTCATAGTAGCACTGAAAAATTAAATCAATAAGAAATCTGTCATGATTTGAATCATAATTTCCAGTAAGTCATCTTTGAATCTCTACCTAGAAAAGCAAAACAGGTAGTTTTCTGTTTATTTCCTTTCTCCAATTAGGAAGTATACTCAGAGGCACACAAGAAGGTTTTATATAGCACTCTGACGATTGGAAATGAAAGAGAAGGTTCAATAAATGCTGATTGTTTGACTGAATATAGATCTTAGCAATAATTTAGGAACTTCCTACATCTTATTAGATCTCTTCATAGACTCACTCAAGGTACAAATTATAATTTTGAAAACACACAAAAATCCCTACTAAGTAATCAACAAGTTGATGTCATTCCATTAGGTTATATATTGAAAAGTGCTTTGTCGTTTCTCATTTCTTCACATGTACTTACTGTGCCGCCACTGATACTTTGGGAGGCCACTTTTGTTCCTAAGGATAGAAGAGCTGTATATAATACAGGTGGAGCAGTAATTATGATCAATGTAAATTTCCAAGCACAGATTGTGCAGGCTGCCGGTGCTGGCAGTGTGCTCTGTGTGTACTGATGTCTGTGAGCCAAATGTTGTATCTATTAGCCCAGAGACATCAGCAGGATTGGATGTCAGCTGAATATGGCATACTGAAAAGTAAACAGGAATTCAGTTATCTTAACTCAAGATGCAAAATCAGTATGAAAAATGAAATGAGTGAGAATTAAAAAAAGAAAAGAGGATTGATGAAGTAAAGTTTGCCTGAACTTAAACTTCTAAATTTAAATTTCTCTACAAATTCAAAATCATTACCACTTTGTTATATATTTTGTTTCAATTTGTGTTCTTTATTCCTTAGCATTTTTGGAAATACTATGTAAGAAGGGTTTCCTGTAGGATAATTGAAATAACTAGAATTAGTATGAAATATTTGATACATAAAATGTATCAATATGTGGATAATGCATGCATAAATACATATGCATGTTGTTATAAATCTTAGTAATGCAATGAAGGTTGGTGAGGCTGTGTATCAGTATTTGAGCTCCAATATTACAAATACTCTTAAAGCTACTTACATGCTCTCCCACAATCCCATATATATCCTGCAAACTCTTCAGTTTTAACAGTTGGAAAATATTTCCCAAAGATGTGTGAGTTGCCCTTTAACTTCCTTTTTTGGTGCATATTGATGAATGTAAATTTAATTAATGATTTTTATTTGTAGTTTGTTTAATTTTTACTTCATATTTCTTTACAGTAAAATAAATCCTTCACATGAAGATATAAAAATATTCTTCTATATTTTTAGATAGGGTTAAATATTTTATATTTTACATTGAAATATTTAGTCCATATGAAATTAGTTTTTTTGCATGATTGATATATGGATTACATTTCAGTTTTTTTCCATTTGCATATCCAGTTGTCTCAACATCATTATTGTTCATTTTCTTTAAAAAAACAAACTTGTTTAACTTCAAATGTATTAATTCAATAGATCAGTATTTATGCTATTGACTGTAATTATCTTTGAAAAAGTATATGGCTTCATTTATTTAGATTTTTTAACATCTTTTAGTATGTTTCATATTTTTATCTTTAAAGTTCTTGCATATCTGTTGGTTATAACATCTCTTGATACTTTATAGTGTTGCTTTTCCTGTTAAATATTGTTTTTAAAATGTTTCATAACTATTTTTATTGATAAACAGAAGTGCAATTTGTTGTTTATGCCAATATCAGCAACCTTACTAAATTTTTAAACAATTCTAATAATCTTAATTTGTCTATAGATAGATTCTGCAGGCCTTTATATAAATAACCATATAATTCATTGATAATAAGAGTTTGGTGTTTTCCTCTCAAATTTCTTTTTTCTTTTGCACTAAGACTTTTAGTGCATTTTACATAGAACCTGAGGCAATAGTGTTCTTTCTCTTGATGATCTGAAAGAAATACTTTGAGCATTTTTCCAGAGTAAGTTATATTTGCTCAATGTTTTGAAATAGTTTTGGAAGGTAAGGAAGTTTTCTCCTATCCCTAGTTTGCTAGGGGATTACATTGAATAGGTCATAAATTTTGTCAAGTGCTTTTTCTGATTCTATTGAAGTGATAATGTAGATTGTTCTTTAATAACCTGTTAATGAGGTGAATTATATTTATGGATTTTATAATGTGAAAACATTCTTGCATTGCTAGGATATAGCCTTAATTTCTTAATAAATGGCAACTAATATTTTGTTTTAGATTTTTACATCTCTTCAAGGTCCTTGTTTAATTTTGATATCAGGTAAATAAATAAATAAATTTGGCTTTTCCCCTCTTTATTCTGTTTAAGAACTTCCTTAAGGATACAAGTACAACTCACCTGTAAAACCATCTCAGCCTGGTATCTTCTTTGTAAGAAAACTTTAACCACAAACTCAGCTTATATAGCAATTATAGATAATTTTTATTTCCTTCTTAGTCTTAATTTAGTTTTATTAAATTATCTATTTCCATGTATTTGCCCATTTAATTCTAACGTTTTAATCTATTGGCAATGAGGTTTTCATAATATTCTCATTAACTTTTTAATGCATGCTCTTTCTTTAGTATGCCCTTTTAAATTTCCAGTATTATTTATGTACAATTTCTCTCCCTCTTTTTATCAGTCTTGCCAGAAATTTTTCTCTTTTAGTAGTCACCTGAGCCAACTTTTTGGCTTTGTTGAGCATTTCTATTATATCTTTAAGGAACCAAATTATGGTATCTTTCTCCTGAGAGGATTTGGAGTTTCTTCCAGAATCCAGGGGAAGCTACCAACTTGAACCCACTTAAACTCTCCTCAGTGTTTACAGACCCATGGGATAATTTCAGGGTCAACCTTCTGTCTATGTTGTGCAAAATATCAGGCTTAGTAACATTTCCAGTCTGACAATGGCTTTTTTTCCTGAATGCAACCTAGTTTCCATGTGCACTAGTTTTCAATTGTCAGTTTTACTTCACTGGCTTGTTTTTATTTATTTTTTTGTCCTTGGATATTTCCTTTGCTTACAATAGTGCTTTAAAGGTGTATTTGGTGTAAATTATCTAGGCTCAACTTGTATTCTAGTAAGGAGTCCCTTCAGGGTATCTTTCTGTCATACTGCTGGAAATGGAATTCCCCTCTGAGATATTTTCAAAGATTTAGGTATTTCAAATAACCTTTACTTAAATATTTGATCTTAGAGAATATATGTTCTTTGAAGTCTGCTCCACAAACCTTTAGGTAAATTAGGCAAGTAATTTAAGATTCAACAATTGAAGCTCTAGCTGTTACTTTTTGAAAATATGAAAATGAATTCCTCTACACTAAGAAAAATCTCTTTCCAATGCTAACATCTTGCCAACTGTTTCATATCATGTTTTAGCTCTCTTGATACTATCAAAAAGGAGAGAGGAAAACTAACATTTATTGAGCTCTTGCAGTGTGCCAGACATTTTATTAGTTATTTTACATTTGCCAGCTCAATAAGTCCTCAGACCAATTTTATGGATGAATGTTATGGCTATTTTTAATTTGAAGAAAGAGATGAAGAAATTTGCACAGGCTAAGGATTCAAACTAAGATCTGTTTGACCTCAGTTTACTCTACATTTAGTACTTCTACCCACCATTAGTTTATAGTTATGGAAATTGAGGCTTACAAAGTCTAAAATTAACTTACCCAAATAAAACTGAACATGGGTCTCTTAGGTGTCAAAGTCCATGCACATTCCAACATATTTTGTTTGATAAATGCATTATTATCATGCCATAAAATAAAGGATGACACTTCCAATCTCACATATTCTTAAACCATCAAGCCTCTGGGAGCAGCATTTTTTTTTAATCATTACTCCTTTAAGTCATGTATTAATGCAGATATTGACTATCTCATTTTTAATTAACATACAGTGAAACATATACACTTAAATTATGATTTCATCAATGATTCCACAGCTGTAATTATAATACTGAACATTTCCATTACTCCTGAATGGGTCCTCTGACCTGTTACAATTCATTTCTCTATCATTCCAGGCTCAGCAACAGCTGGTATGCTCTATGTTACTATAGCATAGTTTGTATTTTCAAGAATTTTTATATAAATAGAATCCTATAGTGTGTACTCATTGTATTTGACTTTTAATTCATCACAGTGATGTTGAGTTTCATCCATGTCATGTTTATCAGTATTCCATTCCTTTTTAGATGGCTAATATTCTGTTATTCTATGTTTTGCTTATCTATTTCCCTTTTGTTGAACATTTGGGTTCTTTAGAATTTCCGGCTATGGTAAATGAAGCTGCTATGAATATTGTTGTATAAGTCTTTGGGTTTACATATACTTTCATTAATTTGGATAAATACTTGGAGTGAATGGCTAGTCTATGTGGAAGGTATGTATATAACTTTAAAGAAATTGCTAGTTTTCCAAAATGGTAGCTATATTTTACATGCTAACCAGAAATTTTTGAGAGTTCTGATTATTGCATAAACTCTCTGATTCTTAGTATATTCAGAGTTTTAAAAAAACGTGGCCATTCTAGTATGTGTATGCATGTATGTATGCACATGCACATGTGAACCTGCTCATGTAGAATTATCGCATGTGGTTCTAACTTGGAACTAGTTAATGATTAACAATGGGGAGCAATTATTTATTTCACTATTGGTTATTTGTACATCTTCTTTGGTAAGTTCATTCAAGGATTTTGTCCATTTTTTAAAACTGGTTTATTAGTCTTCCTACTGTGTTTTAAGAACACATTATATGTTCAGGTAATAAGTCCTCTGACTGATAATATGCATAGTGAGTATTTTCTCTCTATCCATGGCTTAACTTTTCATTTTCTTAATGGTTTCTTAATGGTTGAACAAAGTTTTTCATTTAATGAAGTCCAGATTATCACTGTTCTCTCTCTTATGGTGTGCCTTTATTTATGTACGATCTAAAAATATTTGCCAACCCAAATATCACAATAATGCTTGGCCTATGTCTCTTTTGTAAGTTGAATAATTTTAATTTTTATATTTAAGTTTATGACCTATTCTCTGTTCAGATAAGAGTAGATGTTGAATTTTTTCTTTTTAGATATCCAATTGTTCTAATAAAATATGTAAAAGCTTTCTTTCAACAATAAATTATTTTGGTAACTTTAAAAAAATCATTGATAATATGTAATTGTATTTCTATACAATCTATTTATTATTTTCTATTTATATACTACCTCAATATTGTTATCCTTTGTTAACATCTGTTAGACTTTTTGTTATTATCCCACAAGACCTTGAAGCTCTACTTATTTTTTCCAATTTTTTTTCTCTGTTTTTCCTCTGATTGGATAATTTTTATTGATCCGTATTCAAATGTTTAACTGTTCTGTTATCTTCATTACACTATTAAGCTCTTTCCAGCCAATTTTTATTTTGGATTTTTGTATTTCTCATTTCTAGAATTTCCATTCTTTAAATACATATCTCCTATATCTCTATCTTTTCATTCATTATGAGCATATTTTTCTTCACCTCAGTCATTGTCAGTATAATAGCTCTTAAAGTCATTTTCTTATAATTGCAGCATCTTGGTCTGTCCAATTTTGGTCTCTGTTAATTGCATTTTAGCAAGTAATTAATTTTAATTAAACCCAAATTACCAACTTTGTCACAACTGTGGTAGGAATCAATTCAGATCTCAGTGCAGTTCTTTTGACTTAGCCACAGTCCGTTTAAGTACACCCCATGCACACGTGACTCTGGGGTTGGCAGAATTTGGGTAAAATTTATACAGAGAATTTGAGATTTTCTTTTCTGTGATGTCTTTTCAATGAGGTGTCCTTCACTATCCAGAAGCTGTGGTTTGACTCAGTTCCTTTCCTTTATTTCTTCAGGTCTCCTATTGGAGTTTCAAATACCCTGCCTTATATGCAACTGCCTTTAGGCTAAAGCTAAAAGCATGCTATTTTCCTTAAGGATTTAACTCTTTTCCAAAATTTACTTGTTTTTGTTCATTCTCTGGAGCTCTTTGTGAGCATTTGGCATTGGTGTGGCATGATAGTTGCTGTTTGTTTGTTTAGTATTTGGTGCAGTGTTTATAGTTGTTATATGTAGGATGGTAATTTACTACTTTACTCCAGTATACCTAATGCAGAATACTTTTTTTTTATACTTACAGCAGAACATACCTCTCCTGGAATACAGAAAACTGGAAAGCACTTAAGTAATGAAATATAATGAAACAATTCTAAAAGGCAAAATGACAGAATGAGAAAGAACATGGCTAAGGAAAACCTATTGAAAATATGTAAGGAGTTGATATGGATATGAGGTAGATGGCAGGAGTGGTCAGAGTGTAGTCCGTGGGGTGGAGGAAGATGAGCAGGCATTTCGGACCCTGAAATAGAAATGTTGTTCATTACATGATAGGTCCAGAGCGTAAAACATGCACATTCATTGCCACCACTTCAAGGGGCAGTTTATGCTTTTGTAAAAATCAAAGCTGATCTGGAAAGTTGGAATTCTGTGTCCAGTGACTTCTTTTTCATTTGTTGAACAAGTAAAACAAAAATAACGACAATAATCCTTCAGTTGCCACTAGAGATGGCAAATCTTTAGAGACTTTATTCAGAAACCACTTGAGACAGAATAGCGTATCAGGATTCTCTTCCTTTACTTAGATGTTTTCCAAACAGTAGCAACAAATTCGATAAGAGACCTTGGTTCAGACACTCACAGACCTTGGTAGCACTTGAGACCGGGTCTCCACCTTAGTTGTATCTCTTAAAAACACACTTATCCAAAATACTGCTTACGGCTTTGAAATTTGGTTTCAATAAAATCTTCCCTTTGGCATTATCCCCTTACTTTGGAGGGAACTGGAGTAGAAGCTCTGTGAGTATGGCATAGGAATGGAGAGTGACTTTCCTGACTGTGAAAATGATCAGGGTAGAGGTTGGGAGACCCCTTGAGCAGTGGCTACATTGTATTAGGTATGTTTTTGGAATGGAAAGAGCTCTGACCCAGGCTGACTTGGACCCACCATCCCCTCACCCACAGAATAAGCGAACCAATGCCCTTTGAAGGCTGTGCAGCTAGGACTAAGCTACAGGCTTTCCGCCCTCTCCTTATTTACTCCCCACAGCAGCCCCCTGCATAGTAGATCCTGTTATTATCTCTATTTTACAGATTAGGAAACTGAAGAAAGAGGTTAGCAGTCTTGCCCAATGTCACTTCAGTAGCAGGTGAAGAAGTTGAAGGAAGACGCCTCAGTGTGGGACCCAAAACCATGCCTTTAAACCCCTGCATTGTACCACACGGGGTGTGCCTGACACTCCTGTCCTAGCTCCCTCGTTTGTAAAAGGGGTCCCTTAATTCTGCTGGGCAGTTTGTTGTGCATTTGCAAGAAAGCATTTGTAAATCTCATGTGCTGATGGCCTGGGGCAGAGCAGTTGCCTATTGTTACTGTGGCTTTTGTTTTTGGAAACGAGTTGATGTATTCATCTGGTGAAAGTTCCAGGTATTTTTTGTCTCTCAGATTTAGCCCTGGCCTGTCCACTGCTGTGGCAACCACCCTATCAAGCTGTCCACCATTACACATCTACAGGAACCTCCCTACTAGCCTCTGAAAGTCCAGTCTAGAGCCCTCTCTTCTTACCAGAGCTGTCTGTCATGCCCTACACAGAGTGTCAGATGAATGGGAAGCAGCTGAAGTAGAAACAGAAGCACTTTAAAAGGCGGTGGAGAGTGCAGAGCAGCATTATTCTCTGCAGGAGTCTGCACCCACTCAGCAAAACAGTGGAAGTAAATCCACCAACACCTAACATGCTGGTGCCAAGAACTGGAGAACTGTCATCTTCATTTGCTATCCTTTGAGTCCTAGATATGCTACCTTCTCGAATAAGAAGAAAACCATAGGCAACCTCTAGTTTACTCCAGAAGCAATAACTAGATAGAAAGAATGCTTTTAATTACAGGTTCCATAAGGTCTTAAGTAGTTAGCAGACCTTGAACATTCTTGTAAATACATTGTAGCTAGTGAAACCTACATTGTATTCCCGATTCTTTCTTTGACAAGATCCTCAGGCATCCACTTAGGAGTTTTTAGAAATCAATTATGAAATTGCTCTTATAGTTTCACAGGTCCAGCACCATGGGCATGTGACACCTGATTAATACATTTTAAAATATATTTAATGTACCTTCAATGTATTATCATGCAAGTAATGTATTCAATATGGGAAAAATTTTAGTTTAGTTGAGCCAGTAGAAGAAAATACAAACTGTCCTTAATCCTGCCTCCTAAAAATAATCATTGTTTGCATTTTGCATGTTTCCTCCCAGATCTTTTTCACATATAGATACGATGTTTATAACAATAGAAGCATTTACTCTGCTAGTTTATAAGCTGCTTTTTTTCATATAGCACAATTTATCTCAAATGTCTTTCCATGATAGCAAATCATTACATAGATTTTTAGACAACTTGAAAGTCATCAGACCTTGGTCCTTGTGTTTTGAGACACTAGGAAAGCTTCCACCCAGCCCTGGGCTGAGGACTTTGTCCATCTGTTCAGGACACGCCCCTACCTGGTGGAGTTTCCAAGTAGCCTGAGCTTGAGCTGGTTTCACTTGGGAAGTGACAGCTGCACGCCTGACCTCCTACCTCTTCCCGGTACTGGGACTCGTCATCATGAGCTTCCCAGTGCTGTTATGATCTGCCAAGAGGTCTCAGAGTCATCCATGGTTCTGACATGGATGAGCAGGTGAGCTTTTTCTGCCTTCATCCTCTGAGAGAGGAACGTCAGGGGACACACAACCCTGCCAACTGGCCTCTTGAAACCAAGCCCATCTGCCAATCAAAAGCTGCCATTCAGCATGCTGACACTGTCTCCATCTTACCATTCTCATTTCTACAGCTGGTTCTCAATTACGGCTCCTCCTGGGAGCCAACACACCAAAGATAATGGAATCCCACAGATAGTAACCAAACTTTATGATAGGGTAAATCTCCTCGCCCTCCCTCTTGCAGCTAGAGCTGCTCATAAACGGACTGATTTGAGTTTCTCCTTCTTTTATTTCCC
>JAVSCE010013227.1:0-123138 GCA_032199065.1 Smutsia gigantea | reverse complement strand
AATTTATTGAGTGTTTTTATCATGAGAGGGTGTTGGACTATCTTAAGTACATTTTCTTAATCAATTGAGATGATAATGTGGGCTTTTTCCTTCACACTAGTAATTTGGAGTATTACATTGATTGATTTTTTTAAGTTGAATCGCAGTGCATTCTAAGGATAGAATCCCAAGTAGTCACGGTATATAATTTTTTAATATGCTGCTAGATTTGGTTTGCTAGCATTTTGTTACAGATTTTTGTATCTATATTCGTAAGGGATATTGGTCTGTAATTTTCTTTCTTTTGATGTCTTTAACTGGGTTGACATCAAAGTAATGCTGGCCTTGTAGAAAGGATTAAGAAGTGTTCCCTCCTTTTCTATTAAATATTTTGTAGCATTCACAATGAAACCATCCAGTCCTAGAATTTTCTTTATTGGGAGGCTTTTGATTACTTGTTCAGTGGCTTTACTTGTTATAGCTCTGTTGAGACTTTCTTTTTCCTGAGTTACTTTAATATGTCAATTTGTGCTTCTAAGAATTTGTCCCTTTTATCTATATGACCTAATTTGTTGATGTACAATGTTCATGGAATTCCCTTAAAATCCTTTTTATGTTTGGAAGGTTGGTAGTAGTGTCCCCACTTTCATTCTGATTTTAGCTATTTGTGTCTCACAAGAACTTTAAAAAAAAAGATTTAATGATGGCTCTACTTCATATTGTCCTGTCCAGCAATATTTATGCATCTAAAAACGTATCTTATCATTATTGTTCAATGACATAAAGACATCTGGCAATTTTACCTTAATATTCCCAAGGAAATCACCAGAAATTCATACATTTAGTGAAAAATATGTTTGTTTCACAATTCTTTATCATAGCAAACACAAAGCATCTAAATTTTCAGCATTAGGTAATAAATAATGTCATGGTACCTCCTTGCAATGAAATATTATACAGATAAAAATATAACATCAAATTTATGTATTTACTGAAATAGGAATACCTAAAATATAAAAAAGTTTTAAAGGGATATAAAATAATATATAAAGTACAAAGGTATACCTAAACTTTTAAAGATGCCATGGGACATGGGTTTATCTTTCTGATTTTCCTAGGTCTTACTGTCAGAGATAATTCTGGATCACAGGTGAGCTAAAGATCTGACTTCAAATTCTCTAGCTTAGGAGAAATGAGTTAAATGAAAAATATTGAATTTTCATAGTCCTGGATGTCAGTCATGGCATTATGAATCGGCTAACCTGTTTTAGGTTGTGTATACTTAATATTTACTTAAGGCTATCTGAAAGTACTTTCTCATGTTTTCAAAACTATGTTTTCCTGTTAACTTGACCAGGCTCAAGAATACTCTAAGTTGAAACTGTTGACAGTGGATTAGTAGAAAGAGAAGTGACTTTAATTTTTGCTGATTTTTAAGTGATTTAAAATACTTGATTGTTGGCATTTTCAAGTTTATTGCACCCTGAAGCCTAATGGAATGTAGCACAATTATAATAAATACAAACATAAAATTATCTAATTATGTTACATGTTTAGAAAAATGAAAAAATATGTTCTGCTGTCTAGATTGCATCAATGCCAGTGAAGCTTGCAATGATCAATCAGCACCACTCCTGCCTCAGGCCACAAAATGCTCCACCTCGAAGGAAGAGGTAAGAATGACATATCATTTGACCACTCCTGCTCTGCCAAAGCTGCCCCACCTTCTTTATTCCCAGACACCCTCCCTAAATATGCAGACATAAACCTATTCAAGTGATGCTATGCCCAGATTTATATAACCTAGATAATTTCCTTGCAGGAATAATTTGGATTTATTCTGCTACAAATTTATTCTAAAGAGCTTTTTTTCATCTACGAGCACCAAGGAACTACTATTAAAAATATTACCACTGTTGCTGTTGCTATTAATAGAAAAAAAAACCCATCTGAAATGATAAACAAAAGGCAAAATAATTCTTAGCTTGCATGATAGATACCACCACTACCAAGCAACCATCTGGTCTGCTACTTTTCAACTCTGGACCAACACAGGCCAGAGAATGAGCCATGCACAGCATCTTCCTTTAGGGAATGCCAGCATTCCTATTTATCACTTCTACAGTGCTCTGCAGAGGTTCCTATGAGCTCATTAAACTGATGGAAGTCCTGCCTTCCAGTTGAAGACACACAGCCTTAACACAAGGTCATACCTTTTTAATATATTCAAGACAAAGACCAAAGAGGAATAGGTTTAACTTTATTAACTTTTCCAGAAAATGCAGGTCCACAATTTACAGAGGACGCCAGGCATGGGGAGGGTTTCTTGAAGGGAGACCACAAAGATGGTCATGAGATCTGGTACTGTTAGAACTGGAAGGTCTAAATTTTTCCATTTTTCCTTGAAGGAACTACATTTAACATTCAAAAATGAGCTCTCTACACCAAGGCTATGAAGTCTAGAAAAATTATAAGGCACTGGCAAAGTAAGGCCATTTACTTATTTCAGTATTTTTTTCCTCATTTGTTCTACTCACCCCCATAGAAATTTAACAAGGTTCATGTGAGAAAACCACTTGTAAAGTATCAGTTGTATAAAGACCAAAACATTATAACGGTGTTTCTAGCTGGTCAGGTCACCACATGGGTGATTAGCTGCCTATTGTGCCCTTTCCACTGATAATGAAATAGCTGAGAAGCTGTTCAACTGACTGCTTAGTAAATGGTTTCCAGTCATTCAAACCGAATAGTATCAGTTCAGTATATTCATATCAATGTGGACAAAGAATCAGGGCTGGGTGTTTGACCTAAATGAGCCCCTATGATTTACAGGAAAAAGAAGCAATGATTTTCAAGGCTTGCATGTTTCTCATTGTGCTGAGCAAATTATTTTGTAATTTATTTCTCATTCAAGCCCTGAAAGGTAATTATTTTTATCCCCATTTTACACTTGAGGAATTCACACTCACGGAAGTTAAGAAACATATCCAAGGTCACATGTTTTATATATGAGAGAACCCAGATTCAAACTGGTGAACTCCAAATCAGGTGCTCCTTATCTCAACTGCCATACTGATTCTCACTAGCACCAGTGTTCACTGCCAACCCAAAATGGCATCACTGTAACGAGCATAATGGATCCAAAGCCTAGTATAGGGAGTTACATATCACTATGATTCCCACTATGAATAAAAATAACAAAAGAGCTGTCTTTTTAAAAGTATATGATATAAATATTTACATGTATTATTTCATTCCCTCCTAATAATTTTACAGGAAGGCCCTACGATTAAGTCCATTTTACAAGTGAGAAACTGATATGTAAAAAGATTAAGAAACTTGATGAAGGTTTCTTTGCACAGTGACAATTCAGTGAGGTCTGCTAACTATGCTAATGGGGGTGTGTGTATACTAGTCTCATTTTTACAATTCTTTCACCATACTAAATCGTTCAGTAAATACTGTTTCATTGTCTCTTGTAATACTGTGCTATTATACATTCTTCACAATAAAGGGAACAGGAGACATCTTTTTAAAATGTTTTTAAAATGGCCAACGGATCAAACAAAAACAAGAAATTGTATATTGACATTTGACTCTCTCAATAAAGATTATGCCAGCATGACAACTGGAAATATAATTGTTGTCTAACATTTCATTGTTTCTATGTATGAATTTTTCTTGATATGTGTACTGACAAGTAGAAATTTTAAAGAAAAAAACATTTTGGTAAGCACTGGAAACAAAACATTTACTGGCTTGAGGTTAGTTAAATAGCCATAGTATGCTTTAAATTTTTGGTCACAGGTTGAACCTATATAATCAATAAATAGGAAAATAACTAACTAAATCAATGTATTAATTAAAAGATGTGTTATTTGGTATAATGTATCTGCTTATGTTATACTTTATTTAGTGCACACTCTTTAAAGCCTATGTTTTATACTGAGCACAAATTTTTTGCTATGGTATTCTCAATTTATTTTAAAATTCTCAGATTTAATGTATTTGGGGTTATTTTATCCCTAGAATATGTGATGGAAAAGTAAAATAATACAATATGATTTAAAATAAGAAAGCACTTCCAGAAATCAAGCAATATTGACATTAGCAGGATAATTCTCAGATTTAAAGAAAAATACAAAACATGAGAGGAAAGCAAACACAAAAAGCAACAGTAAAACAAATCTGCTCTACTGTAATTTATCAGTGAGTCACAGACTGATCAGTCATACCAATTCTAAGAATATGTTTGTATTTTCTATTTTTGCAAACATCTTTGTTTATGCCCATTGCTGGACAAAAAAACTATTTTTTAATTTATAAACAAAACCTCAGTGAAAATTGGAGCTTGCCTAAAGCCACTGGAAGAGAGAATTTTAGAAATAGCAACTCTAGATCTCAATTAGGAAATGGCAGAACTTTCTTTAGGATGAGGTGTGGAAGATAAGCACTTGGATCTGAGGAGAAATCTTCATTTAATTTAAAAACAGGATTTCTGGGCTAAACAGTTTTTAAAAGAAATCAGTTGAAAGCCATTATAAGTTTCAATAATTTTTATTAAACATTTACCAATACAATATAACAATTTATAGTTGGAAGAAAGAAGGACAGTACAGTCAAAGAAGACCATGAGTACATATGTGTTCTGGAAAGAGCAACTTCAGGGGATAGTCTGCTGCACAAGGTTCAAACCAAGATGCTACAGCTTATTTGACTGCAAAGTTAGCTTCATTAACCTTTCTGAAATCTCCATGATATGTGAATGATGTGAGGTGAGATCATCTCCATGACATATGAATTATGTGTGGTGAGATTCTGTCTTATTCATAGCTGCAAACCTAGAAGAACCTAGCAAGTTAGAGGAACCCAGTCAACATGTACAGAAAGGGAAGAATTAAGCAGGCACTTATTTCTTGCTAAAAAGCATAGACTTAACTTTGCAAACAACTTATATAGAAAGATTTCTTAACAAATAAGTATATTGAATATTGATACAAGTCTGGAGAGAGCCTAATAGAAGGGAGAAAGGAAGAAGAATTTGAAAATATTTACAATATAGTTTTAAAAAAACTGGTTGCCTAAGAATGCAGCAGCGCAGTTTGAAAAAGACATATGCACCCCTATGTTTATCGAAACACTATTTACAATAGCCAAGAAATGGAAACAACCTAAGTGTCCATTAGTAGATGAATGGTAAAGATGATGCGGTACATACATAAAATGGAATATTATTCGGCCTTAAGAAGAAAACAAATCCTACCATTTGCAACAATATGATTGGAGCTAGAGGGTATTATGCTCAGTGAAATAAGCCAGGCAGAGAAAGGCAAGTATCAAATGATTTCACTCATCTGTGGAGTATAAGAACAAAGAAAAACTGAAGGAACAACACAGCAGCAGACTTGTCAAACCCAAGAATGGCCTAACAGTTACCAAAGGGAAAGGGATTGTTGAGGATGTGTGGGAAGGAAGGGATAAGGGGGAAAAAGGGTCATTATGATTAGCATGTATAATATGAGGGGAGGACACTGAGAAGGCAGTATAATACAGAGAAGACAGGTAGTGATTCTACAGCATCTTACTACACTGATGGACAGTGAGTGTAATGGGGTATGTGGTGGGAACTTGATAATGGGGGGAGTCTTGTAACCATAATGTTGTTCATGTAATTGTACATTAATGATAGCAAAATAAAAAATTAAATGGAGTGAATGCACCAACCAAGAGTTTTAGAGTGGCAGAATGGAAAAGGAAACAACACCCACCTATATAATTCCAAGAGGAGACTCATTTCAGACCCACAGAAATAGACTAAAATTGAAGGAATGTAAAAAGTTAGTCCAAGCAAATAATAGGGAGAAAAAAAGGATTAGCAGGACTTAAATCAGACAAAATTGATTTTAAAGCAAAGAAAATGACAAGAGACAAAGAAGGATATTCCATAAAGATAAAGAGATCAGTCCAATGAGAAGATATAACAATTATATATACCTATGCACCCAACATAGGAGCACCTAAATAAGTAAAAAAAAATGCTAACAGAATTAAAGGGGAAACAGATTGCAACACATTCATTTTAGGAGATTTTAACATAACACATCAATAAACAGATCAACTAGACATAAAAAAATTAGGAAACAGAGGCACTGAACAATACATTAGATCTGTACTTAACAGATATCTGCAGAATACTCCACCCAGAAGCAGTAGGATACACATTTTTCTCAATTGTACATGGAATGTTCTACTGAGTAGATAGCATACCAGTCAACAAGAGCTTCAATAAATTTTAAAAGATTGTAACTACATCAAGCAACTTCTCAGACCACAATGGTTTGAAAGAAGAAATAAATTATACAAAGAAAACAAAAAGACTTTCAAACACAAGGAGGCTAAACAACATGCTTCTAAATAATCAATGAATCGATGAACAAATTAAAACTGAAATCAAGCAATACATGGACATAAATGAAAACAAAAGAAAAACAGACCAAAATCTGTGGGAGGTGGCAAAGGCAGTTCTAAGAAGAAAATATTAGCAGTAAAGGATTACCTCAAGAAACAAGAACAATCTCAAATAAACAATCTAAACTCACAATTAAAGAAACTAGGAAAAGAAGAACAAATGAAGCCCAAAGTCAGTAGAAGGACAGACATAATAATCAGAGCAGAAATAAAATTGAGAAGAATAAAACAATAGAAAAAAATAATCAATGAAAGCAGGTGCTAGTTCTTTGAGAAAATAAACAAAATAGATAAAACCCTAGCCAGATTTAACAAGCAAAAATTAGAGAGTATACAAACAAAATCATAAACAAAAAAGGAATAGTCATAACAGATACCACAGAAATACAAAACATTATTAGAGAATTCTATGAAAATTGTATGTCAATAAGTTGGACAACCTAGACAAATGGAAAATAGCAAAGAAAAATATAGCCTTCCAAGATTGACGAAGGAAGAAACAGATAATCTGAACAAATCAGTTACCAGTAACAAAACTGACTGGTACTCAAAAAAAAAAACTCCCAACAAACAAAATACCAGGTACAGATGGCTTTACATCCAAATTCTACCAAACATTTAAAGAAGAGCTCATACACATCCTTCTTGGTATTCCAAAAAGTGGAAGAGGAAGGAATAGTTCTGAACTCTAGTTCTGAAAGCTTTTCCTCTAAGATAGGGAACAAGACAAGGATGCCCACTCTCCCCACTTTTATTCAACATAATACTGGAGGTCCTGGCCACAGAAATCAGACAACACAAAGAGATAAAAGACATCCAAATTGATAATGAAATAGTTAAACTGTCACTATTTGCAGATGATATTATACATAGAAAACCCTAAAGAATACACCACGTAACTACTAGAACTAATAACCGAATTCAGAAATGTTGCAGGATACAAAATTAATACACAGAGATCTATTACATTCCTATATACTAACAACAAAATAGAAAGAGAAATCAGGAAAACCACTCCATTTATAGTTGCATCAAAGAGAATAAAATACACAGGAATAAACCTATCCAATGAAGTAAAAAACCTATACTCTGAAAAGACTCTTGAGAGAAATTAAAGAAGACACCAGTAAACAGAAATCTATCCCATGCTCATGGATAGAAAGAATTAATATTGTCAAAATGGCCATCCTGCCCAAAGCAATTTACAGATTCAATGCAATCCCTATCAAAATACCAATACCAATACCAACATTCTTATTTGAAGAATGTCAACAAACTAGAACAAATTGTTCTAAAATTCATATGGCACCACAAAGGACTCCAAACTGCCAAATCAATCCTGAGAAGGAAGAACAAAGCTGGGGGGATTGTGTTCCCTAAATTCAGGCTGTACTACAAAGCCGCAGTAATCAAAACAGTTTGGTATTGGCACAAGAACATACCCATAGGTCAATGGAACAGAATAGAGAACCCTGATATAAACCCATGAACATATGGTCAATTAATATATGATAAAGGAGCCATGAATGTACAATGGGGAACCCAAGACAGCCTCTTCAACAACTGCTGTTGGCAAAACTGGATAGCTATATGTAAGAGAATGAAACTGGATTATTGTCTAACCCCATACACAAAAGTAAACTCAAAATGGATCAAAGACCTGCATGTATCTCATGAAATCATAAAATCTTAGAGGAAAACATAGGTGAAAATCTCTTGAATATAAGCATTAGCAAATTTTTTTACCAGACACTTCTCTTTGGGCAAGGGGAAAAAAATTAAAAAATGAACAAGTGAGACTACATCAAACTAAAATCTTCTGTACAGCAAAGGACACCATCAGCCAAACAAAAAGGCATTCTACAATGTGGAAGAATAAATAAAAAGTAACTCATCGGATAAGGGATTAATATCCAAAATACATAAAGAACTCATACACCTCAACACCCAAAAAACAAATAACCCAATTAAAAATGGGCAGAGGACCTGGAAAGATACTCCTCCAAAGAAGAAATACAAATGGCCAACAGGCACATGAAAGTACGCTTCACATTGCTAATCCTCAGGGAAATACAAATTTCAAACCACAATGAGATATCACCTCACAACAGTTAGAATGTTCACTATACAAAAACAAGAAACAACAAATGCTGGTGAGGATGTGGAGAAATAGGAACCCTCCTACACTGGTGGTGGTACTGCAAATTGATGCAGCTGCTGTGGAAAGCAGTATGGAGATTCCTCAAAAAACTAATAATAGAAATACCATTTAACCCAGGTATTCCACTCCTAGGAATTTACCCAAAGAAAACAAAATCCCTGATTTTAAAACATATATGCACCCCCTATGTTTATTGCCACACTATTTGCAATAGCCAAGATATGGGAGCAACCCTAAGTTTCCATCAATAGATGAATTGGTAAAGAAGAAGTGGTACATAGACATAAAGGAATATTATTCTGCCATAAAAAGAAAAGAAATCCTGCTATTTTTAACAACATGGATGGATCTTGAGGGTATTATTCTCAGTGAAATAAGCCAGTTGGAGAAAGAAAAATACTATATGATTTCACTTATCTGTGAAATAACTAGTGGCTAACAAAGGGGAGGAGGATAAAAGGAACAATATTTTGCAATCACAGTATAAGTTGATCACAGAGACTGTTTAGCCACTGTGATGTATATTTGAAATCTACATAAGACTGTATATTAACAATACTTTAATTTTAAAAATTGGGGAAACATTACAAATATTACAAAGGTAAATTTTGTGACTCTTTGCCTTTTATGAAAATATGAGAGCCACAAAACTGAGAATGACTCCCCATTAGACAGTCTTTTTTCTTAACCTCTAAATTTATACCTCCAACTGCCCACTTTCTGCAGGCTTCTGGACAATTAAATTTCAGTATTACAAAACTAATTCATTTTTTGACTCTCTCTCCGTTTCCCACACACGTAAATAGTCAACTTGTTTTATTTACCTCCTTGTCTTGTAACCAATACTACTGCACCCTCAGTCTTCCCAAATAGGCCTTTCATTTGATCTCATGGAAAAGAGTCCAGTAGACAGAAAGCAAAAGTTTTTAAGTAGGGAAGGAATAGCCTGTGAAAGAGTTAAGTATTTGAGTGATACTCTCAGTTTTAAAAATGTTAATAAAGTTTGAGAGTGCACATGTATGTGGTAAGGATAGAGGAAGAAGGAAGGATATAAGAGCAAAGAAAACACAATAAAATGGATAAAAATTAATTAGACATGCAGGTAAAAATAAGTGTCACAGATAGACAAAAATTTGCCATTCTTCATTCCTTTTAGTTATTTAGCCTAAAAGAAGGAAAGACTGAGTGCCAGGATCTAGCAGGGGAGTACTTGATGTCCATATATCAAAGTGTAAATTAAGAAGAGGTATCTCTTGGTCTTAATACAGATGAGACTACAGATACTCTAAGGAAGGGTTTTTTTTTTAATTTTTTTAAATTCCAGAATTGGTTTTCTTCTAAGACTAAGAGCCAAACCACTTGGGAACACCTATCCTAATGTCCCTTAATAACTCTGTCATATATTTGAATTCTAAAATAAATATGAAGGAAGAGACAAGGAAAAGGGAGAAGAATGATTCTAAGGAAAATAAAATAAGGGGAGATAATGACAAACCTGGGACTGTAATTGACACTTAATCATTATGTTCATCATCATCAATGGCTTTATTGATGCTGACAAAAAACTAGTAGAAAATAAAATAGGAAGAAAATTCTATTCATAATACCTCCAGAAATATGAAACATCTGGGAATAAAGAAAACATGAAATATGCAAGAACATCAGAAGAACACTAGAAAACCAGACTGAGGGATAAAAAATAAACACAACAAATATAGAGCTATATATATTATGCTATATCTAAAGATTAAGTATTGCAAAGATCTTGACTCTCTTCAAATAAAACAATAAATGTAATCCAATCCTCCCCAACTAAATAATGAATTTTCGTGGAATATGAAAAGCAATTCTACAGTTCTTTTGTCACATAGATACGAAAGAGCAAAAAAGAATGAGAAATGTGAGACTTGTTTTCTTTAAACTGTAGTTTATTCAAAAACAAGTATAACTCAAGATATATGCTTTTAGCATATGAACGAATCGGAATAAGAAGTTCATGTGTGTATATATGTATGTATGTATATGTATGTATGTATGTATGTATATACAACCTTTAGATCAATACACACACCTTACACACACAGTATGAATTTATAATATGATTTAATTCTTATAAGAATGCCTGGGAGGATGGTTTAGGACATACCCATATGACCTCATTTTAGCTTAATTACCTTTTATAAAGGCCTTATCTCCAAATGCAGTCACATTCTGAGGCTCTTGGGGTTGGGATTTCAACATATGAATTCAGGGTAGAGGGACAATATTTATCCTATAATACTTACCTAAAATGCATTTCAAAGATTTAAAAAATTTTTCTTTTTAAAGAGAGGTTAAACATGTCTCTTTGACCTCGATGCACAAGTTTCAGAGATTCCATGGACTCCCTGAAGTGGCAGGCAAAATTTTCTATATAGAGAGAGGCATTTGTGCATATTTCTCAGAGGCTTTATCTTTCATAAGCTTTATAAAAGGACCTGTAATTATAATTTATTTTTTAAGTTTAAAACACTAGAGGAATATATATATGATATTTATATAATATTGAAATAGGTACAGACTCCCTAAGCTTAACAGCAAAGGCACACACCCTAAAGGAAAATATGAATGGATTTGACTACATAACTATTAAACAATTTTTATGGAGAAAGAAACTCTTAACAAAGTTAAAAGTAAAAGCTGAGAGGAAATAATTACAGCATAGATAGGGAGGTAGCACAAAATGTAGTTAAGCACATGGGTTTCAATATTAAAAGTATATATATATATGTATGTATATATACACACACACAGCTTATGACTCTCTAATAGGTTTATCAAGAAAATTATATAAGATAATATTTATAAAAAGTACAATAACTGGCAAACAGTATGAATCAATAAATATTAATTAAGAAGGTTGTCAGGGAAACCACTTTACCCATTTCTGACCCAGACAGAACAATGCTCTCTTCCCCTAAGTCCCAAAGACACAAAAGCCATGTAGGCAGAGGTTTCAAGGGCTTCTGTTGAAAATGTATGCTCAAATCCACCAGCTCATCCTGGGTATAGGGGCAGAGCATGAAGTGTTACACAGCCTGGGGAGGGGACTGCTCTTCCCCCTAAGTAACCCACAGGTGTTGCATTTTTATTTTCTTAATTACAACCAAGAGGGTCTTCAATATGGAGAGGCTGGTGCCTCGGGTGGTAGCCTTGGCAACAGTTCTGCCCTTGGCCCCACCGCCTCATTCTCACCCAACATCTCCTATACTGTCTCCTCTACCATCACCAGGGATGAAGGCACCACTACTTCCTCCCTCGCCAACGCCCTCCTGCAGCTCAGATTTTCCTGCTGTCTCCTCCCTTGCTGCTTGCATGTCTCTCAGTAGCACAATCTCAGTTCTCAATAACTGTCTTTCCTTCTTAAGGGCATCTCAAAGCTCATCACTCAGCTCCTCCAAATGACACCAAAGTGCTTCCCTCTCTTTCTAATACCTCAAGAAACAGCCACCCCACAATTCCTGCCCTGAGGTGAATTCTCAGTTCGACTAAGCAGTCTCCCTACCTCATGGAGGGTCAATTCCACAGCTTCTGGTATCTTCACCCTTCTCCAATTCTGGGGAGGGGTCCACTTGTCTAGGAGGTACTTTACCCTAGAGTAAGTCCCAACTGGGTACTCCCTGCATGGAAGCCTCATGGATAGGGGGTGGGGGGATCTCCCGGGTGAAGCCACACCATTCATAGGGGGTTCACTACCATCCTTAGGGGGTTTCTGGGTGTCTCCCCACCATCTCTAGGGGCAGCCCTCCCAAACATTGCACCCATGAAGACAGATTTTGGGTTCACTGGTCCTGATGACTAACACCAGATGTAGCTCCAGGAAAAGCATGTTCCTGGCCCAGGGAGAATAAATTGGTGTGGCCAAAATCAGACTAGAGAAAAATCAGATTGGGAGCAACCCGTTTATTGCTCAAGATGCCATTCTTCCCCCCTAGCAGCCGCTTCCTGCTCCCCCATCTTTCCCAACCTGGTGTCCTGGCATGCGCTCACCACTCCACCTGCCCCTTTTAGGAGAGAGTCCTCGGCAGATCCCCAGTGACTGACAGGCACCAGACCAATTATGCAACAGAGGGGACTAAAGAAAAGCCCCTCTCCTCTCCTTGTCCCAGAGGCTGTAGGAAGAAACCCCTATTGATATGTAAATGGCCATGGCCAGGCAAAAGATTCTGGATATGTTGCAATTTTACCCCACAAAGGTATAAAGATTTTATAGATAAATACAAATAATTTTAAAGGGTTTTTTTAAATTAACACTAAGAAAATAAACACTTCAAGGAAAAATTGGCATCAGATATGAACAGAAAATTTAATGAACTAGGACAAATGGTGAAAGCCATCAGAAACAATATTCAATCTTACACTGAGAATAAGAAACAAGCCAGTACAAGGGGCTCTGAGATGGTTCTAAACGGAACCTAGTTCATACATTATGAATAGATAATGCCTAGTATATGATAAGTATTCAGTAAATAAGTATGAAATAGATTGTTCTTGCTTCAATAATATCAGTAACAAATTTAAGCCATATTCATGTTTTAGAAGTTAAGAAAAATAACAATAAGAATAAATAAGATTAAAAGAAAAATAATTTTAAAGGAAATGAATGCATGAAACAAATGACTAGACAGGATTTAAAAGGAACTCTAGAAAAAAAGGAACAAACACAAATCAAGGCAGACGAATGACTTAAAACAACTTCAAGTTACCATAAGCTAAATATTTATAACAGAAACTCAAAATGGTAATTTAGTGAAACATACCACATTAAAAGGGAAAAGGATGGTAGGGAAAGGAGGAATCAATTGGAATTAATCACCCATATAATTAGAAAGAATTGCTTCATTTTTTTAAAGTCCTACATTTTGAGAAATACCAGTCCTAGGGAAAGTGGAGAATCTCACCTTTCCCTGCCCTCACTCACCTTCTCCCATGACTCATTCTCCTTTTAGCTCCTATTTTCCTCACAAGTGCTGCGGCTCCATGATTAAAATAGGGACAAAATATCACTTGTAGATGGTTCAGACAGCCCAGTCTCTCCCCAGGCTCACTCTCCACTGTGACACCTCTTCCTTCATATGTTCAAAAATTGTCTTATCTTGGTTCATTTTGAGGAGGAAATTAGACACCATATGTCAATGCACTTATAAAGTACAACACAATAGAATATTTTAACATTATAACTATCTATTTTAAAGGGGTGATTCAAGAAACATCTGATCATTGAGGTTTGAAAGGCTTCTGTTTAATGACTTAAACTCCTAAAAATATCTCAAATGTTTAACCTCATTGTTTATTCCATGGCAATGTTAAGTTATAAATACCCCACTTGCATGTATCTGGAGAACTGAGATGCCAGCCTTCTATAAGAGATTAGTAGTTCAAAGACCTCTGAAATCGCAGCTGACAAAAAAGGATAGACCACAAAACGGATAATACTTCTATACTGAAAGACTGAGTATAAATTGATTAAGCATCAGTGTCTCCTATGTTTTTTGTCAAATCAATTAGAAGAAAAAATAAATTACCTTGGAGTAGGAATAAGGAATGGAAGAAAAGGGAAGCAAAATAAACGGACCCACATCACAACAGTAAGAAGGTTATAATCCTAGCCTGTAAGGCAGGATCACAGTAATTGAGGGCTGTCACTCATAGTCAAGAAGGAGTAGGCACCTTCATCATATTGCCTAAACTGGCCTCGTAACTCCCAGACTAGCTTTCACTCCCCCAAGTCATGCCACTTCCCATTAGCCCCTGTTTGTTAGTCCAAGTGTTTTACAAAGTGGGTCATCTCATCCAAGAATTTATGAAACAGACTTTTGTCAGAAGTTTGGATCACAGTAAGCAGACAGAAGTAATGAGAAACTTCAGGTAACAGAGAGCTCACTCTAAATAATTCATAGGAAATATGCCTCCGCACTGAAGAACTATCCCATGTGAGATAACCCACATCATCACACACCTGCAATTTTTATTTCCCACTTCGGCTTGACATCTTACATACACAAAGTCTCTCTGAGATTACTGTGGTCTGTTTGATTGCCACTTGCCGATATTACATCACTGAAATGAGAACTACATTAGCCATGCCTTTGATGTGCCCTGCATAATAAAGAAAAGATGGCAGAATATGTCCCTGAATATATGTAGCCTACATTTGGCTGTGACAAGGTACAAATTTCTTCTATACTCAAAGTTGCATTACTTGAAGTGTTAATTTTCATGAGCTGAGATTTTTTGTTAACCCACCAAATTAATTTTCGCAAACACTGAAGTGTAGTTGATAATCTTAATAATATAAAACTATTTTTACAAGTTTAATTTTTCCCTATTTACAGCCCATTTAGATAAAGTAAATTAAAGAGGCCATTTTTTTTTTGTACTACACTGTATACTAGCATGTAAATGAGGAATATCTCAGCTAGGTAGACAATTATACATACTGAATATGTATTTGTACCCATACATATATAAATGCATATATACCTTGCTGCCACTTTGCAAAAATACATCTGAATATATTCTTAGGTGGGCCCAAAAAGACATTTTGTCTTTAATTTCTCTCTGAAGTAACAAATTGTCTATCTCCAGAATGTTGCTTACCATTACCAGTTGTGGCTTTACAGAAGGCTACTTTATTACATTTCTGAACCATATTTCAAAGGAATTAATTAACTGATGCTCTTAGCAGCCTCATCCTGACAAAAACATATGATACTCAAATGTTAAACATGGAACCTCAGATGAAACTGTCAGGAAAAAGCTGAAAGTAGTTATTAATATGGCTTTTGATAAATATCTTCTCAGCCTCACACTGTGCCTCGTCTGTTTTCATCTTGGAAAGTAGTTAATCTGATTGATGAAGATCCTGGTTCAGATTGTGTCCCATGCTGAGTTTAATAATGGCACTTAAAAAAAATTCTTATTTCAAGTGGAGATGTTTGTACCCTCTCATTTAACTGTTTTCAGGAGTAAAAGCTATAAGCAAGGTCCCTTGCATTTCCTAAAATGGTATGCGTTTCTTACAGTCACACATCACATAAACACAAGAGATGGGGCTGGCTTCTAGGCCCTAGCTTATTGCAAAGTGAGGTTTCATGGGGATGCTGTCAAATACTAATGCTAACCCTCCAGGCATAGAAGAGCAAGCCCCTCAGAACAAACCAGCCAGCCAGCACAAACAGGCTACAAGCCTTGGCTCATTATCATTATCTACCATCTCCCATGAGCCATGACATTTTTTCATCATAATTCAAATAGTTCCACTTTTAGATTAAGCATAGTCCCAGAAATGGCTGACACAACAGGGATGGGCTGGGCTTTATGGCCTTCATGCCCTAACTATGGTAGAACCACTTCTTATACCCACCTTAATTGCTAAGTTTTGGTACACATCACTCTCCCCATTTTAGTGTAAAAGAAATTCAGTGCAGGAAGACAGTACAAAAATTAATCTGATTAGAAGCAGTCAAAGACCAGTTTTGAAATAATCTCTTGTTATAGTAATTGGCCATTATGGAAATTCAAGAAAAGAAAGGAAAATTTCTTTTTCTGGGGTCCACCATGTTTGCATAACGTGAATACGATCAAATTATGAATTAGTACTCAAATGAGAGGGAAAACTCAGGCCTAAAATTCCAAATTTTTTGGTAAAAGGCCTAAAATCCTAACTACAACTATGTCACAGCATTCATTTATCACATCAGAGAGACAGAAAAGCAACTAAAGCTGGTATTTTACTTGCAGATGCAGATTTCAACCCCCTTGTACACCATCTAGATATGTAAATTGGACCTTCAAGCTATGTACTCTTTGCTTGGTCAAGAGCACCTTTTCTGTATCAGGTAATAATGGGTTATTGGATATGAGGCTTCATTGTCTTCAATTATTTTCTAAATGCTCTTCTACTGCTGCGTGTGTGTGTGTGTGCACATGCACACACACATGCACATGTGTCCGTAAACTTCATATATATGTACACCCACACTTGCATAGTCTCCAAAGCAATGTGCATCTTCAAGAATTCAGTATTATTTAACATTAATCTATATTGAATGATTAAGGTCAAATACTCTGAACTGAAATTGGTCTTAGTACATTACTTGCTCATAAGGATTGTTAACTTGTTTCACATTACGTAAGTTAATGCTATAAATTTAGCATATTTTCTACAATGAATACATTAAAAATAGTCAATTTTCCCTTTACAAAAATATTTCTA
This sequence comes from Smutsia gigantea, assembly GCA_032199065.1. Lineage (NCBI taxonomy): Eukaryota > Metazoa > Chordata > Mammalia > Pholidota > Manidae > Smutsia > Smutsia gigantea. Next base: position 106,273 of record JAVSCE010013227.1, on the reverse strand, counting down.
CCCTAGGAAATATTCTGAGTTATCTATAGGAAAAAGTCTCTGTTTATACACCTGCCTCCATGGAAAAAGAAGACAGAACTTTAAGTTGATATATCCACTAGCATTTATCCAAATATTGCTGCCATTCAGGGAAAAAGCTATTACTATGAATTAAAACATAAGTTTACTAATCAGAAATAGAATATCACTTAGCTTTAGAGAAACAGTAAGATTGGCAGGAATATCTCTGGACCAAGAAACCAAGTTTCTTATCTGGACTACTATGTAAGACTGGGAAAGCAGACTTAGCTACTCAGTACCTCTGAAAAGAAACTAGGTGTTATCTTTGGTCTCCCAAGTTTCATCATTTTATGATGATAAGAATAATTATTTAAATGATTCTTGTACCTTTTCATTTGGTGATTAAATTTTAGATAAAAATTAAGGATAGCATTACCAGATAGTTGACATTGTGGTGTATCTTGAATATGAGAAAATATGCTGGCAAGGGAGTGAAGAGGCAGCTGTAGAAGTACATTTCAAGCAGAGGGAAAAGGCATGCAAAGGCCTAGAGGCAAAGAGTGTAAGTTACATAAGAAAAGTAAGACCAGAGGCTCCCTGATGGATGCTATGTTAGGAAGAATTCAAAGATGACCCTCATCTTCCAGGATTTCCTGGTGGAACCCCTAACCTGATTAAAAACCTTAGATAGGAGTTGTGGGAAGATGGCGGCGTGAGCAGTGTGGCGGAAACCTCCTCCCAAAACCATATATATTTATGAAACTACAACAAATACAACTATTCCTAAAAGAGAGACCAGAAGATACAGGACAACACAGCCTGCATCTACACCTGAGAGGACTTGGCACCCCATGAGGTGGGTAAGATACGGAGCCGCACCCTGGTGGGATTCGAGCACTCCCCCACCCCAGCGCACCGGATGGAGGAGAGGATTCAGAGCTGGGAGGGAGTGGAAATACAGGCCCATGAAATAACCAGCCATGGGGATCTGCACCGGGATCACTGACACACATCACGCGGTGTATCAGAGAATGGAGAGACAGAGGGTGCAGGATCTGAGCCTGGGAATGCACTGGGTCCTCACAGCTGACTCCCCAGGACAAAAGAAAAGCGTGCGCTTTTTTTTAGTGGCCTTAAAGAGATAGGGGCCCAACGGAGGAACAGGATCGTTCCAGCACACTTGGCCCAGCAGGCTGGGAGTCCTGGGGAATTTGGGACCCCTTGGCTGACGACTGGAAAAAAGCCCTACTGAAACGTCCCACAGAGATCAGCAGCCTCCCATTCGTTCCCGCCCCTGCTAGAGCTGCAAAGGGCCCTACAGAGCAGTGTGGCCAGGGCAGCAGAATAGTGGAGCAACACCGCCACCTACAGCATCCTCACACAGTCTACTCCCCGCGAGCGTCTTTTTGTTTGTTTGTTTGTTTGTTTTTTGGTGTCTTTTTTCTCTCTTCTCTTTCTTTTCTCTTTTGTTTCTTTCTCTTCTCTTGCTCTTATTTTTTTTTTTTTAAGTCTTAAAGAGCCCAGCTGGACATATGTGGCACCTACCAGCGAGCACTTCTATAGCCATGAAAAGAAAGAGGATTATGGTACAAAGCTTGTCCGGACCCAGACACCAGAGAGGGAGTCTGAAGGGATGGAAATGCACAATATTCCTGAAAGAGAATTCAGAACAAAAGTCATAACCATACTGATAGACCTACAGAGATATATGCAAGAGCTGAGGGAGGAAATGAGGGAAGTCAGGAAAGATAATGCAGAAATGAGACAAGCGATCGACAGGCTTAGCAGCAGACTGGAAGAGATGAAAGAGACTGTTAATGGAATAGAAATCAGAGAACAGGAATACAGAGAAGCTGAGGCAGAGAGAGAGAAAAGGATCTCTAGGAATGAAAGAATATTAAGAGAACTGTGTGACCAATCCAAACAGAAAAATATTCGCATTATAGAGTACCAGAGGAAGAAGAGACAGAAAAAGGGATACAAAGTGTCTTTGAAGAAATAATTGCTGAAAACTTCCCCACGCTGGGGAAGGAAATAGTCTCGCAGTCCACGGTAGCCCACAGATCTAACAACACAAGGGACCCAAGGAAGACAACACCAAGACACATAATAATTAAAATGGCAAAGATCAAATATAAGGACAGAGTATTAAAGGCAGCTAGAGAGAGAAAAAAGATGACCTACAAAGGAAAACCCATCAGACTATCATCAGACTTCTCAACAGAAACCTTACAGGCCAGAAGAGAATGGCATGATATATTTAATGTAATGAAACAGAAGGGACTCGAACCAAGAATATTGTATCCAGCACGATTATCATTTAAATATGACACAGGGATTAAACAATTTCCAGACAACCGAAAGTTGAGAGTGTCTGCCTCCCATAAACTACCTCTACAGGATATCTTAAACAGACTGCAATAGATGGAAGCACTCCTAAGGCTAAAAAGATGTCACCAGAGAAAATAAAATCATAGCAAAGAAAGCAGACCCTCCAAATACTAACTAAAGGCAAAGAATAAAACACCTAGTAGATAAAGAACGGAGGAGGAAGAATAAGAAGGGAGAGAAATAAAGAAACATCAGACTGTGTTTACAATAACATAACAAGAAAGTTAAGTTAGATTGTCAGATAGTAAAGAAACAACCCTTGAAACTTTGGTAAACACGAATCTAAAGAAAGGAATGGCAATAAGTACATATCTATTGATAATCACCCTAAATGGAAATGGACTGAATGCACCAATCAAAAGACACAGAGTAATAGAATGGATAAAAAAGCAAGACCCATCTATATGCTGCTGACAAGAGACGCACCTCAAACCCAAAGATATACACAGACTAAAGGTGAAAATATGGAAAAAGATGTTTCATGCAAACAACAAAGAGAAAAAGCAGGTGTTGCAGTACTTGTACCATACAAAATAGACTTAAAATGAAGAAAATAGCAAGAGATAAAGAAGGACATTACATAATGATAAAGGGGTCAGTCCAATAAGAGGATATAACCATTATAAATATATATGCACCCAACATAGGAGCGCCTGCATATGTGAAACAAATACTAACAGAATTAAAGGAGGAAATAGAAAACAAGGCATTCATTTTAGCAGACTTCAACACACCACTCACTCCAAATGACAGATCAACCAGACAGAAAATAAGTAAAGACACAGAGGCACTGAACAACACACTAGAACAGATGGACCTAACAGACATCTACAGAACTCTACACCCAAAAGCAACAGGATACACATTCTTCTCAAGTGCACATGGAATATTTTCCAGAATAGACCACATACTAGGCCACAAAAAGAACCTCAATAAATTAAAAATATTGAAATTCTACCAACCAACTTCTCAGATCACAAAAGTATAAAACTAGGGATAAATTTTAGAAAGAAATCAAAAAGACTCACAAATACATGGAGACTTAACAACATTCTCCTAAATAATCAATGGGTTAATGACCAAATCAAAACAGAAATCAAAGAATATATGGAGACTAATGACAACAACAACACAAAGCCACAACTTCTGTGGGACACAGCAAAGGCAGTTCTAAGAGGAAAGCATATTGCAATCCAGGCCTATTTAAAGAAGGAAGAACATTCCCAAATGAATAGTCTAAAGACACAATTACTGAAATTGGAAAAAGAAGAACAAATGGGGCCCAAAGTCACCAGAAGGAGGAACATAATAAAGATAAGAGAAGAAATAAATAAAACTGAGAAGAATAAAACAATAGAAAAAAATCAATGAAACCAAGAGCTGGTTCTTTGAAAAAATAAACAAAATAGATAAACCCCTAGCCAGACTCATTAAGAGAAAAAGAGAATCTACACATGTAAACAGAATCAGAAATGAGAAAGGAAAAATAATGACCAACCCCACAGAAAAACAAAGAATTATAAGAGAATATTATGAGAATCTATATACTAACAAGCTGGAAAACATAGAAGAAATGGACGACTTCTTAGAAAAATACAACCTTCCAAGACTGACAAAACAAGAAACAGAAAAACTAAACTGACCAATCGCCAGCAAAGAAATTGAATTGGTAATCAAAAAACTACCCAAGAACAAAACCCCCGGACCAGATGGATTCACTTCTGAATTCTCCCAGACATATAGGGAAGAAATAACATCATTCTCCTTAAAGTTTTCCAAAAAATTGAAGAGGAGGAAATACTTCCAAACTCATTCTATGAAGCCAGCATCACTCTAATACCAAAACCTGGCAATGACCTCCCCAAAAAAGAAAATTACAGACCAATATCCCTGATGAACGTAGATGCAAAAATACTCAACAAAATATTAGCAAACCAAATTCAAAAATATATCAAGAGGATCATACACCATGATCAAGTGGGATTCATCCCATGGATGCAAGGATGGTACATCATTCGAAAATCCATAAACATCATCCACCACATCAACAAAAAGAAAGAATAAAACCACATGATCATCTCCATAGATGATGAAAAAGCATTCAAAAAAATTCAGCATCCATTTATGATTAAAACTCTCAACAAAATGGGTATAGAAGGGAAGTACCTCAACATAATAAAGGCCATATATGACAAGCCCACAGCCAACATTATACTTAACAGTGGAAGCTGAAAGCTTTTCATCTAAGATCAGGAACAAGACAGGGATGCACACTCTCTCCACTGTTATTCTACATAGTCCTGGAGGTCCTAGCCATGGCAATCAGACAAAACAAAGACATACAAGGCATCCTGATTGGTAAAGAAGAAGTCAAATTGTCACTGTTTGCACATGACATGATATTGTACATAAAAAACCCTGAAGACTGCACTCCAAAACTATTAGAACTAATATCGGAATTCAGCAAAGTTGCAGGATACAGAATTAACACACAGAAATTGTTGCTTTCTTAGACAGTAATGATGAACTAATAGAAAGAGAAATGAGAAAAACAATTCCATTCACAATTGCATCAAAAAGAATAAAATACCTAGGAATAAACCTAATGAAGGAAGTGAAAGACCTGTACTCTGAAAACTACAAGACACTCCTAAGAGAAATTAAAGAGGACGCTAACAAATGGAAATTCATCCCATGCTCTTGGCTAGGAAGAATAAATATTGTCAAAATGGCTATACTACCTAAAGCAATATACAGATTCAACGCAATCCCTATCAAAATACCAACAGCTTTCTTCAATGAACTCGAACAAATAATTCTAAAGTTCATATGGCACCACAAAAGACCCCGAATAGCCAAAGCAATCCTGAGAAGGAGGAATAAAACAGGGCGAATTATGCTCCCTAACTTCAAGCTGTACTACAAAGCCACAGTAATCAAGACAATTTGGTATTGGCACAAAAACAGACCCACAGACCAGTAGAACAGAATAGAAAATCCAAACATTAACCCAAACATATACAGTCAATTAATATTTGATAAAGAGCCTTGGATATACAATGGGGAGATGACAACCTCTTCAGCAGCTGGTATTGGAAAACCTGGACAGCTACATGTAAGAGAATGAAACTGGACTACTGTCTAACCCCATACAAAAAAAGTAAACTCAAAATGGACCAAAGACCTGAATGTAAGTCATGAAACCATAAAACTCTTAGAAAAAAACATAGGCAAAAATCTCTTGGACACAAACATGAGTGACTTCTTCATGAACATATCTCCCCGGACAAGAGAAACAAAAGCAAAAATGAACAAGTGGGACTATATCAAGCTCAAAAGCTTCTGTACAGCAAAGGACACCATCATGAGAACAAAAAGACATCCTACAGCATGGGAGAATATATTCATAAATGACATATTCTATAAGGGGTTGACATCCAAAATATATAAAGAACTCACCCACCTCAACAAACAAAAAGCAAATAATCCAATTAAGAAATGGGCAGAGGACATGAATAGACACTTCTCCAAAGAAGAAATGCAGATGTCCAACAGGCACATGAAAAGATGCTTCACATCGCTAATCATCAGAGAAATGCAGATTAAAACCACAATGAGATATCTCACACCAGTGAGGCTGACCAACATCTAAAACACAAACAACAACAAATGTTGGCGAGGATGTGGAGAAAAGGGAACCCTCCTACACTGCTGGTGGGAATGCAAATTAGTTCAACCATTGTGGAAAGCAGTATGGAGGTTCCTCAAAAAACTCAAAATAGAAATACCATTTGACCCAGGAATTCCACTCCTAGGAATTTACCCTAAGAATGCAGCAGCCCAATTTGAAAAAGACAGATGCACCCCTATGTTTATCGCAGCACTATTTACAATAGCCAAGAAATGGAAGCAACCTAAGTGTCCGTCAGTAGATGAATGGATAAAGAAGATGTGGTACATATACACAATGGAATATTATTCAGCCATAAGAAGAAGACAACTCCTACCATTTGCAACAACATGGATGGAGCTAGAGGCTATTATGCTCAGTGAAATAAGCCATGCCAAAAAAGACAAGTATCAAATGATTTCACTCATATGTGGAGTATAAGAACAAAGAAAAAAACTGAAGGAACAAAATGGCAGCAGACTCACAGAACCCAAGAACAGACTAATAGTTAATAAAGGGAAAGGGACTGGGGAAGATGGGTGGGAAGGGAGGGTTAAGGGGAAAAGGGGACATTACAATTAGCAGATGTAATGTTGGGGGGCATGGAGAGGGCTGTACAACTCAGAGAAGACAAGCAGTGATTCTATAGCATCTCACTTTGCTGATGGACAGTGACTGTAATGGGGTTGGTGTGGGGGACCTGATGAAGGGGGTAGTTTAATAACCATAATATTGCACATGTGATTGTAGATTAATGATACCAAAATAAATAAAATAATAAATAACCCTAGTTTTTAATAAACTTCAGTTATTTCAGAACAGTTGCAGATTTACAAAACTATTTCAAAGATAGTACAGAGTGTATCTCAACTTGCAACATCCAGCTACCCCATTATTATTTTACAGTACTAGTATGATACATTTATTATAATTAGTGAACCAATATTAATATATTACTATTAAATAATTTCCATATTACAGGCATATTTTCTAAGTTTTTACCTAATGTTATTTTCCTGTTCTGGGATACCATCCAGCACACCACTTCTAATTGTCATGTCTCCTTAGGCTCCTCTTGGCTGTGATAGTGTTTCACAGATTTTTTTGTCTTTTTCTGTCTTGATGACCTTGATAGTTTTGAGGAGGGCTTGGTCAGGTATTTTTCAGACTGTCCCCCCGTTTTGTCTGATTATCTCCTGATTAGAGTGGAGTAATTTGTTTTTGGGAAGAAGACTAAAGTATCATACTCATCACACTGTATCAATAGTTAGTACTATCAGTATGACCTTTTAATGTTGATATTAATCTTGATTTCCTGGCTTGAGATAGTGTTTGTTACTGTCCTCCACTATAAATTTGTTATTTTCTCTCTCCTTTCTACATTGTACTCTTTGAAAAGAAGTCACAAAGCACATTCCACATTAAAGGAGTGGGAGTTAGGTTTCACCTCCTAAAGTGCTAAATATCTACATAAACTACTTGGACATTTTCTGTATTGAAGATTTGTTTATACTCCCCATTTATTTATTCATTCATTCATTTATTTCAATACAGACTAATGGGTTGTAAGTTAATTGTTTTGTTGCTAAAATTATTTCAGGTTTGGCCACTGGAAGCTCTTTCAATTTATTCCTATGTCCTTGGACATACGTCTATCCTAATGGATTTTGTTTGTTTTGAGGGACAAGTGGGCACTTCCTTACTTTGTGGTATGAGAAGATACCCCAGGCTCACCTTGTATATTTTCTATCCCATTTCTAGCATCAGTCATTTATCCACAGAGGCCTAATGCCACTTTTGGAGGTTGGTATTAGAAGCAAAGATCTGTATCCTAGGAATATTGGAAATCTTTGTTTCATTGGAAATCTCACAGTCAAAATACAAATGATTATTTTGCATGTATGTCTTAAAGGATATAATTTTTTTTTAAATCAGGAGTGGGGAGCAGTGTGAAACTGTATGAATAATTTATATCTCTTATTTCAGTGACTTGACAACCCACAAAACCTGTATAAATGTTCTTCCCTGTAGCAGAGCATTTAAACACTGAAATAGTATATCTGCCCAAAAATAGTATTTTTGAGGTATTCTTTCATTTTAGCATTTGATGGTTCCCTTAATGAAATGTTTAAATGTTTTTCCATATGTTAATTCCAAGTTAGTGTAAGAGGCAGGGGCAGAGGGAAAAGGCATAACAAATATTAGTGACTATCAGAGAAATTATAAATTGAATTAAAGAACATTAATAACTTTTAAAAATTAAAATCAGCAAATTCAATTGCATTATGAAGATCTTCAGTTTAAAAAGAATACTCATTTGGAAAACTTTCCTTTAAAATTAATTATTTTAAACATAAACAATTAATTATCCCATATGATTTTAAATCTTGAAAATATGAAATACATATCAGTGGCATAAAATTCCTTAGCATTATTGAAAATAGGATATTCCAAAAGTCCAGTCTGATAAATCAAAAAGACCAGGATACTGCACTCTCAGTAGTCATCAGAGGTTATTATTCATTCTGGTTTTCATTCATTTATCACAACAACAGTACAGCTGAAAATGCATAAAGAACAGCAGATGGACAGGATCAATGTCAAATATTTATTAAGAATGATATATAGAAGATTCAAGATGGCGGCATGAGAGGTGAGACAGAGAACTCCTCCCAAAACCACAGATAGTGTGAAAATATAGTTGATACAACTAACCGTAAAACAGCAACAGGAAAGAAGGCTGCGCCAGACTGCATACAGACCTCACGAAACAGGGTAACATACAAAAGCCTTGATCTGGCAGGACCCAAGCCTTTCCCCCACCCCAGCTCACTGGGAGGAAGAGAAATGGAGGAGGGAAGGGGGTGGAAACTTGGGACTGCTGAACACCTAGCCCTGGAGATCTGCTTTGCGAGGAGAAACCTACATTGTGTGGTGCTCTGCAGGATAGGGAGCTGGAAAAGGAGGAGTGCTTGAGAGGCAGATTCCAGCCGTTTGTGGAGGATGGGATCCACACCCTGCCGCTCTGGGACAAGGGAAAGGCAGGCAGTCTGAGAGGCTTCCTAGCTGCCAGAGGGCTGCTGAAGGCGTGGGACTTACACAGAGCTTGCTGTGAAGCAGAAGGGATGGGGGACAAGATTGTCTGGGTGTGCTCTGCCCAGCAGATTGGGAACTTTGGGGAGCTTCAGGCGCTCCATCCCCCTGACTGGCTACTCAGCTCCGAGGCTCACCACTGTGATACGCAGCCTGTCGAGCCTTACTCTTGGCCTGACAGCACCAGCTCACAAACCAGCAGGCACTACTCTGCCGTCAGGCCAGCCAGAGGGAGGCCCCGCCTATAACAGCTGGAGATGCCAAGCACAGAAGCTTACCTATGCACTCAGCCCACTGGCTCTGATAGGGGAGACAGGCAGGGTAGACGGGAATCAGGAAATAGATCTTTTCTCCCACAGGCATTAACTCCACTCGCCTATGATCCCCAACCTCACTCTAGGGGCTGAGCAGCTCCAGAGACTGGAGCTTCTGGGCAATAAAGGGCACCACACAGAAATATGAAAAGTCAAAAGAATATGCTTCAGACCAAAATCTCACAAACCCCAGAAAAAAAGCCAAATGAAACTGAACTCATCAATCTACCTGAAGGAAACTTTAAAATACAAATCATAAACATGCTTATGGAGGTAGAGAGTAACCTTCAAGAACTCAGAAACAAATTTAAGATGGAGATTCAATCATTAAGAAATTCCATATCTGAAATGTACAATGGAGGGATTTAAAAGCAGATTACATGTAGTAGAAAAGATGGTAAATGGAAAAGAAATTATAGAGAAGAGGAATACAAAGAAGCTGAGGCACAGACAGAAAAAGAACTTCTAAGGATGAAAGAATATTGAGAGAACTGTGTGACCAATACAAATGGAACAATATTTGCATAATAGGTGTAGGAGAAGAAGGAGAGAGAGAAAAGGGGATAGAAAGTGTCATTGAGGAGGTAATGGGGGTAAACTTTCCCAATATGGGAAAGGAGATACTCTCTCAATCCATCGAGATGCACAAATCTACCAATACAGGAGACCCAAGGAAGATAACATCAAGACATACAATAAATAAAATGGCTAAGATCAAGGATAAAAACATCACATACAAAGGAAAACCCATCAGACTATTATCAGACTTCTCAACAAAAACCTTACAGGCCAGAAGGGAGTGGCATGATATATTTAATGCAATGAAGCAGAAGTGCCTTTAACCAAGAACACTTTACCTGGCAAGGTTATCATTTAAATTTGAAGGAGGATTAAACAATTTACAGATAAACAAAAGATGAGAGAATTTACCTCCCGCAAACCACCTCTACGGTGCACTTTGGAGGAACTCCTATACATGGAGGTATTCCTAAGTCTAAAAATATGTCACCCAAGGGAAGACAAAGAGTAAAGAATATGATTCATAACACACAAAGAATGGAGGAGGAAAAAAAAGAGCCTTTAGGTTGCACTTTGTAATAGTATACAAAGAAAGTTAAATTAGACTGTAAGATAGTAATGGAATTGCCCTTGAAACTTTGGTAACGTCAAATCTAAAGTCCGCAGTGGCAATCAGTACATAACTATCAATAATCACCCTAAATGTAAATGGTCTGAATGTACCTATCAAAAGAAACAGAGTTACTGAATGGATAAAAAAAACAAGACGCATCTATGCTGCCTACGAGAGACTCACTTCAAATCCAAACACATACACAGACTGAAAGTGAAGGGATGGAAAAAGATATTTAATGCAACGAACAGTGAGAAAAAAACAGGAGTTGCAGAACTTGTATCAGACAAAATAGACTTCAAAACAAAGTCACAAGAGACAAAGAAGGACATTACATAATGATAAAAGTGTCAGTCCAACAAGAGGATATAACTATTATAAATATCTATGCACCCAACACAGGACCACCTACATACATGAAACAAATACTAACAGAATTAAAGAGGGAAATAGAATGCAATGCACTCATTTTAGGAGACTTCAACACACCACTCACTCCAAAGGACAGATCAACCAGACAGAAAATAAGTAAAGAGACAGAGGCACTAAACAACATATTAGAACAGATGGTCCTAACGGACATCTACAGAACACTTCATCCAAAATCAACAGGATACACATTCTTCTCAAGTGCACAAGGAACATTTTCAAGAATACATCATATATTAGGCCACAAAAAGAACCTGAGTAAATTCAAAAAGATTGAAATTGTACCAACCAGCTTCTCAGATCAAAAAGGTATGAAACTAAAAATAAATTAAACAGAGAAAATGAACAAGACCACAAACACATGGAGGCTTAATAACATGTTCCTAAATAATTAATGGATGAATGACCAAATAAAAACAGAGATCAACCAATATATGGAGACAAATGACAACAATAATTCAACACCACAAAATCTCTGGGACACAGCGAAGGCCCGGCTAAGAGAGAAATATACTGCAATACAGGCCTACATCAGGATAGAAGAACAATCCCAAATGAACAGCCTAAACTTAAAATTAATGAAACTAGAAAAGGAAGAACAAATGAGGCCCAAAGTCAGTACAAGGAAGGACATAATAAAGATTAAAGCAGAAATAAATAAAATTAAGAAGAACAAAACAATAGAAAGGATCAATGAAAGCAGCAGCTAGTTCTTTGAGAAAATAAAGAAAAGAGTTAAACCTTTAGCCAGATTTATCAAGAGAAAAAGAGAGTCTACACGCATAAAATGAATCAGAAATGAGAAAGTAAAAATCACTCTGGACACCACAGAAATGCAAGAATTATGAGAGTATACTATGAAAAATTATATAGTAACAAACTGTATAACCTAGAAGAAATGGATAACTTTCTAGAAAAATACAACCTTTCAAAGCTCACCCAGGAAGAAACAGAAAATATGAATAGATCTACTACCAGTGAAGAAATTGAATTAGCAATCAAAAGCCTACCTAAGAACAAAACCCCTTAACCAGATGGTTTCACTGCTGAATTTTATCAAACATTTAGTGAAGACCTAATACCCATCCTCATTAAAGTTTTCCAAAAAGTAGAAGAGGAGGGAATACTACCACACTCATTCTATGAGACCAACATCACTCTAATACCAAAAAGAGGCAAAGACACAACAAAAAAAGAAAATTACAGACCAATATCCCTGATGAACATAGATGCAAAAATACTCAACAAAATATTAGCAAACCGAATTCAAAAATACATCCAAAAGCTCATCCATCAGGATCAAGTAGGATTCATCCTAGGGATGCAAGGATGGTACAACATTCAAAATTCAATTAATATCATCCATGACATCAAAAAAAGAAGGACTAAAACCACATGATCATCTCTACAAATGCGGAAAAAGCATTCGACAAAACTCAACATCCATTTATGATAAAAACTCTCAACAAAATGGGTATAGAGGGCAAGTACCTCAACATCATAAAAGCCATATATGACAAACCCACAGCCAACATTATACTTAACAGCAAGAACCTGAAAGCTTTTCCTTTAAGATTGGGAACAAGACACGGATGCCCACTGTCCCCGCTTTTATTCAACATAGTTCTGGAGGTCCTAGCCACGGCAATCAGACAACACAAAGAAATAAATAGCATCCAGAATGGCAACAAAGAACTCAAATTGTCCCTATTTGCAGATGACATGATATTGTACATAAAAAACCTGAAGAATCCACCCCAAAACTACTAGATCTAATATCTGAATTCAGCAAAGTTGCAGGAAACAAAATTAATACACAGAAATATGTTGCATTCCTATACAGTAATGATTAACTAGCAGCAAGAGAAATCAGAAAAACAATTCCATTCACAATCACATCCAAATGAATAAAATACTTAGGAATAAACCTAACCAGGAAACTGAAAGAAATATACCCTGAAAACTACAAGACACTCTTAAGAGAAATTGAAAAGGACACTAATAAATGGAAATTCATCCCATGCTCTTGGCTAGGACAAATTAATATTGTCAAAATGTACATCCCGCCTAAAGCAATCTACAAGTTAATGCAATCCCTATCAAAATACCTACAGCATTCTTCAATGAACTAGAGCAAATAGTTCTAAAATTCATATGGAACCGCAAGGGACCCTGAATAGCCAAAGCAATCCTGAGAAGGAAGAATAAAGCAGGGGGGATTACACTCCCTGACTTCCAGCTGTACTACAAAGCTACAGTAATCAAGACAATTTGGTAATGGCACAAGAACAGACCCACAGACCAGTGGAACAGAATAGAGAGCCCAGATATAAACCCAAGCATATATGGTCAAATAATGTACGAAAAAATAGCCATGGATATACAATGGGGAAATGACAGCCTCTTCAGCAGCTGGTGTTGGCAAAACTGGACAGCTACATTTAAGAGAGTGAAACTGGATTACTGTCTAACCCATTAACAAAAGTAAACTCAAAATGGATCAAACACCTGAATGTAAGTCATGACACCATACAACTCTTAGTATTACTAAAACATAGGAAAAAATCTCTTGGACATAAACATGAGCAACTTCTCCATGAATATATCTCTCTGGGCAAGGGAAACAAAAGCAAAAATGAACAAGTGGGACTATATCAAACTAAAAAGCTTCTGTACAGCAAAGGATACCATCTTTAGAACAAAAAGACATCCTACAGTATGGGAGAATACATTCATAAATGACATATCTGATAAGGGGTTGACATCCAAATTATATAAAGAGCTCATGCATCTCAACAAACAAAAAGAAAATAAGCTAATTAAAAAATGGGCAGAGGAACTGAACAGACACGTCTCCAAAGAAGAAATTCAGATGGCCAACAGGCACATGAAAAGATGCTCCACATCGCTAGTCATCAGAGAAATGCAAATTAAAAACACAATGAGATATCACCTCACACCACTTAGGATGGCCGCCATCCAAAAGACAATCAACACAAATGTTGGCGAGGATATGGAGAAAGGGGAACCCTCATACACTGCTGGTGGGAATGTAAATTAGTACAACCACTGTGGAAAGAAGTATGGAGGTTCCTCAAAAAACTCAAAATAGAAATACCATTTGACCCAGGAATTCCACTCCTAGGAATTTACCCTAAGAATGCCGCAGCCCAGTTTGAAAAAGACATATGCACCCCTATGTTTATCGCAGCACTATTTACAATAGCCAAGAAATGGAAGCAACCTAAGTGTCCATCAGTAGATGAATGGATAAAGAAGATGTGGTATATATACACAATGGAATATTATTCAATCATAAGAAGAAAAGAAATCCTTCCATTTGCAACAACATGGATGGAGCTAGAGTGTATTATGCTCAGTGAAATAAGGCAGGCAGAGAAAGACAAGTATCAAATGATTTCACTCATCTGTGGAGTGTAAGAACAAAGAAAAAACTGAAGGAACAAAACAGCAGCAGACTCACAGACCCCAGGAATGGACTAACAGTTTCCAAAGGGAAAGGGACTGGATAGGATGGGTGGGAATGGAGGGATAAGGGGGAAAAGGGCTATTACAATTAGCACACATAATGTAGCAGGGGTGCGTGTGGGGTGGGGGGATACGGGGAAGGCAGTATAACACAGAGAAGACAAGTAGTGATTCTATAACCTCTTACTACACTGATGGACAGTGACTGCAATGGGGTATGTGGTGGGGACTTGATAATAGGGGGAGTCTATTAACCATAATGTTGCTCATGTAATTGTATATTAATAATAGCAAAGTAAAAAATAAAATAAAATAAAATAATTACTTATCTAGTAGGATTAATATTTACCATATTCATTTGCTTTTATTTGTTGCCCTTGTTCTTCATTCCTGTTTTTTGTCACCGGCTCCTTTATTGCCTTTTGTGGCTTTAATTGTACATTTCATGTTTCCATTTTCTTTCCTTGCTTAACATATCAGTTGTACTTTTTTTAAAACATATTTTAATGGTTGTCCTCAAGTTTGCATTGTCCACGTAAATTTAATTCAAGTTCACTCTCAAATGACACCATATTGCTTCATAAGTAGTGCAAACACCTTATAATAACAAAGTAATCCTAATTCCTCCCTCCTGTCCCTTTTATCATTGCTGTCATTGACTTTACATATATATATAACCATACATAAGCTATTATTATATTATCCATAAGTACAGATATTTGAATACATTGTTGCTTTTATTATTTCAAATAAACTCTTATCTGTTACATCAAGAATAAGACAATATTTTTATTTTACTTCTACTTATTTTTTCTCTGATGTGCTTCCCTTATTTAAATTCACATTTATGACCTATATCACTTTCCTTCTCTCTTCAGAATTTCTTTCAACATTTCTTGCAAAACAGATCTATTGGCAATAAGTTTTGTTTGCCAGTGAGTCTTCATTATTTCTTTACTTTTGAAGGATAGTTATATGAGTAAAGAATATAAGATTGGTGGTTTTTATCTATCAACACCTTAAATACTTCACTCCACTATCTTCTTCCTTGTGTAGTTTCTGAAAAGAGATCACATATGAATCTTATTGTTGCTCCTCTGTAGGTAAGGTTTTTTTTAATATGCTCTGCAGTCCTTCAAGATTTTTTCTTTATCTTTGATTTTATGCAGCTTGAATTTGATCTGCCTCCCCTAGGATTCTTTTTGGCATTATTCCTGCTCGCTTTTCTCTGAAATTCCTGTAATTGTGCTTTGGTGTCTCACATCAATTTGGGAAATTCTCAGTCATTATTGCTTCAAATATATCTTGTTTCCCTTTCTTTTCTTTCTGGCATTCATATTATGCATGTATTACATATTTTGTATTTTTCACATGGTACTTGTATATTTCTTTTCCCAATCTTTTTCTCTTTGCTTTCAGGTTTGGAAGTTTCTATGGACATGTACCGCAAGTGCAGAGATTCTATCCTCAACCATGTTCAGTCTCTTACTGGGCTCACCAAAGGCATTCATCATTCTTTTTATTTATTTATTTATTTTTTGGTATCGTTAATGTACAATTACATGAACATTATGGTTACTAGACTCCCCCTACTATCAACTCCCCACTACATACCCCATTACAATCACTGCCCATCAGCATAGTAAGATGCTATAGAATCACTACTTTTCTTCTCTGTGTTATACTGCCTCCCATGTCCCACCCCCCTGGTACATTATGTGTGCTAATTGGAATGTCCCATTTCTCCCTTATACCTCCCTTCCCACATATCCTCCCCATTCCCTTTCCCTTTCGTGACTGTTAGTCCATTCTTGGGTTCTGAGAGTCTGCTGCAGTTTTGTGCCTTCAGTTTTTTCTTTGTTCTTATACTCCACAGATGAATGAAATCATTTGATACTTGTCTTTCTCTGTCTGGCTTATTTCACTGAGCATAATACTCTCTAGCTCCATCCATGCTGTTGCAAACTGAAGGACTTGTTTCTTTCTTACGGCTGAATAATATTCAATTGTATATATGTACCACATCTTCTTTATCCATTCATCTACTGATGGACACTTTGGTTGCTTCCATATCTTGACTACTGTAAGTAGTGCTGCTGTAAACATAGGGGTGCATATGTCTTTTTCTAACTGGGCTCATGCATTCTAAAGGTAAATTCCTAAGAGTGGATTTCCTTGGTCAAATGGCATTTCTATATTTAGCTTTTTTTATTTTTATTTTGGTATTGTTAAAGTACAATGACTTGAACATTATGGTTACTAGACCCCCTATTATCAAGTCCTCCCCACATACCCCATTACAATCACTGTCCATAAGCACAGTAAGATGCTATAGAATCATTACTTCTCTGTAAATACTGCCTTTATCGTGTCCCCCACCCCCGGCTACAATATGCGTTCTACTCGTAATGCCCCTTTCCCCCCCTTATCCCACCCTTCCCACCCATCCTTCCCAGTCCCTTTCCCTTTGGTAACTGTTAGTCCATTCTTGGGTCCTGTCAGTCTGCTGCTGTTTTGTTCCTTCAGTTTTTTCTTTGTTCTTATACACCACCAATGAGTGAAATCATTTGATACTTGTCTTTCTCCGTCTGGCTTATGTCATTGACCATAATACCCTCTAGCTCCATCCATGTTCTGGCAAATGGTAGGATTTGTTTCCTTCTTAAGGCCGAATAATATTCCATTGTGTATATGTGCCACATCTTCTTTTTCTTATTTCATTAAGGTATTATTGATATACACTCTTATGAAGGTTTCACATGAAAAATCATGTGGTTACTACATTTACCCATATTATCAAGTCCCCAGTCATACCCCAATTCAGTCAATGTCCATCAGTATAGTAACATGACACAGATTCACTGTTTGCCTTCTCTGTACCACATCTTCTTTATCCAATCATTTACTGATGGACACTTAGGTTGATTCCATTTCTTGGATACTGCAGTAGTGCTGCGATAAACATAGGGGTGCATATGTCTTTTTCAAACTGGGCTCCAGCTTTCTTAGGGTAAATTCCTACGAGTGGAATTCCTGGGTAAAAATGTATTTCTATTTTGAGTTTTTTGAGGAACTCCCATACTGCTTTCCACAATGGTTGAACTAGATTACATTCCCACCAGCAGTGTAGGACAGTTCCCCTTTCTCCAAATCCTCACGAACATTTGTTGTTGTTTGTCTTTTGGATGTTGGTCATCCTAACTGGTGTTGAGGTGATATCTCATTGTGGTATTAATATGCATTTCTCTGATGATTAGCAATGTGGAGCATCTTTCATGTGCCTGTTGGCCATCTGAACATCTTCTTTGGAGAAGTGTCTGTTCAGCTCCTATGCCATTTTTTAATTGGCTTATTTTCTTTTTGTTTGTTGAGGTGCATGAGCTCTTCATATATTTTGGATGAAAACCCCTTATCAGATATGTCATTTATGACTATATTCTCCCATGCTATAGAATATCTTTTTGTTATCCTGATGGTGTCCTTTGCTGTACAGAAGCTTTTGAGCTTGATATAGTCCCACTTGTTCATTTTTGCTTTTGTTTCCCTTGCCTGGGGAGATATGTTCATGAAGAAGTTGCTCGTGTTTATGTCCAAGAGATTTTTTCCTATGTTTTACACTAAAAGTTTTATGGTTTCATGACTTACATTCAGATCTTTGATCCATTTTGAGTTTAATTTTGTGTATGGGGTGGGACAGTAATCCAGTTTCATTCTCTTACATGTAGCTGTCCAGTTTTGGCAACACCAGCTGTTGAAGAGGCTGTCATTTCCCCATTGTATATCCATGGATCCTTTATCATATATTAATTTACCATATCTGCTTGGATTTATATCTGGGCTCTCTATATTGTTCCACTGGTCTATGATCTGTTCCTGTGCCAGAACCAAATTGTCTTGATTACCGTGGCTTTGTAGTAGAGCTTGAAGTCAGGGAGCATAAATCCCCCTGCTTTATTTTTCCCTCTCAGGATAGCTTTGGCTATTCAGGGTCTTTTGTCGTTCCATATTATATTTAGAACTATTTGCTCTAGTTCATTGAAGAATGCTGTAGGTATTTTGATAGGGATTGCATTGAATCTATAGATTACTTTAGGCAGGATGGCCATTTTGACAATAGTAATTCTTCCTCGTCAAGAGCATGGGATGAATTTCCATTTGTTAGTGTCCTCTTTAATTTCTTTTAAGAGTGTCTTGTAGTTTTCAGAGTACAAGTCTTTTGCTTCCTTGGTTAGGTTTATTCCTAGGTATTTTATTCTTTTCGATGCAATTGTGAATGTAACTCTTTTTCTGATTTCTTTTTCTGTTAGTTCATCATTAGTGTATAGGAATGCAACAGATTTCTGTGTATTAACTTTGTATCCTGCAACTTTGCTGAATTCAGATATTAGATCTAGTAGTTTTGGAATGGATTCTTTAGGGTTTGTTATGTACAATATCATGTCATCTGCAAATAGGGACAGTTTGACTTCTTCCTTGCCAATCTGGATGCCTTTCATTTATTTTTTTTGTCTGATTGTTGTGGCTAGGATCTAGAAATATGGTGAATAAAAGTAGGGAGAGTTGGCATCCTTGTCTTGTTCCCGATCTAAAAGGAAAAGCTTTCAGCTCTTGCTGTTAAGTATAATGTTGGCTGTGGGTTTGTCATATATGGCCTTTATTATGTTGAGGTACTTGCCCTCTATACCTATTTTGTTGAGAGTTTTTATCATGAATGGATGTTGAATTTTGTCGAATGCTCTTTCAGCATCTATGGAGATGATAATGTGCATTTTGTCCTTCTTTTTGTTGATGTACTGGATGATGTTGATGGATTTTCGAATGTTGTACCATCCTTGCATCCCTGGGATGCATCCCACTTAATCATGATGGATGATCTCTTTTATGTATTTTTGAGCATTCTTCATTCTTCTAGTGTTTTTTTTTCTAGAATTTCTTTTTGATTTTTTCTTAGAATTTTCTTTTCTCTGCCTACATTGCCCATCTGTTGCATGCTATCTACTTTTATCCATTTGAGTCCTTAGCAGAAAATCACCAGTTTAAATTCATATTCTTATAATACTAACATACTTGTCCTAATTGAGTCTGCTTTTAATGCTAGCTTTGTCTCTTCAAACTGTACTTCTGGCCTTTTAGTATATCTTTCAGTTCTTTCTTGATAACTGAACATGATGTACTGGGTAGAACTAAATGAGGTAAATAAGTAAGACTTTAGTAATGTGGTGGTAAGTGTGGGATAGGGAAAGCATTCTACAGTCCTATCATTCTCAGTCTTTTAGTTAGCCTGTACTTCTGAGCTGTGCACTTCACAATAGCTTCTCATGTTTTCTCTGTCATTTTGTGGGACGATATGGTGATCGTGGGCTGGAGTTAGGTATATTCCCTTTCCCCATATGGAAGGCTATGGAGAGCAGGAGTATTTCCCTTACACCAGGTCACTTAGGCTCAGAAAAAATCTTCCCTAGTTTAATTAAGGTTCTTAAATGATTTCTCCTATATTTTTCTTATTCATCCTGTGTGGGATTTTTAAATCCAGTTTTATAAATCTGTTTTGGTGACTTTGTCTTGAATTTTTACACTTAATATTGTCTCTCATATATTTTACCTATTCTTTGTAGAATAGATATACATGATCATTCTAATTTCAGTGTCTTCTAACTTCTCATCCATATTTTCTATATCTTTATTTTTCTGTGCTGCAGTTTGCAAATCCTTCCTCTGAATTCCCCAGCTAATATTCTTCTCATCTGTGTAATTTTTCTGTTCAACCGATCCATACTGTTTTTAAATTTTTATATATTTCATTTCTGATATATTTTTCTAAGATATAGAATTTATAATTGCAATATTTGAATACCATATAGATTTGTTTCTGTTGTCAATTATTTGTCCCCCACCCATCAGTTACAACCCATCTCCCACAGTAACCACCAGTCACTTATCAGTATCTCTGTGCCTGTTGCTATTTTGTTCATTTTGTCTTGTTTTGTTTATATATTCTACAAATAAGTGAAATCATATAGTATTTGTCTTTCTCTGCCTGGCTTATTACACTTTTGCATAATACCCACTATACATCCATGTTGTTTCAACAGTCAGCATTTCTTTTTTATGGCTGAATAATACCCCATTGTGTATATGTACATCTTCTTTTATCCATTCATCTAGTGATGGACACCATGATTGCTTCCATATCTTGGCTACTGTAAATAATGCAGAAATAAAAATAGGGGTGCATATATCTTTTTGAATCAAATATTTTGAGGTTTTTTTCAGGTAAATTTCTAGAAGCGGAATAACTGGGTCAAATGATAATTCTATTTTTAGTTTTCTGAGGAAGCCCCATTGTGCTTTACACAGTGGCTGCAATATTAGCATTCCTACAAGGAGGGTTCTCTTTTCTCCACATCCTTGTCAAAACTTGTTATTTCTTGTGTTTTGGATAGTGGCCTTTCTAACTGGTGTGAGGTGGTATCTCACTGTGGTTTTGATTTGTATTTTCCCAATGATTAGCAATGTGGAGCATCATGTCATGTACCTGTTGGCCACTTATATTTCCTCTCTAGAGAATTGTCTGTTTAGGACTTCTGCCAATTTTTTAAAAGGGTTATTTTTATTTTTATTTTTTTGGTGTTGAGGCATATGAGTTCTTTATATATTTTGAATGTTAACCCTAATTGCAAAAATCATTTATGAATATATTCTCCCACACTGTAGTGTGACTTTTTGTTTTGCTGGTGTCTTTACTGTACAGCTTTTTAGCTTGATGATTTGTTCATTTTTAACTTTGTATCCCATGCCCAAGGAGGTATGTCAAGAAAAAAATTGCTCATGCTTATATTCAAGAAATCTTTGCTTTGTTATCTTCTAAGAGTTTTATCATTTCATGTCTTACATTTAGGTCTTTGCTCCATTCTGAGTTTACTTTTGTGTATGGACTAACAAAATAATCCAGTTTCATTCTCTTGCATGTAGCTGTCCACTTTTCCCAGCATCAGTTAATAAAGAGCTGTCTTTTCCCTACTACATTCATGGCTCCTTTAACATGACACATATATGTGTCTGTTTTCATCTGGGCTCCCTATTCTGTTCCACTGACCTGTAGGTCTGTTCTTGTGCCAGTACCATACTGTTTTGGTAACTGTAGCTTTATAGTAGAACTTGAGGTCAGGAGCATAATATCCTAGCTTTGTTCTTTCCAAGGATTGCTTTGGCTATTCAGGGCCTTTTGTGATGCAATGTGAATTTTAGGATTATTTTCTCTAGTTCATTGAAAAATGCTGTTAGTATTTTGATAGGGATTGCTTTGAATCTCTAAATTGCTTTGGGCAGGATGGCCATTTTGACAAAATTAGTTCTCTCTATCCATGAAAATGGGATAATTTTCATTTATTGGTGTCTTCTTTAATTTCTCTTCATGATGCAGGTCTTTCACCTCCTTTCTTAGGTTTATTCCTATGTATTTTATTCTTTTTGATTCAATTGTAAATGGAATTGTTTTCCTTATTTCTCTTTCTGTTAGTTAATTATTAGTATAGAGGAACCAACAGATTTCTGTGTATTAACTCTGTAGCTTACAATTTTCCTGAATCCAGTTAGTAGTTATAATAGTTTTTTGGTGGATTCTTTAGGGTTTTCTATTTATAATATCATGTCATTTGAAAGTAATGACAGTTTAACTTTTCCTTACCAATTTGGATGTCTTTTATTTCTTTGTGTTGTCTGATTGCCATGGATAGCACCTCCAGTACTATGTAGAATAAGGTGGTGGGAGTGGGCATCCTTGTCTTGTTCCTGATCTTAAAGGAAAAGCTTTCAGCTTTTTACCATTGAGTATGATGTTTACTGTGGTTTTGTCATATATGGCCTTTCTTATGTTGACATACTTGCCCTCTATACCCATTTTGTTGAGAGTTTTTATCATGGGTGTTGAATTTTATCAAATGCTTTTTCAACATCTATTGAGATGATCACATGGTATTTGTTAATGTGGTGTATGGTGTTGACAGATTCATAAATATTGTACAATCCTTTCATTCCTTGAATAAATCCTCCTTGGTCATGATGGATGAAACTTTTAATGTGTTATTGAATTTGGTTTGCTAATATGTTGTTGAGGATTTCTGCATCTATACTTACAAGGGATATTGGTCTAAAATTTTCTTTTAGGTAGTGCCTTTGTTTGGTTTTGGTATTAGAGTGATGCTGGCCCACAGAATAAGTTTGGAAGTATTAGGTCCTCTTCTACTTTTAGGACTACTTTAAGAAGTATGGGTATTAGCTCTTCTTTAAATGTTTGGTAGAATTCAGCTCTGAAGCCATCTGGTCTGGACTCTTGTTTATTGGGAGTTTTTTGATTAGCATTCAATTTTGTTACTGGTAACTGGTTTGTTCAGATTTTTTGTTTCTTCCTTGGTCAATCTTGGAAGGCTGTATTTTTCTAAGAATTTTCCCATTTCTTCTAGGTTGTCTAATATATTGGCATATAATTTTTCATATAATTCTATAATAATGTTTTGTATCAGTGGCATACATTCTGACTATTCCTTTTTTTCTTTTTCATTTTGTTTGTCTCACTCTTTTTCTTGATTAGCCTGGGTAGGGGGTATCTATTTGTTCATTTTCTGAAACAACCAGTTCCTGGTTTCATTGATTTTTTCTATTGTTTTATTCTTCTCTATTTTATTTCTGCTCTGATCTTTATTATGTCCCTTCTTCTACTGACTTTGTGATGATTCATTTGCTCTTCTTTTTCTAGTTTCTTTAGTTGTCAGTTTAGATTATTTATATGGCACTGATCTTGTTCCTTGAGGTAGGCCTGAATTGTTGTGTACTTCCTTCACATACCATTTTTGTGGCATTCCCACAAATTTTGGACTGTTGTATTTTTATTTTCATTTGTCTTCATGAATTGCTTGATTTCTGTTTTAATATATCATTGTTCCATTTGTTATTTAGAAGCATGTTGTTTAGCCTCCATGTAGGCTTTTTTGTTTTCTTGTGGAATTTCTTTCTAGTTTCATAAAATTGTAGTCTGAAAAGTTGCCTGATACAATTTCAATCTTTTTGAATTACGGAGGCTCTTATTGTGGCCTAGCATGTGATCTATTCTGGAGAATTCTGTATTCACTTTAGAAAAATGTGTATCCTGCTGCTTTTGGATAGAATGTTCTGTAGATTAATATGGGTGAGTTCCAATCTACTTTCGCCCTTAATTCTGTTAGTATTAGTTTTGCATATTTCGGTGCTCCTGTGTTGGGTGCATAGATATTTATAATGGCTAAATCCTCTCATAGGACTGACCCCTTTATGATTATGGAATGTCCTTCTTTATATCTTCTTTATTTTGAAATCTTTTTCATCTGATATAAGTACTGCTACTACTGCTTTTCTCTCTCTATGATTTGCATGAAATATCTTTCTCCATACCTTCACTTGTAGTCTGTGTATGTCCTTGGGTTTGGAGTGAGTCTTTTGCAGACAACATATAGCTGGGTCTTGCTTTTTTATCCATTCTGTAACTCTATGTCTTTTGATTGGTGCATTCAGTCCATTTACATTTAGGGTGATTATTGATAGATAAGTACTTACTGCCATTGCAGGCTTTAGATTCATGTTTACCAAAGGTACAAGGGCAGTTTCTTTACTATCTAACAGTCTAACTTAACTCACTTATTATGCTATTTCAAACACAATCTAAAGGTTTTCCTTCTTTATTTATTCCTTCTTTTTCTTCCTCTACTCTTTATATATTAGGTGTCATATTCTGTACTCTTTGTGTATCCCTTGACTAACTTTGTGGGTAGTTGATTTAATTTTGCATTTGCTTAGTAATTAATTGGTCTACTTCCTTTACTGTGGTTTTATTTTTTCTGGTGACAACTATTTAGCCTTACAAGCACTTCTAATCTTCTAAATCCTTCCACTGTATGTTTCATTTCAGATACTGTATTTTTCATTTCTTTATTTCTTGAAGTTGTCTCTGAGATCTTGAATATTTTTCTGTAGCTGCATGAGCATGTTTATGGTTTCCATTTTGAAATCTTTATCAGGAAGATTGGTGATTTCAGTTTCACTTAGCCCTCTTTCTGGTGTTTGAGGGATTGTGGTTTGTATAAGATTCTTTTGCCATTTCATATATCTAATGATTACTATGAAATAACTTTGTGTAGACAGCACCCTCTAGTGCCCAGAAGCTCTACTCTCTGAAGCTGCCCAGCACCTGGAGCGATGGTGGGGGTCACAGATGAGTGGTACCAGTGCCTGCCAGGAGGAAAGAGCTCTTTCCTGCTTCCCAGCTGCAGTGTCTGACTCCACTGCCAGGGCCAGTGGGCCAAATGCACAGAGAGGACCCTCTGCATTACACCCTTCTAGGTGCTGTAATCAGGGCCCCACTGTGGCTGGTCTGGCACAATGGTGGGGGCAGGAGGTTTGTAAACTGGTGCTGGCCAGGAGGGAGTAGTGGCAGACTGCATATGATGGTGGGTGGCCTCAGCGCTGCATTGCCAGTGAGGATAATAGAGCGCCTGAAGCTCCCAAAAGTTCCCAACCTGCTGGGCTGAGTATGCCAGGATGATTTTGTCCACCTGTCCTTTCTCCTGAAAAGCAAGCTCTGTGTAATCCTTGCCCCTTTACTACCCCTCCAACTGTTGGGAAGTCTTTCAAAGTGCCCACCTTTCTTTTGTCCCAGAGTGGCCAGTTGTGGGTACCTGTGCCCCACAATTGGCTGGAATCTCAGTCTCTCCAGTATTCCTCCTATATTTGCTTTCCAACCCCATTAATCTCCAGGGCACCATGGAATGTGGGTTTGTGCTCCCATAGCAGATCTCCAGGGGTGGGTGTTTAGGAGTCCTGGGCTTCTACTCTTCCTCCCACCTGTGAGCTGGGGTGGGGGTGGGCTTCTGTCCTGCTGAATCACAGCTTTGCTACTCTACCCTTTTCTGTGATGGCTTCCCCTGATGTAAGCAGTCTGTCTCAGTCTTCAGGATGCTCTTTCAGGATTAGTTGCATTTGCTGTATTTTAATGTTATATGTGATTTAGGGCAGTACTTTCTGCCTCACTTATCATGCCACCATCTTTTTTCCAGGAATCTGAACACTCTGTTTTATTTTAATTTTATACTTGCTTGGTAAGTACTTGGTCTGCATCCTTTACTGTGGGTTTATTTTCATTGGTGAAAACTATTTAGACTTAGGAACATTTCCATCTACAGAAGTCCTTTGAACATATCCTGTAATGCTGGTTTAGTGGTTATAAATTCTACTCAGCCTTCATATATCTGGGAAGATTTTAATCTCTCCTTCAACTCTGAATGATAATATTTCTGGTAGAGGATTCATGGTGGAAGGTCCTTCTGTTTCAGTACATTAAATACTTCATGCCACTCCCTTCTGGCCTATAAAGTTTCTGCTAAGAAATCTGCTGATAACCTGATGGGGCTTCCCATATACGTAATCTCTTTATTCTCTCTGGCTGCTTTCAATATCTCTCCTTACTCTTAATCTTTGTCATTTTAATTATTATATATCTTGGTGTTGTCTTCCTGGCATTCCTTTTGTTAGGGGCTTTCTGTGCTTCCAGGACCTGGGTGTCTATTTCCTTCCCCAGACTGTGGAATTTTTCAGCAATTAAGTCCTCAAAGAGACTTTTCTATCCCTTTTCTCTCTATTCTCCTTTCGGTGCCCCTATTATGTAAGCATTGTTGCATTTAGTGTTGTTGGAGTTGTTACACAGTTATTTTAGTATCCTTTCATTTGTAGAGATTTTTTTTTCTGTTTTCCTCAGCTTTGCTGTTTTCCTGTTCTGTAATTTCCATCTCACTGATTGTCTCTCTACATGCAGCAAATATACTGTTCATTCCCTCCATTTTACATTTCATTTTAGTTACTGTATTCTTCAGTTCTGAATAGCACTTTCAACTCTTCTCTTTATTGAAGTCCTCCTTGAGATCATTAATACTATTCCACAGAGCACTGAGCATATTCATGACTGTTACTTTAAAATCTTTATGAAGAAGATTGGTGATCTCTATTTCATGTAACCCTCTTTCTGCTGTCTTATCCTGTAGTTTTGTTTCGAACATATTCCTCTGCTTTCCCATTTTGTCACAGTTTCTGTTTTTTTCTTTGTATTAAATGGATTTGCTATGCCTCCTAGTCTACAAAGTAATAGTAAAGTAAGATGACATTCTGGGGCACCCATAAATTCAACTCTTTACTTTCCAGTGCCTGGTTCTCCTTTGCAGTGGTACCCCAGTTGTTGGTGGTGGCCTATTGGTGGGGCCACCTGTCTGTCTGTGTTGGCAGTGGTCTCTCTCATTACCCCATGGATGGCAGCTCATCTCAGCCAGCCTTTGTGAGCTGGATCCTTGTGGGAGGAGCCACCATCTGCCTGCCCTGTTGGACGGCAGCACTGCTTGCTAGCTAACAGGGTGGTTGGGGTTATCACACAGCATTGGAGAAATGTGGACATGCAGCACCTGGCTTTGCCATCCATGAGGAGGAAGAAGTCCTTGGCGCTGGCTCCCACAGGTGCCTCCCAAATTGAGCTAAGATAGGGCTGAGAAAGCTGGGAAAGCCTCCCTCTGCCTGCCAGGCAGCAAAGTCTGATATTGTTGGGCTAAGTGGGCCAGGTGGGTATGTAGGGAAGCATGGTGTGGCTGAGCTGCCAGTGAGTGGGATGGAACGTTTGGTGCTCCTGCAAGTGCCTGACCTGTTGGGTAAAGGAAAGTCTTGGGAAGTGTCATCCACCTGCCTTCTCTTGTGGAGAGAGCTCTATCAAACCTCACCCCAATGCCCCGTCCCCTCATTGCTGATAAATACTTCAAGTTGCTGCTTCTGCTTTGGGTTTCAGTTGAGACCAGTGGAGCATGCCTGTCCCCATAAGCCCCAGGAGTCTCAGCCTCACAGAGTACTCCAACTCCCTGATGCCCAACCTCGTCAATCATCAAAACCCAATGTGATGTGGACTGGTGTTCCCAGAATAGACTTCTAGTGCCAGGTGTGCAGAGTTCCTGAGTGCCTGTCCCCTCCCAGCTCTGTTCCTCTTTCTTCCATTTGTGGGCTGGGATGGGGGAAGGGCTTGGGTCCTCCTTGAATGTGGCTCTGACCCTCTTCCTTCTCTGTGTTGTATTCTCTTCTTCACCAGGTGTAGGTGGTCTATTCTGCAGTCAAGTTGTTTTCTGGGTTAGCTGTATTTGCTGTAGTTGCTTCCTTGGTGTGTATGTGGGAGGAAGTTCCCACCTTGCCTTCCTACTCCCCATCTTTTTTACCCCTTCTTCCCTCATGCTTAATTAACAGAGTCATGAATAATTAGTTATACCAGGAACTGAGGTACGAGAAACATTGACTCAGTCTCCTTTATATTTCCAAGCAAGATATCCAGTGACAAAGATGCAACAATTTTTGTAATTTCATGGAAATTTTCAGGGGAAAGTATCAATTTCATGGTGACATCAGGGAAATGTGACGATTTCATGCAGATTTAATTCTCTGTTCCTAAACCATCCACAAAGACAGCTCACATAAGTGTAAAAACAGAGCTTCCTGTAAAATTTTCAGTATCATAATTATGAGAATTAATGAACAGGTGAAGTAGAGAATTGTAAAAGACAGAGGAGTTGATCCTAGCAATATTGAAGAAATTAGTATTCTCTTGAAGGAAACATTTCAAAAATAATGAATTTAGATTTAAAAAGTATTTCAAATCAATGCAACTCCTCAGTGGCAAATTCCTAATTTAATTTTGGTACAAAATGGCCCATTTTCTTTAAGTAACACAAATTATTCAGTTTACACAAATCTAGTAAATGTTGATTATTGGTGCACTCCAAAAAGAGATGTTCAGTTAATTTTTAAATGTTTTAAAATAATATTATACCATGCTATGACAACTCATGGATCTCTGGACAAGTAAATATAGTTCTTTATGACCTTCATTAATAAATCAGGATATCACCAACCAGCCCTTTCAGTCTTCGTCCAACATAAAAATGTTAAACCCTTCACTAAATCTATTTAACATACATGGAGTTCTTAGAACAGCTGACAGCTAATAAAGCACACACACACAAATAATGCAGTGAAAACTCTGTAAGGATCAATCTATTCCCTGCACAAAGATTTTCTTCAAGCTCCTAATTTAATCCACCTCTAGAACCTATTGTCTCTTTATTCTATTTCAGTTCATTAGAAGACCTCACAAGGGTCTTCCCGTTTGAGGATAAGAAGGACATAAAGTTAATGGAGGAATATAAATACATGAGAAGGCAGCTACTAGTATTTTTGGAGTCTCCCAACCAGAGTACAGCTACTCAACCTCCCTTGCTCATCTTCCTGTCTTTCCCATAATGCAGTTACTTATACATGAACAGGTTTTCAGTCAATATTTAATTACAAAACAAGGAATCATGTCTATGATTATGAGACTGCTCTCCTGATGGTGAACTAGACCAAAAGTAATACCATGAAAATGACTTGAGCAGAGGAACAATTTTAAAGTTAACTAAGACTGTGAAAAAGCCAAGATGACTCTTTTGAATCTGAGAAGTCTGTCTTCCAGAAACATAACTCACTCTGACTATAGGGACAATGTGGGTACAATTATAATGAGTGCAGCTTGACTGTGCTTATATGAATTAAGTTACACATTTATATCTATATATACATACAAACTCATTATTTGTGTGGAAAATCACAACTCAACCATTTTCAGACTTCTGTGATAAAACAGATGCATACTAATGAAAATTCCTAGTGATAAAGACTACTTTGGTTTTCCGTATTAGTAGTATATAAGGTAAATTACACCAATTATTTCTGTGTAATTCTCTCCTACCCCTCTTTTAAGTTGGCAAGACACATTATTTTCTCTGCCATCCCAGTCAGTACTTAAAAAATACCTCATTAACCATATACTCTTGATTGTCAAGGACATAGTTTCCCAAACATTACATAGAGTGGTATAAGCAGAGTCTGGGAAGCTAGGCATGTAGTCAGGACCAGATGATGCATCACCCTTCAGCTAGGGAATGGAGGCTGGATCATATTCTAGGAGCAATGAGAAGCTTACAACATTGTTTTTATAAACAATGTTGAGATCTGCTGTGATTTACATCTGTAATATAACCCTCTGGTATATGGGGAAAGTGGTTTGGAAGTGGACATGAGTAGAAGTGGGAGAACAAATGAGGAGGAGATTGCAGTGTGCAGAGGGCCTTGAATGTCAGGTTTAGGAGTATGGAGTGATGAACAACGATTTGCCAGTAGAAGAGGAATAGGACCAATACTGTATCTTATAAAGGGAACTCTGAGAAAGTACCTGGTAGAAGACTAATGGAATAGGTAAATGTGTATATATATGGGCATATGGAAACCATATGGTCTGAAATAGAGACATGGCAGTAGGAATGAAAGATAGAACACCTACGATAGAAGAGAAAAATTTGGCCATTTTGGTATCTTAGAGATGGAACTTGGGTGAAGGAATAAATAAAGCTATTACCAATATTTTCTGCTGCTTAACTGAAAGGCACAACAATTTGAGAAACATAAGACATAGAACAGAATTTGTGGGAGGAACCCAGTTAAATTTCAAAGATGTCATAATAATAAAGAAATAATATAAAGATACAGAACAAACTGTTGAAATTATGTTTAGGAAAGATGCCTACACCTGAGAGCCAATAAAATAATTAAAGTCATAAGAATAGACAAATTTGCTCAAGGCAAGTATAAAGACAAAAGAGAGATGGTGACAGAACCTTGAAGATCACTTATATTTAAGTAATGGGTCATGACTGAAAGATGCTCCAGGTCTCTCTGAATAGCTATGATAACATCTTATGTAAGCAAGTGAATAATGCATCATTTGATTCAGGGCTGATTAATATCCCGAGATTCTAAACAGCAAATTGAGGACATTCAGTCCCTTCAATCTCTGAATAATATCTGATAATCAATATATTCTTTATCATTTCTAAATGTCTTTTTCTCTAGTGGCCTAATCAATAATGGAGATTGGACTTCTATATTTTGGCTAATGTTTCCAAGGACATCAGATGGCATCCATCACTGGTAACAAGTATTTAAAAACTGCAACAGTATGAATACAAACCTGGTAGAGGCACTGACATTATCACTGTGGAAATGGCTATTATGAAATAGCAACTGATCATCACCACTGAACCCAAAAGACGATGGTCAGTTCAGTGAAAGCATTTCCTGTGATCAGACTAAATTATTGCCACATCCATTATTTATTTCTTCTGAATGGCTATAACAAATCAGAAAATGGACAGGGATATTTCAATTTCCTAAGGTTAGCATTGTGGTCTCATTAATGGACATGGATTTAAAAATGAAAAAACAATTTCTCAAGGAATAGGTAATTGAGAAGGACAATTTGAAGCCATGAGAATTAGAATTATGTTAAAAATTATCAGAGTGCTTCCAAAGTGAAATTTGGATCTTTTGATTCTAGATAAAAGACTATTATATCCCAAATGGTAAAGCTGATTGGAGGTGCAAGAAAATATGGGTCACTTGATGACGCTAACTAGGCATTAGTTTCAAGCAATATTTGATATAGTGCAACCTTTATGAAGGCAATAACCAAGTATTGCTTTGCTTACAATGTGCCTAGCACCAAATAGATTTTGTAATATTTATTAAATCAACATATGAATTAATAAATGAATGCATATAATCAATAATTTACCATAGCATAACACTATTGCAACTCATGCTAGATATTCCTGTAAGAGAAAAAAAAAAGGAGGCAAGAACCCAAGAATCTCTAATTCCAGTTGAAGTGATTAATTTACATTTTTTAATACACATTCATATCAATGTCTCCAAATCTGATGCTATGATTCATATTTTATAACTTTCTAGGGAAAATGATGGGGATTTGTTTCTCAAATTAATCTTATTTACCCTTAAAATAAAATACAGTTAACCACTCTAACATCTTCTCCTTCAATGGATTGGTATAATATGTTGCTGATAAGAGACATACCCGATTAGACTGTCTAGTTAACTGTGAGTACTGGCTAATGTGATCAGTGCATATAGTTGAAATAGTCAATTATGAAACTGAGGAAGACAAAATGAAAGGTGGTATTTCAGAGTTCTGTTGCAAAGTGAAATAAATGGTTATCCTGGTGTTTGGATTCTATTTGAAATGTTACATGTGGCATTTTCCAACAAAAGAGGCAATTAATGCCATAGCTGGCACTGTCATACTGCATCGGAAACACTTCACTGGATGTCTGTCAAAATCAAAGCAGCTGTCACAATTTAACCTAAAAAAGAACTATTTTAAAGAATTTCCTGTATATTGATGTTAAGTCAAACCAGTAATTATACAGATAACAGCCAGAAATTCAGATGAGAAAATTAATATATTTTCACCCCAAAAATAGTTTTGCTTTACCCTTCCTTGAGATTTTTTCTTGAAGATGTGACTTTGAAAAAGGACCAACTCACAAAGTTGACAATACTATTATGACATTAACTTGCCATTATATAGCACAAAAAGCATTTTTTCCCTACTAAATGCCTGCCATAAAAAAATGTAGCATTTTATTCCTTATAACTTTTCTATCCTAAAGACAATATGTTACCCTGTTCAGTCTCCAGATTACTAGGTTTCTAAAAGACATTCATTTCCATGATTGAGAAGAGGAAGCATAGATAACTCACAAAGCAAGCAAGTGACCTTGCAAATAAAGACAAACCTCAGAGACCAGAGATTATATAAACTACGTATTTGTGAAATACAAGTACACATTTTTTTTTTCTTTCACTGTTCTGCAAATAAAAGGTTTGGAACATGAAATCTAAGAGAAAATAAATTTATGGCTCTCCTTAGAGCTTTCAATTGGAATAACAATTCCTGGAATGTAGTTAGCATTTTGCAGGTCCCTGTCTGTGAACCAGTTGAAAGATAAATTGTAAATAAACCTGGACCAGAAATTTTGGCATGACCTTGAGAAGGTCATTTTACCTTTCTAATTTCACATTCCTTTGCTTTTGAAAACTTTTTCCCCCACTTTAGTTTTAGAAAAAGAAAACATAATACAGATTTAATAGTATACCAACCCCAAGAGATACTGGGAAAACTGATTTTAAGGTTAATTAAGTATGGAACCTGTACCTATTTTATTGTCTTCTCAGAGATTAAAACAACTTTTATTTGAAGTATCTGTCAAAGATTTTTTTTTTTAATTTGATGAAAGCAAGGCCAAAACTTCCTTCTGGTGTTTAGGAATACCTCATCTTGGTATGTGTGAGAGTAGCCTTCCCTGGAAGAATAGGTTTGCATTGACTAAGCCAATCCAATTATCTGGGAAAGAAGTTTAAGAAGACCTTTGTGTTTTCAGAATTAAAAGACAATTTAACCAATTCCTTGGCCAAACTCAGAGGACTGAGTTGAATAAGTAGGGGAGGAAGTGTTTCCAAGAATGTTATATCGCAGATGCCCCAGCCAGGCCTAATTTAGGACTCTCAGATTCAGTTTTATCAAGGTGAGTGACTCTGTAAAGGGCTAAAGGTTAGGCCTCTAACATCAGGATCCCTAGCATTCAGCTGGATTGGCATTCAAAAATGAAGGACACCTCTCTCAAAGACCACTACAGACCTGCCAAGACCCAGACCTGCCAAGAGTCGTTACAGCAGTAAACAAGCTTCACCTGTCAGGTCAGTCTCCAAACATGATTCTGTTTGGCAGTAAGATGAAATGATAGTAATAAACCACTCACAAGCCAATTCTCATGGATGAGCCCAAATGACCCAATTTGAACTGCATAATTATTCTGGTTCTTTGACAATATGAAAGATATATACAAGCCTAATGCAAGAGTTGCTGACATCACTGTTAGAAAGTGGTAAATTAGGTAAGTTATTGGGAAAATAAAACAATTGTCACTAATTTTGTGTCCTGTATTTTTGTCTGGGTGCAAAGGCATATGACGGCATGTGGAGTGTGGGAGGAGTTTGACCAAAAAAAACAAAATAAATAAAAAATAAAACCACACATACACAAAAAAAACTTTGATTTGGGATAGGAAGCTAAACTCTAGGCTTCATTTGGAATTCTCTGTCACTTAAAAAAAAAAAACTGTGTAATTCAATGAAGATTTTTTTCAACAAATGGTAATGAAGCAATTGGATATCCATAAGCAACAAACACGAACCTCAACTTAAGAGTTACATTTTATACAAACATAACTCAAAGTGGATCATAGATCTAAATGTAAGTAAATCTATAAAATCTTAAGAATAAAAAACAGCGAAAAATCTTTAGCATTTAGAGCTAAGCAAAGAGTTCTTAGCCCTGACACAAAACATATAATCCATAAAGCAAAAATTTGATAAGTTGGACATCAATAACATTATCAACTTTTGCTTTGCTAAAGGCCCTGTTAAGAGCATGAAAACAAGTTACAACCAAACATAAAATATTTGTAAGTCACATATCCAAAGATAAGGATATATAAAACTACTAAAATTCAACAATTAAAAAAAAATCCATTCAGGAAATGACAAAAATTACTTGCATGAATGTGAAAAGGTAGAATGCTTCTGGAAAACAGTTTTGACAGTTTATTTAAAAACTAAACATGCAACTACCACATGACCCAGAAATTGCACTCCTGATCACTTATCCCAGAGGACAGAATGGTTATTAAATTCACACACACAAACAACAGTACACAGATGTTAATAGCAGCTTATCTATAATAGATAACTGGAATCAGTCCAGATGTCCTGGAACAGGGGAATGATTAAACAAACTTGGTACATCCATACAAGAGAATACTGCTCAGGCATGAAAAAGAACAAAAAACTTTATATATACAACAATGTGGATAAATCAGAAAATTATGAGTGAAAAAGTGAAACCCTAATGTTTCCACATTATATATTATAGATTGAATGTTTGTGTACCTCCAAAATTCCTATGTTGAAGTTCTAACCCCCAATGTGATGGTGTTTGCAGATGGGACCCTTGAGGGATGCTTAGGGTTAGATGAGGTCATAAGGATAGGGACTTCTCGGTGAAAATAGTGATAAGGGGTATGCTCTCACCAGGAACCGAAGTGGCTGACCACTCAACTTTGGATTTCGCAGTCTCCAGAAATAAATAAAATAAATTTCTGCTGTTTAAACCATCCAATTTATTGTATTCTGTTATGACAACACAAGTAGACTATGACACCATATGATTGCATTCATAAAACTTTTTTGAAATGACAAAATTACAAAAATGGAGAAATGATTAGTGGTTCCCAGAGGTTTACAAATTGGTGGGGACAGGAGAAAAGTGGGTGTAGCTAAAAATGACATAAGGAATTGTGTGGTAAGGAAAATATTTTGTATCTTCATTCTATCAATGTCAATACCCTGGTTATTGTACTACAGTTTTGTAAAATATTGCTATCAGAATAAACACTAAAGGTTACAAAGGGTCTCCTCATATTATGTCTTATGAGTAAATCAGGACAAAATTTCTTACTGCATAGAGTAATTATAGGAAGCAAAGTCCTCCTTTTCATCTTTACTAAAGAGAATAGGATTTTTGAAGAGATTTGGTTTGGAGAAAATCCCCTTAAGCAAAGAATATTCTTTAATTTCAAGACAGATTGATTTTTTTCAAATTAGAGCATAGCTGACATACAATATTATATTGGGTTCAGGTGTACAACATAGTGATTTGATGTTTATATGGATTACAAAATGCTCACCTTAGCAAGTGTAGTCACCATCTGTCACCATAGAGATTAATGCAATATTATTGATATAATGCAATAATATTACTTGTGCTGTATGTACTTCATATCCCTGTGACTTATTTATTTTGTAACTGGAAACATGTACCTCTTAATACTTTCCACCTATTTTCCCCATCTCCCTACCTCTTCCCCTATAGCACTACCAGTTTGTTCTCTGTATTCATGAGTTGCTTTCTGTTCTGTTTGTTTTGTTTTTTAGATATCATATATAAGTGAAATAATATGGTGTTTATCTTTCTTTGTTTGACTTATGTCACTTAGCATAATATTCTCACAGTCCATCCATGTTATTCCAAATGATGAGATTTAATTATTTTCTATGGCTGAGTAATATTCCATTGCATATATATACCACATCTCCTTTATCAGTTCACCATTGATGGATACTTAGGTTGCTTCCATATCTTGGCTATGGTAAATAATGCTGCAAATATAGGGGTACATATATCTTTTTGAATTAGTATCTTTGTTTTCTTTGGCAAGCATGTTAAATGCAGATCTGCCCTCATAAATTACCAGGGATTTTACTACTATTGTGATTTTCCCTTTGCGAAAGTTTTATGTTCAACAATTTACGGTTTTATTAGCCAAAGTAACAATGAGAAAAAAGTTCCTGTGTCATAGACAAAAAGCTGCAAAATATTATTGGGTACTATGATAAATAAAAAGGACTTGGTTCTATGCTTCAGAACTGAAAGTGAATGCTAGCCTTCCTCTAATAAATAAGTAAATAATAAACACTCAGATTGAAAGATCACATGGTTACCATTGCAAATATTATCACTTGTCAAAAGGTAGAAAGGGAGAGAAGCAGCTGAACTCTTCACTGCTCTGTTTACTATTTTATCCTTTTACCAAGTAAATTTCCATTAAATCTAGGTGTTATCAGCTGATTTCACAGTAGGAACACCCAGAAACAGACTTTAGAAAGGAAAGAATTGTCTTTTTGAAGTGTAAAGGAATCCATGCATGTATTGATTTTCTTGTCTTTCCCTTCAAATCCTTTGAAATATGATCAAAAAAGTGTCTCCATTTTATATACCACAATTTCCTCTTAATAGCTTTTCTCCACAACAGTGTCAGAGCTCTGCCTTCCTAACTAAAGAGGAAAAAGCTGTCTCAGAGGAAAAAAATTCCAAACAGTCTAAGCCAACCCTAAACCACCCTTAAATGTGTGAACATTTGAAAGGTCAGAAAAAGGCTTCCTGGTGGCTCAACTATCTCTGCCTTGGCTACTCTGCCCAGCGGCGCCTCACTGGGCACAGATCTAGATGACATGGTTTATCTTTTTTATTCATTTCCTAAGCATTGCACACCTACCTCCATCCATCTCAGTTTTTATTTTCTATTTCCCACATCACTTCTTTGTTTTCCAGTCCTGATACAGCCATGACATTACATTACCTTCCATTCCCAACAGCCAGAAGACACAACCCTCAGAGAATTCATGGAATATCTAGGACTTTAAAACATGCATGTTTTAACTAGTTTCTCATATTTGAATCCCACTGACAAAACTCTTTCCAGAAGATGTCAACCAATCTAATGTGGGGAAAGTTCCAAATATGGGAAATTTGCTCTCTCACAAAAGCTTTTGAAATTATTTTTAGATAGCTCTGACAAGCAGAAATAGAGTTTTTATATTTAAGTAAAAATATGTGCCTAATGCTTCTAATTCCTGTCTTTGGGGCTATTCAAGATAAGTTAATCCCTCTCTTATTTGACAGCCTGAATAATACTTGAAGATAGTAGACATATCTACCCGAAATTTCTCTTTATCATGTTTTGTTCTACTTCATCCTGAAATGGTTTTATGTTATTTTAAGTTATTTCCATCATGATTTTTACCTTTTGGATAAGCAACCATTAGACTGAAATCTCTTTGGTAAATGCAGTATTTGGTAAATGTAGTATGATGGTTGAGTATGGATTCAAATCCGGTTCTGGCACTTACTAGTAACTACGTGAACTTTTCAAGTAGTCCACTCTCTCACTGCCTCAATTTCTTCAGTTGTGAAATTCTGATAATGTGAAGTACATTTCCTAAGGATTTCATGTGGATTAAATGTGTTCATATACGCAAAAAATTTAAACATGGCTGACAAACAGTACTCATTAAATGAGTACATAAAGCTATCATCATTATTTCTGATATATTCTTAAAAGAATTAGGTGTAACATGACAATCACCACATTCATTCTCTGCTAACTTTATTTAATATAATCTAAACTCTCATTTCACTTTTGATACTTAAATAATATAGTAACCCAATAAAATCTATAAGAATTCATCAAAATAGACTAAGAGTAAGCAAATAAGGTTTTCTTGAAGAAGCTGGTCTTGAAGCAGATGTTAAAGAACTAGTAGAATTAAGTTCAGACAGAGCAATGCCAGAATCTTTTTAAGTTGGAAGAATATGGACACGGGGTATGTGCTCGTGAACTAATAACACCAAGCCTACTTAGCTGATGCAGAAAAGGCAAAGAGTTGCACAGAGGAAGACAATTTTGAAAAGCTCTACTGAGATCAATCTAATTACGGAAAACTTTGGACTCTATTACAGTGGGAGTTCCAGGTAGAGCATGATCTGTGGTCGCTTAAGTCTCAGACACAGCTAGAAGCAAGGAACTTGGATATTGGACTAGTAGCATTAGATATTGGACTAGTAGTAATGCCCAACACACTATTTCTGGAGTTTTCAGTTTTTAACTAGGAAACATTCCTTGTTGTTTAAATTAGCTTAACTTGGATTTTCTACACATTTTTTTTAAATGATGAAAAAAAGATGAGGTACATATATTGACATTAACAAAAAGCATGAGCTTGACAAATGGAACTGAAATCGAGTACCAGATCTTCCATTTAAGACAAATCATTTAAATTCTCTAACACCTTCATCTGAAAAAAATGGAGAAATAATTTGAGAGGATTGTCATTGGTTCCAAACAGAAGACAAATAGTAGTAGTATTTTTCCGAGAAGGAGATAAAAATATCTGAATTGTCAGAGGTAGGTGGAGAAAGAATTAGAGAAAATTACCTTTTTGAGGTCACATTTACCTTGGCAAACAGCTTTCATATAACTGACACTCCTAATCAGAACTACAGAAATGATTATGTAGTGGACCTATCTTGCCATCCGTCCTTAAATCCCCTGAAACTACACACTTTGGCCTCTAGTGGGAGCTGCTTCTATTGAAGCAGGTCCCTATCCTTTGGTCTACAGTGACTCTCTCTTTTTTCATTCTCATATGCAGTTCCACCTTTTTGGAAAATGGATGAGATCACAAGTGTGGTGCTACTGCAGGTTTATGCATGTAATTCAAAGGAGCCTGGATCTTATCTTTTTGACAATTTTGCCTAAGGAAAACTGAATTTGTTTACTCATTTCTGGTTTAATGGTTAAGGAAACTCTCCCCAGAGCATGGCAAAAGCAACCATAGTGTAAGATACTAAATTCCCACCTGAATACAGGCCCCAACTTTTCCACTGTTATCTAAACATGCCCCCTGAAGAGTTTTAGGCTGACTTACAGAGTAAGCAGAACTCTGCCACAGAGAAGAATTATATTTGGCAGCAAGGAGAGATGAGAAGAATTCCATCCCAACTCGATCTCTACCTTCTGCAATGAAGAGAGTTAAGAGTATGTTCATGAATGATTCTAAAATGTGAAACAGAGCAGGAGCTTTCCATCATCACTCGTAGTCCCCACTGGGGTTCTTGACAGCCTCCCTGGGTACTGCGGAATATCCTAACAAGGAGGAGGAGAGAAGCCCTGTTGGTGAGATCATCATCCCACAAATCACTGTTATTTACAGATGAGGGCAAACCTGTCCTTCACCACCCTGCTAGCTGTATCTCCCAGCTTCACATCTTCAGACACAGTATTATTAGGAATGACAACCTGGCACACAAAATGCCAATTCTCTAGTGCTATAATGATATTTCTGGAAGTACTGTCTAAGAAAACTGTGTTTTTCAGGGCCAGGTCAGTGACTACAGAATAAAAGAAGTAAACCCACAAAAGTGATATTTTATTACATGAAGAATCATCATAACTAAGACCTGAAACTGAAGTTGATGAGACTTGCTATTTACTTGTCAGAAAACTAAAATAAGATGGGAAAGAAGCCATAGCATTTCATTTCATTCTCTACCCTGTAAAAGAAAAGAATTCTGGCTCTAAAGAAGCTGCAATTATGCAGTATTTAAGGAACACAAAATAATGTGGTGACCACACACACCACAGATACATAAATATGAGGATATCACATAATTTTTAAATAGTGATTTTATACCCATGTCTATATGTATGTAGATACATGTATTTTACTTTACCTAAATGTAGCAGTCATCAGTAAAACAATTTAAGCACTTGGCTATAACATTTTAGTATAATTGCAGATAAACTTAAGCAAACTGGCCACTGCATTCTAGAAATTGATACTTGAAAGTACACTTATTTGAAACATTAATGACTATAGCCACTGCCTTTTGTAAAAAAAAACTATGTGTGTGTATGTATGTATATGTATACACGCACACACACACATATACATGTGTATACATATTCTGGAATGTACTCATTCCTCATCTTCCAGACACTTCATAATCCTTCTTCAATAACACTAGATTTAATGATTTAGATTTAATTTGATTAATGTTAAATTTTAAAATCTAATGAAATATCAATTTAAATAAATCATAATGCTTAACTATAAATGAGGATTCAAAAGTTAAATAAATCATAAAATTTAAATATTAATGATAATTGAAAATGTATAATCTATTGAATTCCTTAATATAATGACTATACTTTCTCTTAAAACAATACCAAAATCCGTGACCTACATGAAACTCTACACTGTGGTGATGCTCTCATTTCCCTCATTGACAACAATGAATTAGCAGTACCCACAATGATTTTATGTATTTTATTTTGAGTGGAGAGAACTATGAAGACACAGTAGAAACCCTATTTAACTACATTCTCAGGATCTAAAAAATATCAAATAAGTCATCTTCCTTTCTTCACAGTATTTTTCTGTAATAGCAATAATGGGATATTCTGTGCTCACTCACAGAAGAGGAAATTCTTCTGACTCAAAAGTTGTATTATGAAAATACTTAAATTATACAAGAAATAGAACTATATACATTTTTACAAATGGTAATTTTTCTACATTACAATTTACAAATGGTAAATTTTCATTCAATAAGAATGAACAGAAATTCATAAAGTAAAAAAGCCTCCTTTAAACTTTGACCACTCAGACACTCACAGAACTGATGCAATCTACCATATTTTAACTAATCCCCTAGAATATATATAAATTGTTTTCTATTCTAGCTTTATATGCATTTAGTTTTTCTTATTATTAGCAATGCTGTAATCAGTATTACTGAACACAAATCTTTGTCCACAAGTGTCAGCTTCTAAACACTGAATCCTTGGAATTGGAATTGCTGAATAAATGAGGTTTGCACACTAAGGAATCTCAATAATAATAAAACAAATTTAAACTTCACAAATTTCCATTGACACAGTTTATGGGAATCTTTTTTTTTTAATTTACTGTAAACTATTTTTCAAAATTTTTCTCTTGGCCAAACTTATTAAAAAAACTATTTCATTATTTTACATTTATTTATTTATGTAGACTGAGATTTTTAAATGTTTCATATTCCTTTTTCTGTGAATTAGCTCATGTTCTTTGTCCAATTTTTCTATATTTTTACTTTATAATTAAAACTACATTTAGAAAGTGAAAAAAATACTAAAATACATTAAAACCATTGTCAGCACACAAAAAGAATTAATGATCATCTGTCAATTTAACATTTATTAAAAAAAAATAAAACATCACTGATAAAATTCAAATTCCTATGTTTGCCTCCAAATTTTATTTCCCTTTTTTCTCCCTTCCCAGATGTAAAATCACTGACACGTATTTGAGTATATATTTTCTAACTGCATATTTCTACTTATATATATATGCTATTTTTTATTTATATCTGTCATATAGTATGTACCATTTAGCAATTTAGTACTTTATTCAATACTATATATTTTTAAATAATCAGTGTTGAGACTATAGATCTAGTTCATGCATTTTAACTGCTATGTATTTCATGGGTAATTCTCATTTGTCTAAGTTGGTTAAAATAATTGGAAAACTATTTTTAAAATAGTATCAGGGCCATAAATATATCCACTTCCTTCAGACCAGAAGTTCTGGAGATCTATTATTTTATTATTATTGTTAAAGTATCATAATATACAATCTTATGTTGGTTTCAAATGTACATGACTATGGTTCAGCAGTCCCCGTAATCAACTTACATTGTGATTACAATTACTGTGCTCCTTTATCACCCTCCCAAACTCCACAACAACCACTTCTTGTTGGTAACCACTAGTCACTTCCCAGTGTCTGTGAATGTACTGTGGTTTTGTTCCTTGTTTTGCTTTGTTTTTATATTCCACAAATAATTAATACAACATGGTATGGTATTTGCCTTTCTCCACCTGACTTATTTCACTGATAATAAGACCCTCTAGATCCATCCACGTTGTTGCAAATGGCAGGATTTTTCTTTTTATGGCTGAGTAATATTCCATTACATTTATGTACCACATCCTCTCTATCCATTCATCTATTTGATGGACATTAAGGTTGGTTCCATAACTTGGCTACTGCAAATAGTGCACGATAAACATAGGGGTGCATGTATCTTTTCAATCAGGGATTTTGTTTTCTTTGGGTAAATTCCTATGAGTGGAATTACTGGGTCAAATGGTATTCCTGTTTTGTTTTTTGAGGAACCTCCATACTGCTTCCCACAGCAGTTGTACCAATTTACATTCCCACCAACACTGTAGGAGGGTTCCTAGTTCTCTGCGTCCTTGCCAACACTTGTTTCTTGTTTTTTCAATAGTGACCATTCTAACTGGTGTGAGGTGATATCTCACTGTGGTTTTAACTTGCATTTCCCTGATGATTACTGATGTGGAGCATCTTTTCATGTGCCTGTTGGCTATTTACATTTCCTCTTTGGAGAAGTGTCTGCTCAGATCCTCTGCCCATTTTTTAATCAGGTTATTTGCTTTTTGGATGTTGAGGCATGTGAGTTCTTTTATATTTTGGATGTTAACCCCTTATTATATGAGTTGTTTACAAATATATTCTCCCATACTGTAGGATGTCTTTTTGTTCTGCTGATGGTGTCCTTTACTGTACAGAAACTTTATAGTTTGATTTAATTCCACTGTTCATATTTTATTTTGTTTTCCTTGCCCAACGAGATGTGTCCAGGAAAAAATTACTCATGCTTATATTCAAGAGATTTTTGCATATGTTTTCTTCTAAGAATTTTACGGTTTCATGACTTACATTCAGGTTTTTAATCCATTTTGAGTTACTTTTGAGTATGGAGTTAGACAAATATCCAGTTTCATTCTCTTACATGTAGCTGTCCAGTTTTCTCAATACCAGTTGTTGAAGAGGCTGTCTTTTCCCCACTGTACGTTCATGGCTCCTTTATATTAATTGACCATATATGCTTGGGTTTATATCTGGGCTCTCTATTCTTTTCCATTGATCTATGGATCTGTTCTAGTGCCAGTACTAAATTTTTTTGATTGCTGTAGCTTTGTAGTACCACTTGAGGTTATGGAGCACAATCCCCCAGCTTTGTTCTTCCTTCTCAGGATTGCCTTGGTTATTTGGGATCCTTTATGGTTCCATATGAATTTTAGAACTATTTGTTCTAGTTCATTGAAGAATGCTGTAGGTATTTTGATAGGGATTGCACTGAATTTGTAAATTGTTTTGAGAAGGATGGTCATTTTGACAATATTAATTCTTCCTATCTATGAGCATGGGATGTATTACCATTTATTGATGTCTTCTTTTTCTCATGAGTGTCTTGTAGTTTTAAGATTACAGGTCTTTCACCTTCTTGGTTTGGTTTACTACTAGGAATTTTATTCTTTTTGAAGAAATTATAAATGGAGTTTTCCCGATTTCTTACTGAGACTTCGTTGTTAGTATATAGAAACAGATTTCTGTGTATTAATGTTGTATACTGCATCTTTGCTGAATTTGGTTGTAAGTTGTAGTTTATTTGTGAATTCTTTAGGGTTTTCTATGTGTAATATCATGTCATCTGCAAACAGTGACACTTTAACTTCTTCCTTACCAATGTGGGTGCCTTTTATTTCTTTGTATTGTCTGATTGCTGTGACTAGGACCTCCAATACTATGTTGAATAAACGTGGAGAGATTGGGCATCCTTGCTTTGTTTCCAATCTTAGTGGAAAAGCTTTCAGCTTTTCACTATTAAGTATTATGTTGGCTATGGGTTTGTTGAATATGGCCTTTATTATGTTGAGGTACTTACCCTCTATACCCATTTTGTTGAGAGTTGTTATCATGAATGGATGTTGAATTTTGTTGAAGGTTTTTTCAGCATCTGTTGAAATGACATGTAGTTTTTACCCTTCTTTTTGTTAATGTGTATGATACTGATTGATTTATGAATATTGTACCATCTTTGCATCCCTGGAATAAACCCCACTTGGTCATGATGGATGATCTTTTTGATGTATTTCTGGATTCAATTTGCTAATATTTTGTTAAATATTTTTGCATCTATGTTCATCAAGGATACTTGTCTGCAATTTTCTTTTGGTGTCTGTCTTTGGTTTTGATGAGTGATGCTGGCCTCATAGAATGAGTTTGGAAGTAATCCCTCCTCCTCTACTTTTTGAAATACTTTCAAAAGAATGGATATTTGCTCTTCTTTAAATGTTTGGTCGAATTTGGCTGTGAAGCCATCTATTACTGGACTTTCGTTTGTTGGGAGTTTTTTGATACCAATTTGATTTTATGGTTGATAATTGGTCTGTTCAGATTTTCTGTTTCTTGCTGGGTCAGCTGTGGAGATTTTGTTTTTCTAGGAAGTTGTTCTTTTCTTCTAGGTTGTCCAATTTATTGGCATATGATTTTTCACAGTATTCTCTAATAATTCTTTGTATTTCTATGGTATCTGTTGTGATTATTCCTTCATTTCAGATTCTGTTTAGATCTACACATTCTCTTTTTTTCTTGGTAACTTTGGCAAGGGGTGTATTTATTTTGCTTATTTTCTCAAAGAACAAGCTCCTGGTTTCA
Organism: Smutsia gigantea; assembly: GCA_032199065.1. NCBI lineage: Eukaryota > Metazoa > Chordata > Mammalia > Pholidota > Manidae > Smutsia > Smutsia gigantea. The sequence goes on along the minus strand of JAVSCE010013227.1, from coordinate 61,788 downwards.
TTGATTTTTTTTCCATTGTTTTGTTCCTATTTTATTTATTTCTGCTCTGATCTTTATTATGTTCCTCCTTCTACTAACATTGGGATTCATTTCTTCTGTTTCTAATTTAGTGAGTTTAGACTACTTATTTGGGATTTTCCTTGATTCTTGAGGTAAGCCTTTATTGCTATGTACCTTCCTTTTAGAACTGCCTTAGCTGCCAGCCACAGATTTGGGGTTGTTATATTTTTTTTCATTTTTCTCCATGTATTGTTTGATTGCTGTTTTAATTTGTTCATTGAGCCATTGATTATTTTTGAAGCATGTTGTTTAGCCTCCATGTGTTTGTAGTCTTTTTTGTTTTCTTTGTGGAATTTATTTCTAGTTTCATACCATTATGTTCAGAGAAATTGCTTGATACAGTTTCCATCTTTTTGAATTTATTGAGGGTCTTCTTGTGGCCTAGTGTGTGATGTATCCTTGAGAATGTTCCATGTACACTGGAGAAACATGTGTATCCTGCTGCTTTTGGGTAGAATGTTCTGTAGATATTTGTCAAGTTCATATGATCTCATGTGTTATTCAGTGCCTTTGTTTCCTTATTTATTTTCTGTCTGGCTGATCTATTAATGTGAGAGGTGTGTTAAAGTCTTGCAATGTGTTGCAATCTAATTACCCCTTTAATTCTTCTTTAACATATTTAGGCTCTATGTTGGATGCATAGAAATTTATAATGGTTATATCCTCTTGTTGGACTGATCCACTTATCATTATGTAATGTCCTTGTCTCTTGTTACTTTCTTTGTTTTGAATCAAAATTGTCTGATATAACTACTGCTAATCTTGCTTTTTTCTCCCCATTATTTGCATGGAATATCTTTTTCCATCCCTTCAATTTCAGTCTGTGTGTCTTTGGGTCTGAAACGAGTCTTTTGTAGACAGCGTATAGATGGGTCTTGTTTCTTTAGCCACTCTACCACCCTAGATTTGATTGGTACAATCAATCCATTTACATTTAAGGTAATTTTTGATAGGTATCTACTTATTGGCATTTTATTAATTGTTTTATGGCTGTTTTTTATAGCTCCTCTCTGTTCCTGTCTTCCTCTCTTACACTCCTCTTCTTATTGATGTTTTCTTTAGTGTTATAATTGGATTTATTTTTTAATTAATTTATTTTTGAGTGTTTATTGTAGCCTTTAGATTTGTGTTTACCAAAGGTTCAAGGATAGCTTCCTTTCTATACAATAGTCTATCTTAAACTGCTGATTACTCTACTTCAAACACAATCTAAAGGTACACTTTTATCCTTCTTCCTCCTCCTCCTCATTTTTGTGTTAGATGTCATAATCTGCATTTTTCTGTATCCCTTGACTGATTTTGTGTGTAGTTGATTTTGTTTCTTTTGTTTTGTTTTAGTTTCATACTTGCTTGGTAATTAATTGGTCTATTACCTTTACTGTGGGTTTATTTTCACTGGTCAGTTTTTAGCTTTAGGGTCATTTCAATCTACAGCAGTCCCTTTAACATATTCTGTAAGGCTGGTTTAGCAGTGGCGAATTCCTTCAACTTTTGTTAATCCAGAAATTGTTTAATACCTGCTTTAAATTTAAATTATAATCTCCCTGGGTAGATTCTTGGTTGGAAGTCTTTCAGTTTCAGTACTTTAAATATACCATGCCATTCCCTTCTGGCCTGTAGAGTTTCTGCTGACAAGTCTGCTGATAGCCTGATGGGATTTCCTTTCTAAGTAATCTTTTTTCTCCCTCTGGCTGCTTTCAACACTCTCCTTATGCTAGACCTTTGCCATTTTAATTAGTATATGTCTTGATGCTGTCTTCCCGGGATTCCTTTTGTTAGGGGATTTCTACACTTCCGTGACTTGAGTGTGTATTTCCTTCCTCAAATAGGGGAAGTTTTCAACAATTATTTCCTTAAAGAGACTTTCTACCCCTTTGTCGTTCTCTTCTCCTTCTGGTACCCCTATGATGTGAATATTGTTTTGTTGGGATTGGTCACATAGCTCTCTTATCATTCTTTCATTCTTAGAAATCCTTTCAGGTCTTTGTCCCCCAGCTTGCTTTCCTGTTCTCTAATTTCAATTTCATTTACCATCTCCTCTATCTGCACTAATCTGCTTTTAAATCCTCCATTGTATGTTTCAAATACTGTATTCTTCAGCTCTGACTGGCTCTTTTACAGGTCTTCTGTTTCTTTGTTGAAGTAGTCCCTGATATCTTAAATACTTTTCTGTAAATCCATGAGCACATTTGTGACTTTAATTTTGAATCTTTATCAAGATGGTTGGTGATCTCCATTTCATTTAGCCTTCTTTATGGGGTTCTGTCTTGTAGCTTTGTTTTTATTATATCCCTCTGTCTACTCATTTTGTCAGGGTTTCTGTATTTCTTCCTTTGTAGTAGATGTCTGTGCCATGCTTTCTGGTCTAGACTAATGTCTTATGAAAAAGGCATTGTATGGTGCCCAGAAGCTCAAGATTTGTTACTCTCTAGTGCTTGGTTCTGTTTTTCAGGGGCCCCAGATGTTGACATGTCTTGGGTGGGGCTGCCTTTTTCTCTGGTCTGTAGTGGTCCAAGTCTGAGGAAGCACATTGCTTCAGCTTCTATCTTTGTGATCAGCTCAGGAGTCTCTGTTGAACTTGCTGTGGGTAGGAGTCCTCTGCCTGGCCTGCAGCAATGGCGGGGCTGCAAGGTTAATGGGGTGGATGGACTGATGGGCAGCTTTGCCCTGGCCAGACACACAGCACCAGGTTTGGACACCCGAAGTGAGGAAATAGCTCTTGGGGCTCACTCCTACAGGCACCCCATGGCTTGAACTAAAACAGCCAAGGAAGCTGGGAGAGTCTCCCTCTGCCTGCCAGGCAGCAAAATCTGCTGCTGCTGCTGGTTTAAGTGGGTTGGATCCTGGCAGTACATACAGGGAGGAGCCTGAGGGCTATGTTGCCAGCAAGGAAGATGGAGCTTCTAGAGCTCCTGAGAATGCCTGATATGTTGGGCTGAGGAAGGACTGAGGAAGTATCCTCCACATGCTCTTTCTCCTGAGGAAAGAGTTCTGTCCAACCCTTGCCCCTCCCACTGCCGGCAAGTCTTTCAAACTGCTGCCTCTGCTTTGGGTCTCAGGACTGGTGGAGCATGTCTGCCCTCCATGCTGGCTGGAGTCTCGTTCTCCCACTGTTCCTCCTTTCCCTGGTGTCCAGCCCAGCTAATCACTAGAACTTAATATAATGTGTGCTCGTGTTCCCATAGAAGATCTCCAGGGCCAGATGTGCAGCCCTCCTGTTCTCCTATCCCCTCTCTGCTGCATTCCTTTTTCTTCTGCCTGTAGGCTGGTGTGAGAGAAGGCTTGGGTCCCACTCAGTCTCGGCTCTGCCACTTTACCCTTTCCTGTGTGCTCTTCTCTTCTTCCTCAGGGGTAGGGGGTCTGTTCTGCAGTCTTCAGGTCATTTTCAGATTTTGTTGAATTTGCTGTATTTTCTTCTTTTATGTGTTTTTGGGAGGAGGTTTCTGGTTTACCTTCCTACTCCACCATCTTTTTCCAGAAGTCCTCTCAGGTAGTCTTATATGTTCTTCAATAGGATTTTAACTTTTTTTCCATCTTGAAAAAATTCTTTCTGTAAACCTTAGTTTAAAGGCTGTGAATGGAATTTATATATTCTTATTGGAAATGCTAGTGAGGAAATACTACTTCTGTATGTTATTTTTTTAACACATCACAATTTAATTATCTGATTGCATGTTTAGATTCTTTTGAGTTTTCTATGTAGACATTATAGCATCCATAGAATTAAAAAATTTCCCCTTCTCTCCCTTTTCCTCTCTCTCCCTCTCCATCTTATAATTCTTTAATTGTCCTGACCAGTACCTTTGGCACAATATTGAATGGAAAGAGTGACAATGGACATCCTTGCCTTGTTTCTGACTTTGTTGAAATGCTTCTAAAAACTATGAATAATTTTCTATAGGTAAATATACTTTCTCAATTAAAAAAATCTTCCATTCTGAATTGGTTTATTATTTTTATGTGAAATGTGTGTTAAATTTTATTAAATGTATTTTGTTTATTGAAATTATTATTTGGTTTTGTCCTTTAATCCATTAATGTGTTGGCTTGCATTGATAAATTTTTCTGGCTTTTGTTCACCTCTTAAATCATGGAAAATGCTCAATTTTATCGAAAATTTTATTTTTATACACTACTTCAATTTCCTAGGAATTTATTTAGGAATTTTGCATCAATAGTCCTTTGTGAAGCTATGCTGTAACTTTAGAGTCTATCAAGTTCTTGCAATGTTTTCCTGTCAAGGTAATAATCCAGTGAAAGGAGTTGAGGCATATTTTTCCCTCTTACTCTCTGGAAGAGATTGTATATGATATGTATCATGTTCCTTTGATATTTAAAAATAACACTTTCTAATTTGGAGTTTTTTCTTTTGGAAGGAGATTTTAAATATTAACTAACATAAAACTATGAAAGTTGTGCTTAGATTTGTATTACTCACTGAGCACTTTTTTTCTGGGAAAGTGTCTGTCTATTCCTTCTGGGTTTTCAAGGAAACTGACTTAAAGAGACTATTTCCCATCCCCTTTTAAAAATTTCAGTTTTGAGGTATAATTGACAAGTACATTGTTAAGATATTTAAAGTGTACATTCTGGTGATTTGACATACATGTACAATATGAAAGCGTTTTCCCTATTTAGTTAATACATCCATCACCTCACATCTTTTTTATTTTTTTGGTGATATCTTTCAGTGAAAACATACTCTTAACAAATTTAAGTTACAGAATACTGTTTTATCAATTATAGTCACCATATTTTACATTAGCTATTCAGACCTTATTCACCTTAGAGCTGAAATTTTGCACCCTTTTAATTACTTTTAAAGAAATTTAAATAAGTAAATTCACATTTATACCTGTAAATTTTCTTGATCATTAGTATGTTTATAGTATGTTTACTTAATGTTTTTTAGTCCACTCCTGTATTCTGGGTTTACCATCTCTTTTTTTCATATATCTTTTAGTGTTTCCTCAGGATAAATGCTTAGTTTTTGTTTATTTGAAAAGGTCTTTGTTTGGTGCTTAAAATTGAGTGATAATTTATTTGAGTAAGAAAGATATAAAATGTACAAATGGGGAAAAAAATGAATGCTTATTGTAAGAAGTGCTATGGAAGTGACTAAGCAGAATAATGAACAAATTGGGTAGGAAGAACCCTCCATTATGGGGTAATTTTAGTAGAGTTCAGGAGTGTTAGGGGCTTTGCAAGCCAATCAAACAGTATTTACAAAGGCTCTGAGTTTGGGATAGGCATTTTAGGGCAACGTGAGAATACCCAGATATCAGCCACTGAAAAAGTGGATTGAGATGTGGCGGGAGAGTTAGGCAGGGCTAGATCTGCAGAACTATACATCCCATAGTAAATGGTTTGTATTTTATTCTAAGGATCATGGTTAATTATTAAGGAGTTTTAATTTCCTGTGATCTGAGATCACCTGGCAATGATGTGGAGAATCAAAAGTAAATCAAGACACAGAGAAGCAAGGGAGTTAGAGACTGGTAGATTCAGTGGCCTAGAGGAAGGTGGAAGCAGAAGAAATGAAGAAAAGGGGATAAGGTTGTGGAGTATTCTTCAAGCAAATACCAGTAAATACTGAGGTCAGGAAAGGCAAGAATCTAAGCAATTGGAGGGGTGGTATTGTTGAAGATTAAAGATAATGAATATAAAATACCTGACGTATAGTAGGTATTTAAGACAGTAGTTTTATAGTTTTATTACCTTTTAATTCTTTATGTTCTTTTTGATGTAGTTATGTAGTTATGATTTCAATTTTTGTGATATTTTTAACACAAAGAACTACTGCAACAATGTAATTCTGGTCATTTATTAAAATTACGTTTTTCAATGACCACCACAGTTTATACATCTAAGATTGTTAAAAGCATAAAATTTTAAGTAATAAAGCATGCCTTCCTGGGAACATTTTGCTCCCAGAGAACAATTTCCAGCAAACTGGGTTCCATCACAAGCAGATATTTTCTTGAAATCATACATACATAGACTAGATAGAATGGAATTAATGTAACAAGTATGACTAGCCACTATCAATTTTTTTATGTTCTTTATTAAACTGCTACTGTATTTTCACAAATACATTTTTTTAAAGTACAAACTTCTTGGAAAATGCAAGTGATTAACTCAATCTGGTTCATTACAAAGAAGGCTGAGCTCAAAAAGTTTTATAGTTAGTTAAAAAAGAGCTGGACAGAACGGCAGATTTCACCCTAGCTCCTAGCTTTTGATTATTCCTGATTCAGCTAAAACTCAGATTCATATTTCCTTCTAATTCCAAAGCATGAATAGTAGGAGTGGAGAAGATCGATTCAAAAGTTCAAACAGAAAATAAGAAACCTGTTCCAGGACTGCTCTGGGAGGGCTTTGAAGTTCGTGGCTTGGGGGGAGTTATGACAGTAGATTTAAGCTATTTGCAATGAAAGGAATGGTTTTCCTTTCACCAGTTAATCTAAATTCTTGCCTTTAGAAAAAACTTTTCTACAGAATTAGTGTCATGGTATAAACACTACCTTTTTATTGGTCTGCTATCATTAACAGTCTCTCCTGGAGATAAAAATGAGGAATTTTATTAGAAATCTACAAAAAGAATTTATATAATTATTCAGAAAGTCAATTCTCTCCTCTCAGATATATGTACAGATGGATAAATATGTATTAAAGGACACAAAAGTATCTACTTCATTTCAATATACTATACAACGCATGTGCATGGAGGATGTTAAATAGTTACAATGTGGCAATCTAGAAATATAGCAAGAAAAGCCCTGGATTTATAAATTAGAAACTAGAACCTGATTCCTCAGTCACTCTTTTTATTATTTTTCTTTTGGTATCGTTAATGTACAATCACTGCAACAACATTATGGTTACTAGACCCCTTTATCAAGTCCCTCCCACATACCCCACTACAGTCACTGTCCATCAGCATAGAACATACTATAGAATCATTACGTGTCTTCTCTATAAATACTGCCTTTCCCATGTCCCCTGCCGCTGCATTACATGTGCTAATCATAATGCCCCCTTTCCCCCCTTATCCCTCCCTTCCCACCCATCCTCCCCAATCCTTCCCTTTGGTAACTGTTAGTCCATTCTTGGGTTCTGTGAGTCTGCTGCTGTTTTGTTCCTTCAGTTTTTGCTTTGTCCTTGTACTCCACAGATGAATGAAATCATTTGATACTTGTCTTTCTCTGCCTGCCTTATTTCACTGAGCATAATACCCTATAGCTCCATCCATGATGTTGCAAATGGTAGGATCTCTTTCCTTCTTATGGCTGAATAATATTCTATTGTGTATATGTATCACTTCTTCTTTATCCATTCATCTACTGATGGACACTTAGGTTGCTTTTATTTCTTGGCTATTGTAAATACTGCTATGATAAACATAGGGGTGCATATGTCTTTTTCAAACTGAACTCCTGCATTCTTAGGGTAAATTCCTAGGAGTGGGATTCCTGGGTCAAATGGTATTTCTATTTTGAGTTTTTTAAGGAACCTCGATACTGCTATCCACAATGGTTGAACTAATTTGCATTCCCAACAGCAGTGTAGGAGGGTTCCCTTTTTTCCACATCCTCGTCAACATTTGTTGTTGTGTTTTGGATGTTGGCCATCCTCACTGGTGTGAGGTGATATCTCATTGTGGTTTTAACCTGCATTTCTCTGATGATTAGCGATGTGAAGCATCTTTTCATGTGCCTGTTGGCCATCTGAATTTCTTCTTTGGAGAAGTGTCTATTCATGTTCTCTGCCCATTTCTTAATTGGATTATTTGCTTTTTTTTTGTTGAGGTGCATGAGTTCTTTATAAATTTTGGATGTCAACCCCTTATCGGATACGTCATTTATGAATATATTCTCCCATACTGTAGGATGTCTTTTTGTTCTACTGATGGTGTCCTTTGCTGTACAGAAGCTCTTTAGTTTGATATAGTCCCACTTGTTCATTTTTGATTTTGTTTCTCTTGCCCAGGGAGATATGTTAATAAAGAAGTTGCTCATGTTTATGTCCAAGAGATGTTTGCCTATGTTTTTTTCTAAGAGTTTTATGGTTTCCTGACTTACATTCAGGTCTTTGATCCATTTTGAGTTTACTTTTGTGTATGAGGTTAGACAGTAATCCAGTTTCATTCCCTTACATGTAGCTGTCCAGTTTTGCCAACACCAGCTGTTGAAAAGGCTGCCATTTCCCCACTGTATATCTATGGCTCCTTTATGGTATATTTATTGATCATATATGCATGGGTTACTATCTGGACTCTCAATTCTGTTCCACTGGTCTATGGATCTGTTTTTTGTGCCAGTACCAAATTGTCTTGATTACTGTGGCTTTATAGCAGAGGTTGAAGTCCGGGAGCATAATTCCCCTTGCTTTATTCTTCCTTCCCAAGACAGTTTTGGCTATTCGGGGTCTTTTGTGGTTCCATATGAATTTTAGAACCATTTGCTCTAGTTCACTGAAGAATGCTGTTGGTATTTTGATAGGGATTGCACTGAATCTGTAGAATGCTTTAGGCAGGATGGCCATTTTGACAATATTAATTAGTCCTAGCCAAGAGCATTGGATTAATTCCCATTTATTAGCATCCTCTTTAATTTCTCTTAGGAGTGTCTTATAGTTTTCAGAGTATAGGTCTTTCACTTCCTTGGTTAGGTTTATTCCTAGGCATCTTATTCTTTTTCATGATATTGTGAATGGAATTGTTTTTCTGATTTCTCTTTCTGCTAGTTCACCATTAGTGTATAGCAATACAACACATTTCTGTGTATTAATTTTGTATCCCGCAACTTTGCTGAATTCAGATATTGGACCTAGTAGTTTTGGAGTGGCTTCTTTAGAGTGTTTTTTATGTACACTATCATGTCATCTGCAAACAGGGACAGTTTGACTTCCTCCTTACCAATCTGGATGCCTTTTATTTCTTTGTGTTGTCTGACTGCTGTGGCTAGAACCTCCAGAACTATGTTGAATAAAAGTGGGGAGAGTGGGCATCCTTGTCATGTTCCCGATCTGTACGGAAAAGCTTTCAGCTTCTCGCTGTTAAGTATACTGTTGGCTGTGGGTTTGTCATATATGGCCTTTATTAAGTTGAGGTACTTGCCCTCTACCATGTTGTTGAGAGTTTTAATCATGAATGGATGTTGAATTTTGTCAAATGCTTTTCAGCATCTATGGAGACGATCATGTGGTTTTTATTCTTCTTTTTGTTGATGTGGTGGATGATGTTGATGGATTTTCTAATATTGTACCATCCTTGCATCCCTGGGATGAATCCCATGATGGATGATCTTTTGATGTACTTCTGAATTTGGTTTGCTTATATTTTGTTGAGTATTTTTGTATCAACATTCATCAGGGATATTGGTCTGTAATTTTCTTTTTTTATGGTGTCTTTGTCTGGTTTTGGTATTAGAGTGATGTTGCTCTCACGGAATGAGTTTGGGAGTATTCCCTCCTCTTCTACTTTTTGGAAAACTTTAAGGAGGATGGGTATTAGCTCTTCACTAAATGTTTGATAAAAGTCAGCAGTGAAACCATCTGGTTAAGGGGTTTTGTTCTTAGGTATTTTTTTGATTACCAATTCAATTTCTTTGCTGGTAATTGGTCTATTCATATTTTCTGTTTCTTCCTGGGTCAGCCTTGGAAGGTTGTATTTTTCAAGAAAGTTGTCCATTTCTTCTAGGTTATCCAGTTTGTTACCATATAATTTTTCATAGTATTCTCTCATAATTCTTTGTATGTCTGTGGTATCCGTAGTGATTTTTCCTTTCTCATTTCTGATTCTTTTTATGTGTGTAGACTCTTTTTCTGGGTAAGTCTTGCTTATCAGAAATTGTACCAATCAGCTTCTCAGATCACAAAGGTATGAACCTAGAAATACATTACACAAAGAAAATGGAAAAGCCCGCAGCGAAGGCCGTGCTAAGAGCAAAATATATTGCAATACAGGCCTACCTCAGGAAAGAAGAACAATCCTAAATGAACAGTCTAAACTCACAATTAATGAAACTAGAAAGGAAGAACAAATGAGGCCAAAGTCAGTAGAAGGAGGGACATAATAAAGATTAAAGCAGAAATAAATTAAATTGAGAAGAATAAAACAATAGAAAGAATCAATGAAAGCAGGAGCTGGTTCTTCAAGAAAATAAACAAAATGATAAACCCCTATTTTATTTGGTCATTGATCCATTGATTATTTAGGAGCATGTTATTAAGCCTCCATGTGTTTATGGGCTTTTTCATTTTCTTTGTGTAATTTATTTCTAGTTTCATTCCTTTGTGATCTGAGAAGCTGGTTGGTACAATTTCAATCTTTTTGAATTTACTGAGGTTCTTTTTGTGGTCTGTTATATGATCTATTCTTGAAAATGTTCCATGTGCACTTGAGAAGAATGTGTATCCTGTTACTTTTGGGTGGAGTGTTCTGTAGATGTCCATTAGGTCCATCTGTTCTAATATGTTGTTTAGTGCCTCTGTCTATTTATTTTCTGTCTGGTTGATCTGTCCTTTGGAGTAAGTGGTGTGTTGAAGTCTCCTGAAATGCATGCATTGCATTCTATTTCCCCCTTTAATTCTGTTAGTATTAGTTTCACATATTTAGGTGATCCTGTGTTGGGTGCATAGATACTTATAATAGTTATATCCTCTTGGTGGACTGACCCTTTTATCATTATGTAATGTCCTTCTTTGTCTCTTGTGACTTTCTTTGTTTTGAAGTCTATTTTGTCTGATATAAGTAGTGTAACTCCTGCTTTTTTCTCCCTATTTGTTGCATGAAATATCTTTTTCCATCCCTTTACTTTCAGTCTGTGTATGTCTTTGGGTTTGAAGTGTGTCTCTTGTAGGCAGCATATAGATGGGTCTTGCTTTTTTATCCATTCAGTGACTCTATGTCTTTTGATTGGTGCATTCATACCATTTACATTTAGAGTGATTATCGATAGGTATGTACTTATTGTCATTGCACGCTTTAGATTCATGGTTACCAAAGGTTCAAGGGTAATTGCCTTACTATCTAACAGTCTAATTTAACTCACTTCATATGCTATTACAAACACAACCTAGAGGTTCTTTTTTTGCCTCCTTTTTCTTCCTCCTACATTCTTTTTATGTTATGAATCATATTCTGTACTCTTTGTCTAGCCCCCTTCGGTCACTCTTTTAAGTTGCTCTGCAGTCTTCAGCAAATCAATTAATCTTCCCATCTCTAAAATGGATAGTAACTGCCTTACTTCTTGCACCATTTTGTTGTGAGGACAAAATAAAATGTTACATTGCAATATATTTGAAAAATGCAAATAATGGTATGATTGCATGGTTATATAGCTAATAGTGGACTTGATAGCTTCATTCTCCCAATTTGCCTCAGTTTGCACCTTCAGAGTATCACCATTCACTCAGTCACCCAGTCCATAAACCTGGGGTCATACTAGACCTTTCCTCTCCTGGGTGCTTTCTATGCTGAGTGCCTTTTTATATGCTCTCCCATTGCCAGGCCTACACTTTCCCTACTTCTAGTGCTGTGTAAATCAGTTCATCATGTACAATTTAGTTATGAAGCTTCTCCTATAAGAAAATTTTATGACATTTTAGTCATATTAGATAAGTGAAAATTTGGTGAATTTTAAACTATTTCCCTAGATTTCTTTTTGTAATATGCTCATTGATTTAGGGTAAAACCTACCTATAAAGTATTTCCAACTTGATAATTAAACTGGTATGTTACATCTGAGAGGCAAAAATAATTAAACTTTTATTCTTAACTTATCATTAAAGAAAATCTTAAAAATAAAATATAATTATGCATTCTAAATTCTCCCACCATAATACAATAAAATCAGACATTAACTTCAGAATATGAACAAAAACCTGCTGATAATTTTAAAAGACTACCCTAAATAACAATAAATCAAAGGTAAAACCTAGAATAAAATATAAAATCACACAGAAATACTATAAAAATTTAGAATCTGTACTTTAAATAATATGGAGCAAAATAAATCTTAATTGTAAGTGCATTTTCCTCATAAATCAAAAACAAAATTAATATCAAAAATAAAAAAGAAATCAGATAAGTTATAGATCATTTGTAAAATTAGAAATTGTGAAAAGATATCAATAAATGAATTGCTTTAAAAATCACCAAAGTAACTGTACTCTAATTAAACCTGAAAATATTTATGAAATCAATGTCATTCATACAAAATATCAACAGAAAATTAACCAAGGCAAAGCACACCAAAAAAGATCAAGAATTTGCAAAGTGATTGAGAAAGTTATCCTAAAAACTTCAAAAAAAGAAAGGAACAGATTATTTTCATACTTCATAAACTCTTTCTGAAAAAAACAAAAATAAAGAGTATCAATGACAAGACCCATTTCTATAGCAAAAATATAGACCAGATTACCTAATGTGATATTTTTACACAAATTTTTGTCTAGATAAAAAGCAGCTTAATAGCAAGGCCATGCCTACGATTTGAACATCTGACTTTCAGTTTTGGGGATTGTCTACATGTGACCTTGCTCTCTTTGCTAACAGTCACATAGGCAACTTCCTCTTATTCCCAGGTGTTCTGGAGCATGACTACCTGAGACTTTGGGGGACTTCTGGGCTCTAAAATATGAACTCCACATCTGCAAACATGATTTGTATTTAAGCCACAGCATCTCCATAATAGTTTTCAAACTTTAAAATGCCCAATCATTTTGAGTGATATTATAGCAGATAGTTATAAACTTATATTGGTATTTGTTCATTCATTCATTAATTTACTTATTCAATTATAATTTTCAGGCAATATAGCATTATACAGCCACATTTTAATGTTTTTAAAAAATGAAATGTCAGAAGAGTCTCTGGGTGACAAATATCTAACAGCATAATATGGGGAATGAGTTCTGAACCTTTCGAGTCAAACGAGTCCAGTCACTCTTCTTTTTTTGGGGGAAAGCTGAACATCTTAAGTAAAAATCCTCATACCAAGATTCCACAGAAGTCTGAAAAGCCTTTCTTTCAAAATGAGCAGCAGATTATTCTCAGATAATTGCCTTACATAAGATTTGTGCTAGAGTCACTGAACATCAGGACAAAATATGCCAATTTTGACAGGAGTTAACTCAACAAATTTGAAATAGGATTCGAAGACTATAAGCTTTCTGTTCTGACTGACTTGCCCATAGGCTGCATTCCTTCACCAATTATATGTAGTAAATCAGACAGGAGAATTGTGGAGCTGAATGTGTGAGTCAACTGTGCATGGAAATATGTGGGCTCAAATCCATTTGAAATCAATGAGTAGAGCTCAGAAGGCCATGGAGAAGCTTACACATGAAGAAAAGCACTATATAAATTTGGCTCTTAAACACTAAACTTTTCTCTTTACAGTACCAAATTGCCTAATTAAGAAGGTCAAAGTCTGCAGAGGAACTGAAGGTCAGAATAACAGGGTTTACATGCCAGAGACATGAAGCCTGTTCCACATACCCTTTTTAAAGTGATACAGCAGGCATATTTGCTAGGCTTTCACACTGGTTGTTAAACCACATAAACAGTGGTATCTACTATACACTCCTGAATAGTAGTAATGTTATATCATTTATTGAAAGTATTTAGAAAAACTGTTTCCTGGAAACAATTTAGTTGCAGTAGCTCCTTGGTGCAAATTCCTTAGTCATGAACTCATAAATCACTAAATATAAAATCCTAAATATGAGCAGGATCTTACACCAGACTTTATACATGGTATAATCAAAAGCTGCATAATACCACTACTTGGAAGTATCTCAGCAGAAAACAATAAAGCAGACAGAAATAAAGATAGTCATATATTACTGATAAATTTGAAGTATGTGTCAAGCTGAAATTCCAATAGAATGTGGTAGTCATAATGCACAGCACTGATTTTCATCCACAGAAATGGAGAATTCAGATACATATACCATGGGATCTCACAAATGCTTGAAAGCTTATTGCTGAATATAAGATCTGAATAACTGACTCTGACATGTATCAGAATTCTAACAACTAAACCGTTGTCCTTCAAACTACTTCATTATTATATTACAAGTTTCCCTTCACCCTATACTAAGATCTCTTCCCTTTGAAATCCAGATGCTGATACGAAAGGAGGGTTTAGTTTATGTCAATCGTGATCATAGCCTAAATCCCATCACTTCTTTTATCTTTGGGCACTACTGGATTATAAACTGAAGAAATTGACATTCTATTTCTGTTAACCTTTAGAGATGCTCAAGGAACTATTCCTTGTTTGTGAAGCCATCTAATTGCTAATCTATAATCCTTTTAATATGCCCTGCTTTTTGGATTGATCTATTGCCAGCTGACCTAACACTGCCCATAGTTATAATAATCCTATTATTCACATCCTATTACAGAGTATCACTGAAACTCTTTAATGAATCCTGAAAAGCTTGCTTGCCAGACACCAATATTAAGGATGATTACACATGTATTCATTCTCTTATTCTTAATTATAAAGCTTCTGATTGTATTAATTATATTCAGTGGGGTTAAGAGATTTCCTTCACAGCTATCTGTGAGCTGACACTAGCTTTATGGAAATATCAGTTTTTCTAAAAGTCATTACCATACATATGGTTTTGATCCTTCTCAATGGTAAATAAATTCACAAGATAAAATGTTGTAATATATTTAGAGATTAAATCCTGTTGTAAGGTAAATAAAGTGTAGGGGATATGTTAGAATTAAGTAGGGTTTATCAAGAGTAGATAACATATTCTAGAGAAAGGTCTGCATTTTGAGTTCCTGATATATTCACAGTACCATTAATCCCCTAATAGGATGGATAAATCTGTCCTGGATGATAAGCCTACTTGTTAAGGGAAGTACATTCTCTATTGAATTAATCATCCCCTAGGAAAGTGGAAAGCATCATCAGCCTGAAAAGCTATGATACCTTATCACCAATTTTAGTTTGATGACTGGCTAAAGAGAAAAGTTTTTTTTTTAACCCCAGGGAAATGTATTGGCAATGAAACTCCTTTTATTTAAAAAAATCTTTTAAAAGTAGATTTATAGAAAAAAACAGTATTACTGTTGATTATGACACTTTGTTTCATGATGATTAAAAGTTCTGGGGACTGGAGCTTGTGGTTGGATGAGTTTGGAATCTGCAAAATGGAAGCTAGTGTCTGTTCACTATGAGAGTTGAGCCTACACCCAGAAACTACAGAATCTTAAAAATATCTAGAGTCTTGGGAAAGAGTCAAAGACAAGTGTGCACATACATGGGTGTCACTGCAACCTCCCTCTAGAAAGCCTGTCATGTACAGAAAGTTCTAAAGTGTAAAGCCATCATTATCTTCTAGTATGTTCTCTTTTTCCCTTTGCCAAACCATATGATACCATGAGTTATCTTTAAAGACAATGTTCAATTTTCACTTTGAAACAGTATTATTTAACTCAGGATTTGGAACATGATTTTAAAGAAAGATTATATATAAAAGTAAAGTAATATTGAATTAAATGAGACCTTTCACTGTACAAGTGCAATTTTCAAAACAGCAAGAGAGAGACATTTTACACAGTAAAGAAAAAGCATTTTAGAATTGAAACTCAAACCAACTAAAATAAATTCACACTTCAATTGTGACCTTCATAGCCCCCTAAATGCATTTTAAACAGTAGGTTGCTTTTCTTTTTATAGTGCAGAGCTACACATAATCATAAAAGAGAATGGTAAATGTATACACTGAGCCATTTAGGCAGGGAACATGCCAGGTCCACATTTCCCCACCTGCCAGCCCTGCTTTCCTGATGAGTTTACCTTAGAACTAGAATTAGAGTTTAACCAGAAGTAGGAAGTTAAGGTGAAATAGGTAAGTGTTTGCATATATCCAATTCTGTGCACATGGTTCACATTCAAAGTTAACTGGCTCCAGTAGATAGAAAAATGAGGTATACGTTAAAATGGAGACAAATAGTGAGTTTTATATGAGTCTTTACATATTCCAGGAGTTTCACAAATTCCCTTTTTATGGCATTGCTGTTTATTTTATTTAGCAGTTTTGCCAATCCTAGCTTCTCGGAAGTCTGTAATGCAGAGAAATTGCCTCAATGCTGACACCCAAAAATATGATTTCTCTCTCTCTTAGAGATACTTTTAGAGTTTTTTCACTTTCCTCATTGATTTAATTCAAATCATCTCCCAACCCTATAATAGTAAATCTTGTTTTTTCACAGTACATTATAATTTTGTAAGTCTATTAGTAACTTGTTATTACACATATCATTAAATTCTATAAAGTTCATAGCATCCTACAATTTATCTACAATTCAAAATTTAGAAAATTTTTTCCAAGGCTATTTCAGAAATTTAGAAACAAAGACCAGATACATGCTTGATAATGAAATCAATGTACATCCTGAGAGGCTATTCTAAAAGCCTAACAGTTTACATATATTAAAAAACAAAAGAAACTGGATTCAATGCAACAGGCCAAGACAATGAATGGGCTATACCAGCCCTACTCATTCAATTTATATTATTAGGAAGTCAGTAAATAAAACTATTAACAGCAAAGTACTTTATAAAAAATAAAATTAAAACTATAATTTAGGTCGTTTGCTGCAAGACAATTAATCTTTTAGACCAGTATTCAAAATAAAATTAACATTGTACTGGATCAGAAAAAATTATTGCACTGTCCAAGTAATTAGTGTTGATAATTCCAGGAAAAAAATATCTTCCCATTGATTTATTTTTGTTTTTCAACTTTTTTCTATTTTGAGAGAAATTTACTTAAGCTAAAATGGATAGATTTAAGTATAAAACTCTGAGTTTTGATGAGCATATACACTGCTGCAACAGCCTAATCAAAATACCTAATATTCCCAACACTGCAGAAAGTTCTCCTGTGCTCCCTTCCAATCAGTCTCCAATTACAAATAGATCATCACTGTTCTGGTTCTATTAAACATAGATTAATCATGCTCATCTTTGAACAACATAAATAGACTCATTCGGTATACACTTTTCCTCTTCTGGCTTCTCTTAACACAATGTTTTGAGATTCACCCGTGTGGTTGTATACCACATATATATGTTTGTACATATACTTAGATATGTTTGTGTATATATACATATTATACATGGTATATATAAATATATATACACACACACACACATATTGTTCTGAGTAATTAATTTAGGTCCATAGGATAAGTGTAAGTTCAAATTTATTTGAAACAGCCAAACAACATTTTATCTAGTCAATGGGTTGGCAAACATCTTCTTAAATGGCCACATATATAATATTTTGTTATTTATATTTATTTTTAATTAAGTATGGCTGACATACACTATATTAGTTTCAGGGGTATAACACAGTGATTCAACAGTTATATACACTACAAAATGCTTGCCAGAATAACTGTAGTTAACATCTGTCATCATTCAAAGTTATTACAATATAATTAACTATATTCCCTACCCTGTACTTTTCATCCCCATGACTTATTGATTTTATCTTGGAAATTTGTACCTTTAGATCCCCTTTACCTATTTTGCCTAGCTCCCCAACCCCTTCTTCCCAGGCAAAAGACATATGTTGCAAATACTCAAATAAGAGTTACATGTTGCAAATACTCAATTATGTTTTTATAGAACAAAATAGCCATAGAAATTATGTAAATTAAAGGATGTAATAGTATTCCAATAAATCTTTATTTTCCAAAATAGATGACCCAGCCCATGAGCCACAGTTTGCCAACTCTGATCTACTTCAACAATCTCTGCCTTCTAATATAGTTAGTCCACTGGCATTTCATATACTTATTAAGGTGGTTATGTTTAGGTTCATCATTTTGTTATTTTTTTTCTACTTTTACCAACTGGTTTTGTTTCTCTATTTCTCCTTTCCTGATTTCTTTTGGGTTAACTATCTTTTAATATTCTATTTAAGCTAAGGCTTAAATATGCATCTTCAAGTTATCATGGCTACTTAGAATTATTGCTGGATCATTTCACACCAAATGTAATAACTATGAAGCAATCCAATTTTATTTACACTATCTAAATCCATTCCTTGTGCTACTAAGTCATATATTTTTTGTATATACATTATAAACATAAAAAGCCATCATTTCTCAGTTACATAATCAGTTGTCTTTTAGTTAAGAGAAGGAGGAAAAAGGTTAGTCTCTTATATTTACCAATTATGGTGTCTTCATACCTTTCTGTGTATCCAAATTTTTATCTGATGTCATTTTCCTATAGGACATCTTTCAGTATTTCTTATACTCTAGATCTGCTGAAGAAGAATTCTCTTGGCTTTTGTTTGTCTGAAATAGTTTTTATTTAACCTTCAGTTTTTAAGATTATTTTTGCCGTATATTTTTGCTGAATCCTAACTTAGGTATATTTTTCTTTGTATTTACCATGCTTGCTCTTTGCTAATATCCTTGTATCAATATCTTAATATCTTTTATCAAAATTTGCAAATTTTCAATAATTATTTCTTCTAAAAATTCTATACCTTATTTTGTCCCCCGCTGTCTTTCTGGGAATCCAATGACATATATTATGTATTGTTTGATCTCATCCTATAGGTCACTGGGGTACTGTTTTTGTTTTTTGTTTTTTTGTTTTCATCCTTTTATCTTTACATTCTTCATATTGGATAATTTATATCAATTTATCTTCACATTTACTGACCCAGTCTTTTATAATCTTAAATTCACTATTAGGCCTATCTACTGAACATTCTATTTTAGAAATTATATATTTTAGTTTTGTAATTTCCATGTATATAGGGTCTCTTCCTCTCGTATGACCCATTTTTAATCATTGTGACTATCATTTCCCTTAATCCTATAGTATACTATATATCTGCTTTGAAGTTCTTTTATGCTAGTCTAACATTTGAGTCATCTTGTGGTCTAATTCTACTGACTACTTTTCCCTTGACCTTGAGTCACACTTTCCTATATCTTTGCATGGGACATTGGTTTAAGTCTTCTACTGCATACTACATATTGTAGAAATGGAGCATTATAGTGGCCATATAAAAAGGCATCTCACCAAGTGGTGCTACTTTCTTTCAAGGCTTAGATGCCAACTGATTTGTGCTTGTTTGGTTACTTTCCAATATATTCAAATATACATTTTAATATGTTTACCAGATATTGTAATTGTTATCTCTAGGAGACAGTCTGATTTTAAAAAATCCACTTTTCCCCTTTCAGATTAAAGATGGCAGCATGAGAGGTGAGACAGAAAACTCCTCCCTAAACCACATATATTACAAAAATATAGTTAATACAACTAATCCTAAAAGAGCAACAGGAAATAAGGATACACCAGACTACATAAACCTGGAGAACAAGAGCAGACCTCATGAAACAGGGTAACATTTGACCTGGGACCCAAACACTTCCCCCACCCCATCTCACTGGTGGGAGGAACAGAAACGGAGCAGGGAGGGAATGGAAGCCTAGGACTGCTGAACACCCAGCCCTGGAGATCTGCTATGGGAGAACAAACCTACACTGCATGGTTCTCTGGAGATTAGTAGGGTTGGAAAGCTAAGAAAGGCAGAAAACATGGGGAGACTGAGATTCCACACATTTGTTGGAGGACAGGGATGCACATCTGGCTGCTCTGGGAAAAAGAAAAGGTGGGCGGTCTGAGAGGCTTCTAGCAGCGAGTGGGCTGCTGAAGGGGCAGGGTTTGGACAGAGCTTGCTGCACAGGAGAAGGGATAGGTGGACAAGGTTGTCTGAGCCCATTCTGCCCAGCAGGTTGGGAAATTTCAGAAGCTTCAGGCGATCCATCCCCCTGGCTAGCTACTCAGCTCTGCAGCCTCTCACTGTGATATGCAGCCTGCTGTATCTTCCTCATGGCCTAGCAGCACCATCTTGCAAACTAGCAGTACCTGCCCTGGTGTCAGGCCAGTCAGAGGGAGGCCCCTAATATGGCAACTGTGATGGCCCACTGATTCTGATAGTGCAGATAGGCCCTGCAGCTGGGAAGCAGGAAACAGCTCTTTCCTCGCCCTAGGGCACCAGCACAGCTCCCCTGCAACCACCAACATTACTCCAGGGACTGGACAGCTCCAGAGACTAGAGTTTCTGGGCACTAGAGAGCACCACATGCAAATATGAAACATCAAATGAACCTCGTTGAAACAAAAATCTTGCAAACATCAGAAAAAGGGCCAAATGAAGCTGAACTCACCAATCCTCCTGGAAGACAGATCAAAATAAAAATCATAAACATGTTCATGGAAATACAGAAAAATATTCAAGACATCAGGGACGAATTTAGGATGGAGATTCAATCATTAAGAAATTCCATATGTGAAATGAGATATAAAATGGAGGAATTTAAAAGCAGATTAGATGTAGTAGAAGAGACAGTAACTGGAATAGAAATTAGAGCAGAGGAATACAAAGAAGATGAGGCACAGAAAGCAAAAAGGATCTCTAAGAATGAAAGAATAATGAGAGAACTGTCTGAACAATCCAAACGGAACAATATTTGAATTATAGGGGTACGAGAAGAAGAAGAGAGACAAAAAGGGACAGAAAGTGTCTTTAAGGAGGTAGTGGCTGAAAATTTCCTCAATCTGGGCAAGGAGATAGTCTCTTAGGCCATGGAGGTGCACACATCTCCCAAAAGAAGGGACCCAGGGAGGACAACACCAAGATATATAATTCAAATGGCAAAGATCAAGGATAAGGACAGACTTTTAAAAGGAGCTAGAGAGAGAAAAAAGATCACATACAAAAGAAAACCCATCAGGCTATCATCACACTTCTCAACCGAAACCGTACAAGCCAGAAGGGAGTGGCATGATATATTTAATTCAATGAAACAAGGGACCTCAAACCAACAATACTCTATCCAGCAAGGTTATCATTTAAATTTGAAAGAGGGATTAAACAACTTTCAGATAAGCAAAAGCTGAAGGAATTTACCTCCCACAAACCACCTCTACAGTGCATGTTGGAGGGACTAATATCAATGAAAGTATTTCTAAGGCTAAATAGCTGTCACCCGTGGAAATGAAATGACAGGAAAGAAAGTAGAATAATTAATTACTAAGCAGATGCAAAATCAAATCAACAACCCCCAAAGTCAATCAAGCGATAGACAAAGATTACCCAGTATGGTACCTAATACATAAAGAATGGAGGATGAAAAAGAGCGGGAAAAAAAAGAACCTATAGATTGTGTATGTAATAGAATACTAAGTGAGTTAAATTAAACTGTTAGATAGTAAGGCAATTACCCTTAAACCTTTGGTAACCATGAATATAAAGCTTGCACTGGCAATAAGTACATACCTATCAATAATTACCCTAAATGTGAATGGTCTGAATGCACAAAACAAAAGACATAGAGTCACTGAATGGATAAAAAAGCAAGACCCATCTTTATGCTGCCTACAAGAGACTCACTTAAAACCCAAAGACACACACAGACTGAAAGTAAAGGGATGTAAAAAGACATTTCATGCAACTAATAGGAAGAAAAAAGCAGGAGTCACAGTACCTGTATCAGACAAAATAGACTTCAAAACAAAGAAAGTCACAAGAGACAAAGAAGGACATTACATAATGAAAAAGGGGTCATTCCAACAACAGGGTATAACTATTAAAAATATCTATTCATCCAACACAGGATCACCTACATATGTGAAACAAATATTAATGGAGGAGACTTCAACACACCAATCATGCCAAAGGACAGATCAACCAGACAGAAAATAAGTAAGGACACAGAGACACTGAACAACATATCAGAACAGATGGAACTAATGGACATCTACACAACACTCCATCCAAAAGCAACAGGATACACATTCTTCTCAAGTGCACATGGAACATTTCCAAGAATAGATCATATACTAGGCCACAAAAAGAGCCTCAGTAAATTCAAAAGGATTGAAATTGTACCAACCAGCTAATCAGATGACAAAGGTATGAAACTACAAATAAATTACACAAAAAACACGAAAAAGCCCACAAACATATGGAGGCTTAATACAATTCTCCTAAATAATCAATGGATCAGTAACCAAATAAGAACAGAGACCAAGCAATATATGGAGAAAAACTACAACAATAATTCAACATGGCAAAATATGTGGAACACAGCAAAGGCCATGATAAGAGGAAAGTATATTGCAATACAGGATTACCTCAGGAAACAGGAACAATCCCAAATGAACAGTCTAAACTCACAATTAATGAAATTAGAAAAAGAAGAACAAATGAGACCCAAAGTCAGTAGAAGGAGGGACATAATAAAGATTAGAGCAGAAATAAATAAAATTGAGAAGCATAAAACAATAGAAAGAATCAATGAAAGCAGGAGTTGGTTCTTCATGAAAATAAACAAAATAGATAAACCCCTAGCCACACTTATCAAGAAAAAAAAAGAGAGCCTACACACATAAACAGAATAAGAAATGAGAAAGGAAAAATCACTATAGACATCACAAAAAAACAAAGAATCATGAGACAATACTATGAAAAATTAAATGTTAACAAACCCGATAACCTAGAAGAAATGGACAACTTTCTAGAAAGATAAAACCTTCCAAAGCTGAACCAGGAAGAAACAGAAAATCTGAATATACCAATACCAGGAAGGAAATGGAATTGGTAAAAAAAAAAACTACCAAAAACAAAATCCCTGAACCAGCTAGGTTCACTGCTGAATTTTATCAAACACTTAGTGAAAACTTACTACTCATCTTCCTTCAAGTTTTCTAAAAAGTGGAAGAGGACAGAATAGTCCCAAAGTCATTCTACGAGGCCAGCATAACACTAATACCAAAACTAGGCAATGACACCACAAAAAAAGAAAATTAGAGGCCAATATCCCTAATGAACATTGATGCAAAAATACTCAGCACAATATTAGCAAACCGAACTCAAAAATACATCAAAAAGATCATCCATCATAATCAAGTTGGATTTATTTTTGGGATGCAAAAATGGTACAACATTCGAAAATCCATCAACATCATTGACCACATCAACAAAAAGGAGGACAAAACCACATGATCATCTACATAGATGTCAAAATAGCATTCAACAAAATTCAACATCTATTCATGATAAAAACTCTCAACAAAAGGGGTATAGATGACAAGTACCTCAACATAATAAAGGCCATATATGACAAACCCACAGCCAACATACTTAACAGCAAGAAGCTGAAAGCTTTTCCTTTAAGATCGGGATCAAGACAAGGATGCCCACTCTCCCCAATTTTATTTAACATACTTCTAGAGGTCCTAGCTAAGGCAATCAGACAACACAAAGAAATATGAGGCATCCAGATTGGCAAGGAAGATGTTAAACTGTCCCTGTTTGCAGATGACCTGATATTGTACATAGAAAACCATAAAGAATCCATTCCAAAACTACTAGATCTAATATCTTAGTTCATCAATGTTGAAGGATACAAAATCAATACACAGAAATCTGTTGCATTCCTATACACTAATGATGAACTAGCAGAGATAGAAATCAGAAAAACAATTCCATTCAGAATTGAATGTAATTCAAATAGAATAAAACACCTAGGAATAAACCTAACCAAGAAGCGAAAGACCTATTCTCTGAAAACTACAAGACACTCATGAGAGAAATTAAAAAAGATAACAATAAATGGAAAAACATCCCATTCTCATGGATAGGAAGATTTAATATTGTTAAAATGGCCATCCTGCCTAAAGCAATCTACAGATTCAATGCAATTTCTACCAAAATACCAACAGCATTCTTCAACGAACTAGAGAAAAATCATTCTAAAATTCATACAAAAGAAAAAAAGACCAAGAATAGCCAAAGCAATACTGAGAAGGAAGAATAAAGCTGGGGGGATCATGCTCCCCAACTTCAAGTTCTACTATAAAGCCACAGTAATCAAGACAATTTGGTACTGGCACAAGAACAGAACAATAGATCAATGGATCAGACTAGAGGGCCCAGATATAAACCCAACCGGACATACAATTGGGAAATGAGAGCCTCTTCAACAACTGGTGTTGGCAAAACTTAACAGTTACATGCAAGAGAATGAAACTAGATTATTTTTTAACCCCATACAAAAAAGTAAAGTCGAAATGGATCAAACACTTGAATGTGTCAGGAAACCATAAAACTCTTAGAAGACAACATAGGCAAAAATCTCCTGAATATAAACATGAGCAACTTCTTACTGAATGCATCTACTCAAGCAAGGGAAACAAAAGCAAAAATGAACACATGGGATTATATCAAACTAAAAACTATACAGCAAGGGACACAATCAACAGAACAAAAAGGCATCCTACAGTATGAGAGAGTATATTTGTAAGTGACATACCCGACAAGAGGTTAACATCCAAAATATATAAAGAACTCACATGCCTCAACACCCAAAAAGCAAATACCCAATTAAAAAACTGGGCAGAGGATATGAAGAGACAATTCTCCAAAGAAGAAACTCAAATGGCCAACAAACACATGAAAAGATGATCCACATCACTAATCATCAGGGAAATGCAAATTAAAACCATAATGAGATATCATCTCACACATGTTAGGATGGCCAGCATCAAAAAGACTAAAAACAACAAATGTTGGCCAGGATGCAGAGAAAGGGGAACCCTCCTACACTGCTGGTGGGAATGTACACTAGTTCAACTATTGTGGAAAGCAGTATAGAGGTTCCTTAAAAAACTAAAAATAGAAATACCACTTGACCTGGGAATCCCAATCCTAGGAATTTACTCAAAGAATATGTTCTCAGATTCAAAGACATATGCACCCCCAAGTTTATGGCAGCACTATTTACAATAACCAAGATATGGAAGCAACCTAAGTGTCCATCAGTAGATGAATGGATAAAAAGAAGAGGTGTTACATATACACAATGGAATATTATTCAGCCATAATAAGAAAACAAATCCTACCATTTGCAAAAACATGGATGGAGCTAGAGGCTATTATGCTCAGTGAAATAAGCCAGGTGGAGAAAGACAAGTGCCAAATGATTTCCCTCATTTGTGGAGTATAACCAAAAAGCAAAACTGTAGGAACAAACAGCAGCATACTCCAAGAAGGGACTCGCAGTTACCAAAGGAGAGGGGTGTGGAAGTGCAGGTGGGGAGGGAGGGAGAAGATGATTGAGCGGCATTATTTTTAGTACACATGGTGTGGTGTGGGGGCACGGGGAATGCAGTATAGCACAGAGAAGACAAGTAGTGACTCTACAGCATTTTACTACACTGGACAGTGACTGTAATGGGGTATGTGGTCAGGACTTGATAATGGAAAGAATCTAGTAACCAAAATGTTGCTCAAGTGACTGTATATTAATGATACCAAAATTTTTTTAAAAGCCCCTTTTCAATTTCTAGAGTCAACTTTCCAAATAAATTGTTTTTGAATGAATTAATTAGCATGAAATCATTTCTTCCATATCAATCATGACAGGCAGAAAAGTTTTAGATATGAATCAGGCATGATGTCTTATGTGATGGAGAAAACACACATGAAGTTTTATAAAATGAAAATATACAATCAGATAAAGAATAAATGAAAAATGAATGTATGAAATATATAAAGACTTATGATAGATAACTCACTTTCAGATAAGCATCATCTCACATTATTGACTGAAAATTTACCAGTATACTTTTAACCACAGCATTTGCTTTTATAAAACATGAATAACAAAACCACACAAGATATATAGCCACTATTTAGATGAATCTTATTCTCACTTTTATACAGCATAAATATTTGTGTTGGGTGTAATACAAAGGATAGAATCTAAGAAGAAAGCAAAAGTGTCTACTTTTGTCACGTAATCATGAAAATTACCTAAACATGAATATTTTAAGGTGTTTTAGGAAGAGAGAGGAAACTATAGAAACAAAATTACAATGACAATTCTCAATACTCAGTGAGAACTTTTGTGTATCTATAAGCCAAAACAATGTTATCATTGTTATAAAATGTGAAAAATGGCAACAAACTAAATACAGTGACAGGCTAACACAGAAGGGTCATTGATCAAGAATGTTTTGGTAAGGTTGATAATAAGCTGGTGAGTGAAGCCCTCTCAAAGAAGATAACATTAAGGCTAAACAAGCAATACTGGGAGAAGTCCTTCAGAGTTTGGATAACGATTTGGAAATAGTTTCTTTGGCTTTCCAGTGATGTGTAAAAAGCTCCTGTTGTACCAACTCAGTAAAAGCTGAGAGTAATTTAACAGAACCATAGGTTCTTTGCAGTATTGTTAGTGAACAGACACACCTGTAGTGTGCTGTCATCTCAGGAGGTAGAAGATGAGAGAGGTAAAGATACATTAAATTTTACTTTTAAAAATTACAGTAGAAGGAGATTCTCAAGATGGCAGCATGAATAGGATGGCAGAAATCTCCTCCCAAAACCATATATACTTTGAAAATAAAGCGAATACAACTATTCCGAAAAGAGTGACAGAAGATACAATACACCAGCCAGGCTACATCTACATCTGTGAGAACTCAACATCTCAAGTAAAGAGTAAGACACAAAGAAAGCCATGACCATGCACCCGAGCACTTCCCCCACCGCAGCTCACCAGCAGAAGGAAAAGAATCAGAGTGTGCAGGGAGTGGAAGCACAGGAATGCTAAATAACCAGAACTTAAGGCACCCTAACCCCCTGGGTGGCAATGCAGCACCAAAGCCCCTCACGACGATAAGGAGCCAGCCATTCATTCCCTCCCACCGTCTCTGCAAGTAAACCGGCTAACCGCCATTACTGCGGAGCAACCGGGGAGCAACCCCACCCATAACAACCACACACACACTTCTCCCAGGGCATGGCTAACAGGGCCAGACCCAGAGGCTGCCCCCTGCCCGCAGTAGACTGACAATGACAGCAGAGACCAGTGCAGAGTCTTGAAGGCACAAAGGGGCTTTATTCATACAGTGAACATGTGCTGCTTACCTGGAACCCCCACCAATGCCCTAGGCCATCCCAAGGGCCACCCGCCTACGGGAGCTCACGTGATTAACCCAGAGGCTGCCCCAGCATGCAGCCGACCGGCACAGAGGACAATGGCAGAGAACCCAGAGAGCACGTAGGAGCTCTCCTCTTGAGGCCAACATGCGCTGATTGCCTGCAATGACTGCCAGTGCTCTATGCCATCCAGAGGGCTGCTCTGACCATGGCAGCTCGGGGGATCAACCCAGAGCCTGCTAGCTGTGTGTGGTTACCTGGCACAGGGAGCAGAGACTGCCACGGAGTCCCAAAAGCACGAGGGGGCACTGTTCTCAAAGGAGAACACATGCCGCTTGCTGTGACCCTGCCAGTGCCCTGGGCCATCCCGAGGGCTGCCCCATCCACAGGAGCTCAGGGGATTAACCCAGAGACTGCTCCCTGTGTGTAGCTGACCAGCACAGGCAGCAGAGATGGGCAAGGCAACCAGCAAACAGGAAGGGACTTTATTCTCCCAGCTGACATGTGCACAACTCACAGGCAATCACTTCCATCACCATGAAAACGCAGAAGAACCTTGTTCAGTCTAAAATCCCTCAAACACCAGAAAGAGGTCCTGGTGAAACTGAAATCAACAATATTCTTGAAAAGGAATTCAAAATAAAAGTCATAAGCATGGTGATGGAGCTAAAGAGAAATACGCAAGAGCTAAGGGATGAATTCTGGAGGGAGAAAACAAAAGTATAAGAAACAATGGAAGGATTTAAGAGCAGACTTGATTAGGTGCAAGAGACTCTTAATGAAACAGAATTCAGAGAACAGGCATACAGAGAAGCTGAGGCAGAGAGAAATAAAAGGATCGCTAGGAATGAAAGAATATTAACAGTACTGTGTGATCAACCCAAACGGAACAATATGCACATTATAGGGGTACCAGAAGAAGAAGAGACAGAAAAAGGGATAGAAAGTGTCTTTGAATAAATAATAGCTGAAAACCTCCCCAAGCTGGGGAAGGAAATAGTCTCTCAGACCATGGAAGTCCACAGATGTCCCAACAAAAGGGACCCAAGGAGGACAACACCAAACATACAATAATTAAAATGGCAAAGATTAAAGACAAAAACAGAGTATTAAAAGCAGCCAGAGAGAGAAAAAAGATCACCTACAAAGGAAAACCCATCAGACTATCATCAGACTTCACAACAGAAACCTTACAGGCCAGAAGAGAATGGCATGATATATTCAATGCAGTGAAACAGAAGGGCCTCGAACCAAGAATACTGTATCCAGAAAGACTATCATTTAAATTTGAAGGAGGGATTAAACAATATCCACATAAGCAAATGTAAAGGGAATTTACCTACCACAAACCATGTCTACAGTGTATTTTAAAGGGACTGCTCTAGAAGGAAGTGCTCTGAAGGCTAAACAGATGTCATCAGAGAAAATAAAACCATGGCAAAGAAAGTAGACAAACCAAACACTAACCAAATGCAAAATAAAAAAATCAGCTATCCACAAAATCAGTGAAAGGAAACACAAAAGAGTACAGAATAAAACACCAAACATATAAAGAGTGGGGGAGGAAGAATAAAAATGGAGAGAAATAATCATTAGACTGCGTTTACAATAGCGTGCTAAGTGAGTTAACTTAGATGGTTAGATAGTAAAGAAGCTACCCCTGAACCTTCGGTAACCATGAATCTAAAGCCTGCAATGCCAATAAGTACATACCTATCCATAATCACCCTAAATGTAAATGTACTGAATGCACCAATCAAAAGACATAGAGTCAATGAATGGATAAAAAAACAAGACCCATCTATATGCTGCCTAAAAGGGACTTACTTTAAACCCAAAGACATACACAGACTAAAAGGGAAGGGATGGAAAAAGACATTTCATGCAACTAATAGGGAGCAAAAAGCAGGAGTTACACTACTTATATCAGACAAAATAGACTTCAAAACAAAGAAAATCACAAGAGACAAAGAAGGACATTACATAATGATAAAAGGGTCAATCCAACAAGAAGATATAACCATTATAAATATCTATGCGCCCAATACAGGAGCACCTACATATGTGAAACAAATACTAACAGAATTAAAGAAGGAAATAGAATACAATGCATTCATTTTAGGAGACTTCAACACACCATTCACTCAAAGGACAGATCAACCAGACAAAAAATCAGTAAGGACACAGAGGCACTGAACAACACACTAGAACAGATGGACCTAACACACATCTATAGAACTGTACATGCAAAAGCAGCAGGATACACTTTCTTCTCAAGTACACACAGAACATTTTCTAGAATAGACCACATACTAGGCCACAAAAAGAACCTCAGTAAATTAAAAAAGACTGAAATTGTACCACCCAACTTCTCAGATAACAAAGGTATAAAACTAGAAATAAATTGTACAAAGAAAACAAAAAGACTCATAAACACATTGAAGCTTAACAACATGCTCCTAAATAATCAATAGATCAATGACCAGATTAAACAGATCAAGCAATATATGGAGACAAATAAAAACAACAGCACAATGACCCAACTTCTGTGGGACACAGCGAAGGCAGTTCTAAGAGGAAAGAATATAGCAACCCAGGCCTATTTAAAGAAGGAAGAACAATTCCAAATGAATAGTCTAAATTCACAATTATTGAAACTGGAAAAAGGAGAACAAATGAGGCCCAAAGTCAGCAGAAGCAGGGATACAATAAAGATCAGCGAAGAAATAAATAAAACTGAGAAGAATAAAACAATAGAAAAAATTAATGAAACCAACAGCTGGTTCATTGAGAAACTAAACAAAATAGATAAACCCCTAGCCAGACTTATTAAGAGAAAAAGAGAATCTACACACATAAACAGAATCAGAAATAAGAAAGGAAAAATCACTAGGGACACCACAGAATTACAAAGAATTATTAGAGAATACTGTGAAAATCTATATGCTAAAAAACTGGAAAACCTAAAAGTGGACAACTTTCAAGAAAAATACAATCTTCAAAGACTGACCAAGGAAGAAACAGAAAATCTAAACAGACCAATTACCAGCAACGAAATTGAATCGGTAATCAAAACACTACCCAAGAACAAAACCCCCAGGCCAAATGGATTCACTGTTGAATTTTCTCAGACATTTAGAGAAGACATAATACCCATTCTCCTTAAAGTTTTCCAAAAAATAGAAGAGGAGGGAATACTCCCAAAATCATTCTATGAAGCCAGCATCACTTAAGTACCAAAACCAGGCAAAGACATGACAAAAAAAGAAAACTACAGACCAATATCCCTAATGATCACAGATGCAAAAATACTAAACAAAATATTATCAAACCAAATTCAAAAATACATCAAGAGGATCATACACCATGATAATTTGGAATTCATCTCACGGATGCAAAAATGGTACAACATTTGAAAATCCATCAACATCATCCACCACATCAACAAAAAGAAGGACAAAAACCACATGATCATCTCCAAAGATGCTGAAAAAGCATTTAACAAAATTCAACATCAATTCATGATAAAAACTCTCAACAAAATAGGTATAGAGGACAAGTACCTCAACATAATAAAGGCCATACATGACAAACCCACAGCCAACAATAAACTTAACAGTGAGAAGCTGAAGCTTTTCCCCTAAGATGAAGAACAAGACAAGGATGCCAACTCTCCCCACTTTTATTAAACATAGTACTGGAGGTCTTAGCCATGGCAATCAGACAACATAAAGAAATAAAAGTCATGCAGATTTGTAAGGAAGAAGTAAACTGTCACTGTTTGCATATGACATGATATTGTACATAACAAACCCTAAAGAATCCACTCCAAAACTACTAGATCTAATATCTGAATTCAGCAAAGTTGCAGGATACAAAGTTAATACACAGAAATCTGTTGCATTCCTATACACTAATGATGAACTAGCAGAAAAAGAAATCCGAAGAGTTGTATTCACAACTGCATCAAAAAGAATAAAATACCTAGGAATAAACCTAACCAAAGAAGCAAAACACTTGTACTCTGAAAACTACAAGACACTCTTAAAAGAAATTGAAGAGGACACTAACAAATGGAAATTCACGCCATGCTCTTGATGAGGAAGAATTAATATTGTCAAAATGGCCATCCTGCCTAAAGCAACCTACAGGTTCAATGCAATCCCTATCAAAATACCAACATTCTTCAACGAACTGGAACAAATTCTTGGTTCTATAATTCATATGGAACCACAAAAGACTCCGAATAGCCAAAGCAATCCTGCAAAGGAAGAATAAAGCAGAAGGGATCTCACTTCCCATCTTCAAGCTATACTATAAAGCCACAGTAATCAAGACAATTGGTACTGGCACAAGACCATAGACCAGTGGAACAGAATAGAGAGTCCACATATTAACACAAGCATATATGGTCGATTAATATATGATAAAGGAGCCATAGATATACAATGGGAAAATGACAGCCTCTTCAACAGCTGGTGTTGGCAAAACTGGACAGCTACATGTAAGAAATGAAACTGGATTATTGTCTAACCCTATACACAAAAGTAAACTCAAAATGATCAAAGACCTGAATGTAAGTCATGAAACCAAAAAACTCTTGGAAAAAAACACAGGCAAAAATTTCTTGGACATAAACAGGAGCAACTTCTTCATGAACATGTCTGCCCAGGCAAGGGAAACAAAAGCAAAAATGAACAAGTGGGACTATATCAAGCTGAATGCTTTTGTACAGCAAAGGACACCATCAATAGAACAAAAAGACATCCTACAGTATGGGAGAATATATTCATAAGTGACCTATCTGATAAGGGGTTGACATCTAAAATATATAAAGAGCTCACTCACCTCACCAAACAAAAAAGCAAATAATCTAATTAAAAATGGGCAGAAGAGCTACAGAGACACTTCTCCAAAGAAGAAATTCAGATGGCCAACAGGCACATGAAAAGATGATCCACATCGCTAATCATCAGAGAAATGCAAATTAAAACCACAATGAGATATCACCTCATACCAGTTAGCATGGCCACCATCCAAAAGTCAAACAACAACAAATGCTGGTGAAGATGTGGAGAAAGGGGAACCCTCCTACACTGCTGGTGGGAATGTAAGTTAGTTCAACCATGTGGAAAGCAGTATGGAGGTTCCTCAAAAAACTCAAAATAGAAATACCATTTGACCCAGGAATCCCACTCCTAGGAATTTACCCTAAGAATGCAGCAGCTCAGTTTGAAAAAGACATATGCACCCATGTTTATAGCAGCACTATTTACAATATCCAAGATATGGAAGCAACCTAAATGTCCATCAGTAGATGAATGGATAAAGAAGATGTGGTACATATACACAATGGAATATTATTCAGCCATAAGAAGAAAACAAATCCTACCATTTTCAATATCGATGGAGCTAGGGGGTATTATGCTCAGTGAAGTAAGCCAGGTATAGAAACACAAGTATCAAATGATTTCACTCATCTGTGGAGTATAAGAACAAAGAAAAAACTGAAGGAACAAACAACCGCAGACTCACAGAACCCAAAAATGGACTAACAGTTACCAAAGTGAAAGGGGGTGGGGAGGATGGGTGGGGAGGATGGGTGGGAAGGGAGGGATAAGGGGGAAAAAGGGGCATTATGATTAGCACACATAATGTGTGGGGGAATGCAAGGGGGAAGGCAGTATAACACAGAGAAGACATGCAGTGATTCTATAGCATCTTACTATGCTGATGGACAGTGACTATAATGGGGTATGTGGTGGGGACTTGATAATGGGGGGAATCTAGTAACCATAATGTTGCTCATGTACCTGTATATTAATGATACCAAAATAAAAAATTAAAATTAAAAAATTAGAGTAGAAGCAATGCCATCATCATCAACTATAATTTTTGTATGTACTACAATTAATTTTGGTGTGTGGCAGTGGAATGAGTCGAATTCCTTACCTTTCTCTAAAGAAACATTTCAAGAAGAAATAAGGACGATGTTTCTAATTTGTGTGGCATTTGAAAAGATATAGCTTCTATATTTGCCTATAAGTAGTTATTCTAAAATAAAGTTGAATAGAATTATGATTCATTTTTATTTTAATATTATATAATATATTAAGTAATAGTATTACATTCATGTTCTTTATGCATATAGCAAATATATTTCATCACCTCTTATAATCAGTGTAATGAGCATGGCTCATTTATACCTACAACACAGTCTTATTTTATTAAAGATACACACTAACTGTTTATCTAGTTTAAAACATTTATTCACGCACGACTCTGATTGATTTAACATTGATCCTGCCTAGAAACACAGAATAAGTTTTATTTTGGAAAAAAGTGTCACACACTGCAATAAACAGTATCAAAAAAGTGGAATTCTCTTTAAAATACTCATATTGGGTAGAAGGAGGAAGAAAAGAAATATACATAAGCATAATAAAATATTAGCTTCATTTTATGGAAGGAGAATTTAAAAATACAATTTTTTCTGAAACTTAACTATCGCTTTGAGTTTAATATAAATGACATCATTTTGTTGCTAACATCAAATAATCATCCATTTATTAATACAACAAATATTTGTTGAATGTTTCCATTGGGACAGGCACGGGTCATGCAACAGTGTGAACAATAGAAATAAAAAATTTTGCCTTCATAATATGTAAATCCCTGTCAAAGTTAGAAAATAAATAAATTAAATAAATCACAGTATTTTAGATATTGATATTTCACGTTGGAAGACCTAAAATATAAAAGAGGAGTAAGGTACAGGGTCAGTGAGGGAGATTGAGGTTTTATTTAATATGGCCTGAGATGGTGGCATACAGGAAGATTCCCAGAGAGCTCAATGGTGCTTGTCCTCAATAGACAAGTATCTCATTGACTTGTCTACCATCCAGTTAGCCATGGCCAGACCCTCTCCATTAAAATCTGTACTTCATCCATGAGGTAAAAAAGCCTTTTTCAATTATTTGTTTCTGTCTCAGGTATTCTGTCTTAGCCCTAGAGATGGTGGTTATTCTTTATACATGCATTCCTGTATTCTTTAGCATTCTCCTTCCCTCTTAGTAGACAGTCCTGTTATGCATAATACTTACACTAAACATTTTCTGTTCAAATTATAATGTTCTGGATCCTTATCTGATTTCAACAGATGAAATGTAAAGTCATGAGTCTAACAGAAATAGTTCTTGAAGAAAAGAGGTCCAATGATAAAGTCTTGTGCTCTCCAACATCTAGGGGTTTAACCGAAAAGGAAGGCTAAGCAAAAAATAAAAGGTGACAACAAGATGGGAGAAAGACCAAAAAGAGATGGAAATCCAAGTGAAGAAACTGTTTCAAGGGTAAAGGAATGGATCAGTTACGTCAAATGCAAATGATATGTCAAGTAAGCTATGAACTGAGAATTAACCATTCGATTTCACCATGTGAGTCATTGTGACTTTGACAGTAGTAATTTCTGTGATTGCTTGGAGAGAAAGGTAGATATATATAGGTTTAAGAAAGAAAGAATTAAAGAGTATAAACACAGATAAACTGTTAGGGGAATTTTTCAATTAAGGGAAATATTGTAATAGTATCAGATGGAAGGAAAAGTACGATGTAAAGAAGATTGTTGCAATTGTTATTGGTTATGATAGGAACAACAGCATGTTTCATTACTAACGTGAATAATCATTTTGATGGAAAAATTAATGATGCAAGAGAGAGAGAGAGAAACAAAAATATTTGTTTCCCCAAATAATATACTTAACATTTGAAATCATTTATAATGGTCATCCAAAAAGTTAATGGTGCATTTAAGATTAAAAAATCAAGATTCAGGCCAAGGTCCTGACTGCTATAAGAAAATCTTTGATGAATCAGACATTCTAACATGAAAGTAATACAAATTCATGTATATATATATTAAATCGTGATACAACTTTCAATTTAAAACAGTACTTCATTCTGGAAATAGTTATAAATGCAAAATGACTGCAGAAGAATTTATGAATTTTAGACATTGTCAGTATTTAAGGATCACTGACTTTAAGGCCACATACTATGTATAGTATATGGGTTCACAAATACAAGAAGAAATATGTATAATTTAGGGGCTTGTATTCATATATACATATATGAGTAATGCATGACAAAATAACAATACATACAGTTAACATGTCCCATGTCTACTTACCTTGAATCACACTCTACTTTTTACATGTGAATTATCTTAAGGAATTATCTCAAGGAAAGGGTCAGATAATTTAAGTGGTGTAAGAATTAAGAAAACTAATATGTCTATTGCTTTGTTTTATTTTTTATTGGTGGACATTGTGAGAATAAATAGCTAATTTTATTCTGACTAGAGTACTTCATTTAATACAAAAGCATAATTATCAAATATTGGGCTCCAGGATTTTCCTCAATCCAGTCTAGCTACATAGTATATACACTTCTCCTTCTCTGGAGAGTATTATTTTATGTTTTATCGACAAAGGATCATGGAGTTCTGATTAATCCAAGCCACAATCACTATTGCGCTCCCACTGAGTTTTTCTGTGTTGGCCAGTCCATGTATTTTCAAAATCATCATTGTGTGAGGAAATAAGCAATAGTGCTTATGAATATTGTTCTATCAATAGAGGCTCTTCATAGAGTCTCTTTTTCTTTGCTATCAACATATACTACCAATTAAACCATGGGACACTATCAGAAATAATAGTGATACTTATTCCCCAAGTCAACAGAGTGTTCTGTGCCCAGAGAGCATATTAAACTTTTGCCTATCTTTCCTTTCTGGATGATGTAAAATCTGAGATCCATCTTTCAGATCCTTTGAGAAATATGATAATGCTTTATATATTGACAACCTGACTCATTTGATTAATATGCTACAATAAGTACTGCATGCACTGACAAAATTTCTAGGCAAGAGTAGCTGATAATTCATATTTGTCTGTTTTTATCGGTCAATTTTTGCATTAATTATAAAGTATTTATACTGATTTCTGTAAGTCAGTATCAATAGTGCTCAAAGCTCCCCTTTGAATTTCTGACATCTTCCTCAGCTATAAGCCAGATGAAATCATCTATCTAAAAAGTCTAGCTATTTAGACACCAAAATGTATCTCTCCAAACATTAGTTGACCTTCAGGTTCAAAGCACTAACTGTATAAATATGCATAGATTGCAAATGAACTTTAGTTACCTGTGTTTGTGTTGATACTTATCTGTGAACCCCAAAGTCATGTATTATATATAATGTACCACAAAATAATGTTTGAGGATGTTAACTATGTATGTTTCCTCTTCTTAAAAATCACAGAAGGCCCATATAGAATTCAATAATATACAACCCATCCACAATGTAATAATTTCAACATCCCATATGCTGCTCTATCATTTTCCATATCCAAATATTTTTATAAAAAGAAACCATTTCAGATACATGGATGGCTTGTTAGTATGAGATGCACTAAAGAGCCTCTGAAATATATCATGTAACTTTTAGATTAAAAGATGTTGTAAATGTATATGACTATCTGATATGGGAATTGATCGATCTAACAAGCTTAAACTGCATTATGTTCCACAAAACAGTTATAACCTTGAGGCAAAGCCATCAAATAGAAATAGCAACATTAATCAAAAAATGGCTCTCCACAATAATTGCAGCTTTAATAAAAATAAGTGTATTGAAGCAAAACAGTTGGTTAACACTGTAGACTCTGCTGAATAAGCAAACCCATCTTTACATTTGCTCTAACAGAGATGGACTCAAAGCCCTTCTGGGAGCTAAGTTTCACAATCAAGTCATCCTTGCTTTTCTGCTGAATATTTCAGTTCAACAAGTATTTATGTGCTGGATGATATGCTGAACTCAAGTTTTTCTTTTTTCCTTAGATGATAAAAAGATCAAACCAATAAAATTCTTCTTTTTAATATTGTACAGTAAGCAGTCATGTTTCCTGAATTCATTACCAGGTGACCAAAATTTGTAATTACTGAGCAGTTACTGTGAAAAGGGCATATTTTATTAGAAAATTATGAGGGTACAATTGTTAAATACCTACTGATCAGATAAAAACATGGCCAGTCTATTCTACTTTCTTTCCAACAAGTTCAACACAGATAGGCATGTTCAGCTATATAAAGCAGAAGAAAAATTAGCCACTGTACTATAACCCCTTACTCATATTTTTACTAATGTTGAAGGACTTTATACTACTATATCAACACCTCCAAATGGTCATGGTTAAAATATGGAAGTTTAATTCTAGTTTCTGGTGCACTCTGGATATAACTACGCAAAACAACTCAGAAAGCCTCAGTTCTCAGACTTTTTACAGACATCTCCTTTGATGTCTATAACTTTAGCATTTGTGAGCACTTTTTCTTGTTGTCCCTGTGAAGAGTAATCTTATACCATCTTTCTAATCATCAGATATGCACATTCTATTTCCTGAGTTCACATTCCAAAGTTTACTTGTTTTATGAGATGTTTTCCAGTTAGCCTAAGCCAGGCACAAATTCATCACTTGTTTTTAAGACTGTCTTTGTTTTCTCAGTGTGAGTACACACGTACGTATCTTTTCTACGAGTGTATCTGCATATCATTTTCTTGAATAAAGAACAGAAAGTCCAAATACATGAAAAAGCTATAAGTAAAGTTCATCATTGTTGTTTCTTTTATTAATAGCTATACTGAAGCATACTTACCTAATAATCTAAATGTAACACTATTATGCTGGTGAAATGTCATGCTATGAAATATTGACCAGGATGGGTTTCTTCTGCAAAATGTAAACCAGTATTTTTCAGATAGTCATATAAATTTCAAGCTGATTATCTCTTACTGAGAAACAGTAATGAGAGTAATATAATAGAGAGATCTAAATTAGAACACAGATATTTTTCTTGACAATAGAAATGCAACTATGAACTTAATTAACTAATATGCTAATAATTATATATAGATATTAACTAAAGTCTAGCTTGGACTAATACATATATAATATCTTTACATTCTTTTCTCCAATAAATAGGTAAGATTCCTGAGGGTAGGAACAAAGTCTAATCTATACTCTAAATCTTTTTCAGAGAAATAAAATATGCTGATCAATAAAAATGTGATTGTATTAATATAATTGTGATAATGCTTAAATATGATAAATCTCAGAGACTTTCTTATCAGCTGCTATATTAGCTGAGGAGAAAAAGGCTTGGAAAAATAGCTTGACTTTTTCAAACATAAAGACTTTCAGGTAACTTTGTAGTTACTCGTGAGCCCACAGTCATTAATTTACTTAGATTAGCTACTTACATAGTATCATAAAATTGAGTTTCTGAAGATGATATAAACAGAGTATCGCTGTCCTATTCTTTCTACTTGTGTGTGTGTGAGATCATATCTGTAAGAAATTTTTAAAATAATAAAGGAATAAATGCCATTTTTCTGTTATAAAGAAATAAATATACCTTTAAAAAATCTCTTGGCACAATTTAGATTTTTTTTAAGTGTCTTAGAAAAAAAGTTTATGTTTACAGTGTAGGGTTGCTATCTGATTTTTCATTCTGTCAAATCTCCACACAAGAGAAGGATAAGTTTTACTGTGGCTGATAGAGTATAATTAGAATACATGTTGCCCTGGTAATTCTGAAACAGAAATCTGATATGAGCACCAAGGGATATTAAGAAAACCACTCCTTGGTAATAGAAATCTGTGCCAGGTTACCAGTTAGTTACCAGAGAAGGCAGCAAGGATGAAAATGCAGCAAAGAAAAAAAGTATTTCCTGGCAAGTAGTTACCAAAGCAAAGAAACCCTAGGATTTCATTTTGTTATGTTACTTATAATATTTCAATGACATGGGAAGTGTTTTCCAATTCAAAAACAATTGGAACTAACAACAAAGCCAAATATACAATTTAAGCTTGACAACCAATTTAACTAGGAGGGAAGATGTTCTCTTTGGAGGAATTATAATTTTCTTATATAAACAGTTACTATCTATTCTGATGAAGAATTCAATTTTAAGCACAAAAAGAATAAAACATCAGTCTTAGCAATGGATTTCAATCTGAATGGAAGATGAAAATAGATGCATGTCTTAAGATAGGGGCATGTTAATTTTAGTGCTCACATATCATGATTTTAATATACTTTGCAAACAGAAAATGACCAACATTAACAGAAAATAATACAATTAGTCTATGAGTCCAGTTGTTAATTTACATACAGTGATTATACTTCTTGTCATACATTTATCATGAAATAGTAGCACAATAATCTCAAAAACAGTAAGAAGTAGGCACTGTCATTGAATTCATCACCACTCCACAACCTGAAAGAAATAAATGGGAAACAAAAGAAACCCATTCTACATACATATATATAAATATTCTATTACTAACTTGAAAGAGTTCAAGTGAGTAGGTGGAAAATGCCAGGGCCCTGGGAAAATGTCAATAACCCCATGAGTATAATGGAACCAATATTCAGGTTTCCAAGTGATTTAAATGACTTTGATAACTCCATTCACATGGAGTGGTCAATATAAAATATGATTTTCTTGATAGAAAAGGACATAATACTAATAATCAAATAAACTTTTCATAATGAAAATGTCACAGATATGGAACTACTATGAATCATTCATACTTGACTTAAAATAAAAGGTGAGAAGTGGTTGACTCATTAATAGACTTTCCCTTGCCTATTTCAGACGCCTTTCATCAATTTAAGCTGAAACCACAGTAACTTTATTCTATCCTTAAATGCTATAGAAACTGAGTATATGATAGTTATGATCAAATAATAAGCCAGCATAGGTGAAACTAATCTTGAAGTGTACAGTTCTAAGTATCATTTCCAGAGATGCTGCAGGTTATTACATAGTAATAATAGTTATTGAAGCATTACATTTTATTTCCATTTGTTCATTCAGACAACCAACCAATATCAAACTGTTTACTAAGTGCCAGGCAACATAGTTAGGTTCTATGTATAAAAAATATTCAATAATTCCTCCTTCAGACAGTTCAATCACTTAAAGTGGGTACTGAAATGTAGTTATGAGTATTTTGAGGAAGAGCAGAGATTTGGTCACTGTTTCTTAACAATTTTAGGCAAGATTATTTTTAAAATATAATCCTCTATTGATACAGCAATATGATCATCTGTCATTTATTTATTATTCATGTATGCTGGATAGTACTTAGATGTTTAAACATTTCTTAACTGTATTATTTTGTAAAGAAGAGACATGTATTACAGCAGGGAAGTCCTTAATATTAGCACAATCCTCTGCATGGAGGCATTTTTAAATCATCTGTCAACAAAAATGTTGTAAATAAATCTAACAGAAACTCCAGGATTCCAGAGTTATGAAATACTGTGCAATTTGCTATAATCTGGGAGAAGAAGCCATTTGGCTGATTTATATTATCATCCTTCTCCTGTAGTAAAAGGGGGGTAATCCTGCTCTGCTGATACTGACCGTCTATATGACTTAGTTGGTTTCTTAATGCCTAAATTTCCTAAATTAAAATAGAAATATTCACAGAAAATTAGAGGATTTAAGTGAAAACGAGTGACCCATAAATAGTATTCAATATATGGCACGGTTTTTTTTCCCTCACATTCTTACAACTGGCCCAATTTGTAATGTCTCTAAAACCTTCACCTTCCCTAGAAGTGGGTAGCAAAAGGAAAGAATGTCTGTTCTAGTCCATATGCAGCCCTCTTAGAATCACGGAACTCTCTGCATATCGTTAGTAAATGGAATATGTCTTAAGGCTCAGACAGAGGTCTTAGGGAGAAGTCA
Source organism: Smutsia gigantea (assembly GCA_032199065.1). NCBI lineage: Eukaryota > Metazoa > Chordata > Mammalia > Pholidota > Manidae > Smutsia > Smutsia gigantea. Next base: position 20,897 of record JAVSCE010013227.1, on the reverse strand, counting down.
CTGGAGTAGAATTCAGATGTTTCTAAATGCTGTGCCTGAAATAGCTCCATGGACTGAATAGCTTTCCACTTAACAGCTAAAATAGCCATATTTCAAAAAAAATAGAAACTTAACTCCCTGCCATTTTCCTTCTTTCATTTCCATCCCTGTTTTCCTTCAGTCCAACTAGGAAGAAGTGCTTTTCCTCAAATTAAAACCAGTCTTTCCACCTGGACTCCCACTCCTGTCACCTTCTATATTTTTTTCTTTCTTTAGTGGAGTTGGCCCAAGACGTCAAACATTTTGAAACCTGTACCATCTCCCATCTCCCAAATAAAACATTCACTGACTCCAGTGGTGCAACTACTACTACTGTCCAGTATTTCCACTTCAGATTTGTGCTCTAATTTCCTGGAAAAGCTTCTTGAATACACAGCCTGTTACCAGTTCTTCACCTCCCCACTGCTAAACCTACTCCACTATAGTTTCTTCCTCTTCAGTTATGTTGATGAAACATAACCTCTACCTCCTTGAAACACTCCTCTTGGCTTCTGTAACACCAAATGTTCTTGGGATTTTTTTTAATTTTTTTGTTGTTATCTTTTTATCTCTGCTTTTCTCACATTTATACCTGGATCCATCTCCTTTGCCTTAACTGTAAATGTTGCAATTAGTACACAGCCCTGCAACTAACTCCTTCCCATCTTCATACATTCTTGCTAAGTAATACTACCAATCATCCCATAGTCTTCAATACCACAGCTTTGCTAATGACCCCTTAAGCTATATCTCCGTCCCAAGTATCTATTCTGACATAAAATCATATAGCCAACCACTTTGTGCTGGGGATAATCTCTACCACATCATCCTTGGTCTTGCTAGGATGTCCTCACTTTCCAGTTGGCCCTTCCCAAAGGTATGGAACATAGTTCCTCCTTTCCCCTAATTTTCCACACAATCATACATTTAAGTAACATCTTATCACGATCATAAATAACCTGGGATGCATTTCTCTCTTCTCGAATCTGAGGGCAGACCTGCCCATTCCATGGCCAGGCTGAGCTCTTGGGCCCCAGCATTAGCAGAGCCCTGGGATCTACTTGCTCAAGAGTAAGTTGAACTTGTGGAACTTCGTAAGTTCACCCTTTTTATAGCAGTCATCCCTTGAAGTGATCATTCAAGGAGAGCACTTGAATGAAGAGTATTAAGATTCTCCCTAGTTTAAATTAACTCATAAACACAGAGAACAGGGATGGGTGAAATAGGTGAAGGAGATAAGGATCTACAAAACTTCACTTATTGTGGTGAACACAGTAATGCATGTAATTGTCAAATAACTGTTGTACACCTGAACACAATATAATAATGTGTGTCAACTTATTTCAATTTTTAAAAAGAATAAAGAATACAAAACATGGAGGAAAAATTCTGAGATTTATATAATAAGATAAAAGATTCTCCCTACTTCAGAACATGGCTGTTTAATCAGTGGGAGTGAGAGAATACACATTTGGAGAAGATCTGATTCCTATCTACTACAAACTCAGAAGGTACTGAAGTATCCAAGAGAAAAAGCTGAGTGGAACTCATGTCTGCTTCCTGTATATTTTAAAACTGTCCCTCCTTCCTATTTCTACCCAAAATATCCAGGCAAGACATATAATGAAGAGACATGAGGATATCAAACTTTCTCAGATAGTACCCTAAGCTTTTGAAATGAAGTCATGTTTTTAAAGTGGAAGTTAATTCTAAGTCAGCTTAGGCTTTTTATCCCAAGAGTAGGATAAGTAAGTGTGCAATTGATTTTAATTTAATATTCATGGTGTATTAGAGGTGCCAGAGAATATAAGAACTTTTTTTAAAGAACGCAAGCACAGCCTGGACCTAAAACTTACCCTTAGAATTACTGCCAGAGTTGGAAGGACACTATTGAATACTGAAGAGCATATATGTAGCAAATAACTGTATAAACACATTTTTAAAAGGCAGTGCCTGCACTTAACAATCCAAAGCAGCTATGCTCTATGGAGACCTCAAACAGCACTTTCTTGCTGTCATGCTTACTCGGTACAGAAATAACACTGCAGTGTCTCCTCATACAGATTTCCACCTGGAATATTTCTGCCCAGATCCTGGCCTTACTCTTCCTCATTAAACAGCTCCCAGCTCAAATGTCATGGCCTCAGGACAGACTTCCCTGACCACTTACTTAAGGCATAGACCCCTCCCTCACATAGCATTTATCACTAATTTATGAAATTACCCTGTTGAGTCATTTGTGGGTTTTTTTTTTCGAGGCCTCCACCAGAGGAACACACTAAAACATAAGCTCCACAAGAACACGAACATTGTCTACTTACATCACTGAGGCAATGACAGCAAATGAAATGGCTCAATATGAGTGAACTTAAATTTTAAAAGGTTGCAGGGTTAGAATTAAGTGATCTATCAGGTGAAACATTTGCAAAGTAGGAATTTCATAAACAACACTTATATTAGTGATAGTGCTGATTTACTATTGTAAGAAGGGTACACATCGATATGCTAGAAGTTCAGGTGCCCTTTTCTTAACTTTTCTTTCACTCTCCCATTCTCCCAGAATGGCACTGTAGATACTACAAGGTGTTGAGACCAGGAAACCATGGTCATATTTGCTTTGGCCAAGAGCAAATGAGCAATTGTCCATGCTGTGGTCTTGTCATGTCAGATGTCTAGATTTGACTAACAAATCAGATTTTCATGTCAGACTGAAAATGAATGGAGGAAGTTGGTGTTCCCTATTATAGCATCTTAAGGTTTTTAGTCATTTAGGCATTTTTAGAAGAAAAATCCATTTTTAATTGTTAAAGCCATAATTCAGTTTTGTTCACTGTCACCATTTTAAGTGGTAAGTCGCTTGATTCTGACTCAAAATCCTCAATTAATTTCAACAGCAATTCTGAGTTGATAATACCAGGATCAAAGGGATAGATTCTGTCCTCATTTCATAGCATCTTCTTCTACTATCCCAGGAATCATTTCCCCCAGAGACAGACTGAAACAATTGTTGTGAAGGGTTGCTTTGCATCAACTTCATTTTTAACTACTAATCAGAGAAAGTTAATTAGATGTGCTATTTTCTTATTCCTCAATGTTTGAAAGGAGAGGCTTAAAATGAATTTTTCCTTACTTATTCTAATTATCAAGTCTGGTTTTAGTGCAGATATAAAATTTGGGTGTTGACTTCCCCAACATCTCAAACTATAATTTTCAGGTGAAAAAAAAAACAAAAACATTAGAAACTTGGTTATTTGTAATAAAATTATTACAAAAATTAGTTCTACCTGACTAGATTGTTTTAGAACTAAAGCTTTGAAACCTGTCACAGGTATTAAAAATAAAATTGCTTGAGTAGCTGAGGAGAACTGCATTAAAATGCAAATTTCCAGCTGTTAATATTTCTTCAAAAACCAATAATCCCTCAAGGCCACCAATATGTCATAATACTTAATGGAAAAATATCCCTTAGGCAAAGTGGCCTTTCTAAGTTGACTTTTGATTAAACTTAAAATATTATATGGCAAAAAATTAAAATTAAAAAAAGGAATATAAATATAGAATTCAACTGAAATGTCATTCAGTACGCAACTAAATGGAAAGGAGGGGGAGACGCGTCTTATGTCGCTAAATTGTGATACTACCCTTTGGTTGAAGATTAACCAAGTAATAATTGGTAATATAAAATATATATCTTTTCCAAAACAGCCCAATAATTGCGTATTTGTATTGATTTATCTGTATGCAAGGATATTTCATTTTGGAACTGCTAAGAATTACTTTTGGCAACATGTACTCATTGGACAAAATAAACAAAAACTAGACATAAGAATTAAGCAGGTAGAAACTTAAAACAAAGTTTCTAGAGGTATTAGAAGACAGAAAAATGGAGTTTTGTGAAGAGTTTGTCTATTGCATAATACAATATGGGATTTGTGAGAAATGAGACCCAATTCTTTCTTTCCTAATATTTTTAGGAAAATTTTTGAATGTTCAGAGAAGTTGAAAGAATTGTATATTGTACTCCTATATATCTCCCACCTACAGTCCACAGTTTTATACTTGAATTGTTACATATCTAAGTATCTGTATATTATAATAAGATGTTTTTTGATTTCAGATTGATTGAACATGATAAGGGTCTAGTCAATTCACTATTTAACTGGGTGGTTAAAAATGGAAAAACTCTTTTTGATATAAAATTTTCTAAAATGGTTATTTTAAGTAGTTATATTAGGACAATATCCACATATGGTTAAGGTAATTCAGCCAAATCTGTGACCCAAATGTGTCTGTGAATCTATTGAAAATAATAACCCAAATAATGTAAACAAACAGATGGATCACATTCTTTGAAACATCTTTGAATTTCTCCTACTCTAAAACTAGATCAAGGATTCTTTTTAGTTTTTTAAATGTCTTCGAAAAATTAAGTAGTTCAATTCACTGACCTTCAATCCAGCAGAGGTAAAACCTCTAAAATTTGTCCTATCATCCAAAGTGCTTTCTGTTGTATCAACTGCAATTATTTTGCTCTGAGGTGTTGCTCACCTTTCAACTAATAGCAACAAAAGGAACTCATTACAAATATATGCTTATTTGTGTGCACTGATCAATAAAAACCCATACATCTATGTGCTAGACAACCTCAAAGGTGCAGTTGAATATAAATTGTCCCAGATTGCAAATAAATGACAAGTTAGTAAAAAGTTATGTTTTAGATCTGAGATATGGTGATTAAGGCAAAAAATGTTGTGTAGTTTTTTTTTAACTCTGTCAAAGAACTAAAACTGTTCATTTTTCATTTAATTAATATTAAACTTGGTAAATGAACAAGAGTTTTTATATGGCACCTCAAATTTACTTAATTCTAAGTAGAATGATCTTAAGGACCTACCTCTTCTAACTATTGCTTTCCCCTCCAATTTTTCTTAATAAAGAGTTTTGTATGCTTCACACAGTAAGGAAATTAATGACAAATGAAATGAGAATAAATCAGAAACCATAGTACTTTTGATATTTATACATCTAATAAATGGGTATTTAAAAAAACAAACTGGAATATCTGAAAGATTCTTAGTATACCAAGATATGGAGAAAATAAATAGTTAATAAAATAATGTACTTTGGATTAATTCCCAATTCCCAAGATGAAAAGCTTATGAATATCACAGCTCTGCTTTCTCATGACTTTCCAACATGAAAACATGATAGATTTTTAAATGACTCAAAACAAATATAAGTGCCTGTGTAGGAAATCAGAGCATAAAAAACACTACTTTCTGTATCTACTTAAATAAAATATTTTGACTAAATAATAAAGCTTGTTGAGCCACTTCCAATGCCCCAAACTACTGTGATAGTTCCATGAATTTGGGAGAATTATGATAGTTGTCCAAAAATTCCATCATCTCTGATCATGAATTCTTATCAATAATTCTATTAAATTTGATAGAGCTGTTCTAAGCCTTGATTTCTTTCCAATCTTCTATTAAATATACTCTTGAGACAATTTTCCCATTTCTGATTCATTTCAAGAAAAAATCTTGGACCAATCCTTGAAAACAAGTACACTTTTCAGTATCTTAGTCTAGATTTTATCTTAGTCTAGAGTCTAGGTTCCTTAGAAAATTGGTTTATTACAAAGTTATGTTCTATATACAAGATATATGTTTTTAATATAAAGACAAAGATAGGTTGAATGTAGATGATGGAAAAAGTCGTAACATGCAAACAGTAACCATAAGACAACTGGCAAGTCTAAATTCATATCGGACAAAGCCAATTTGAAAGCAAAGTATATTACAAGTGATTGAGAGATATTATATATTGCTAAAAGGAACAATGACCAAGAAAACAAAGACTCTAAATATATATGCATTTAATAGCAAGACATAAAAATTAGTGGAGCAGAAACTGAAAGAACATATCACCAAACAACTACGAAAGCCCACCTGCAAGAAACCAATTTTTTTTCAGTGTACATGCACCGTTTGCCAACACAGATCACATTCTGGGCCATAAAATAGACCTCAAAAAGTCAAATAATTGATACATGACAAAATATATTCTCTGACCACAACAGAATTAAATTAGGAATCAATACATATTAGTTACCTAGAAAATCCTAAAATGTTTAGACACTTAAAAATATAAATAACTCATGGGTTGAAAGATTTTTTTTTCTCAAAATAAATTTAAAATTTTTTCATACTTAATAATAATTATTTTTAGAAGTGCTATATATTTTTGTAAATAGACTCAAGTTACATTGTTATCATTTTTGTTCAGACTGAAGGACTTCCCTGAGTATTTGTTGTAGACAGTTATACTAGAAGCAAAATCTGTTTTTGTTGATCCGAGAATGTCTTTTCTTTATCCTGTATTTTTGAATAATAGTTCTCTTGAATATAGAATTTCAGAACTTAACGTGTCATACAACTTTCCTCTGGCCTCCTTTGTTTCTGCTGATAAATTGTTAACCTTAATGTGTTTTTCTGTATTTTATGAGTTGGTTTTCTCTTGTTCCTTTCAAGATTTTCTCAATGTCTTCGGCATTCAACATTTTGGTTATGATATGTTTAGGTGTAGATCTCATTGTATTTATTCTTTTTGGAGTTGATTCAGCTTTTTTGGACATATAAATTAAAATATTTCCTCGTATTTGAGCTTTCAGCTATTATTATAAGAACCTTTCTTTTTTTTTGCACTTTTCTCTCTCTTTCTTCCCCTTAGCACCTATTATGAATATGTTGGTACCCATGAGAGTGTGCCACAGGTTTCTGAGGTCCTATTCTTTTTTCTTTTTTTCCTTTCTTTTCTTCTATTGATCTATTTTCATGTTTCTTAATTCTTTCTTATCAATTCTGATGTTGGATCTCTTTACTGAATTTTTTATTTAAGTAATTATACCTTTCAGTTCCAAAATTTCCATTTAGTTCTTTATTATGATTTAGATTTCTTTATTGATATTCTTTATTTGATGAGTTATTATTGACATATTTTCTTTAAATTCTTTAAACATCATTCTTGCCGTTTTTCTGTGTGTAGGTTATACCATCCTATTTTTTTTCATATATCATAATTGTGTTGAAAACCAAACATATTCAGTACTACATTATAGTAACACTGGATTCTGAGCTCTTTTGCTGATTTGTGGTTGTGGAGCTTTTTTGGTAGTAACTACCTTTTCTGGACTAATACAAAGTCTGTCTCTTCTCTGGTATGTATGGCTTTTATTCCTAAGCTTAATTTCTTAGTGATTACAGCTACATTAACATAGCTTAGTGGTTAGCCAATAACTGGTAAGGTGCTTAAACTACCTGAGGCAGTTGAATTTCAACCTTTTGCCAACTGATTGGTGTGTAGGTCAGGAAATGCTTTCCAATGTTAAACAGTGCACAAGTCTGCTCTGGATTTTACTCTCTGGTATGCAAAGTTGTATATTCAGTCATGGACAAAAAGAAATGGCTAGGACTCTCCTAGTCTCTCCTGAATGTGTGCATAGCTTTGTACATTTGCTGATTTTTCCAGAAATATCATATTCTGAGAGAAAATACCAATTCTGACTCAAAGTTAGATTTATTTCCTTTAAATTTTCTGAATATATGATAGGAGGTAGCAACAGTCTTAAATACTCCCATTTTTCTCTCTTTTGTCTAATTAATGCAAGAAACTATTATGTAAAATATATATTCAATATATATCTATATATCATATAAATCTTATACACACACACATAAACACATAAATATATTTAACACTGGGAAAATGATAATTATTCAATAAAGCTGGAAAAACTGGATACCCAAAAAATGATCCTCAATCAACAGCTCATCTCATATGCAAAATTTGATTTCAAATGTATCAGAGAACTAAATTTAAAAGCTAAGACTGATTCTTTGATACATTAAGATTTGGTTTCTATGCTTCTTTTCCTTCAACCTGGATGGGCTTGTGTTTTCTGTGGCCAATAGATGTGGCTGAAGTGATACTTTGTGACTCATCAAAGCAGGTCATAAAAGGTGAGGCAGCTTTTGCTTTATTATTGGAACTCTGAATTAGCATATAAGAAACCCAATTTGGGGGCCACCTACTGTAAGAAAGCCAAAGGCACATGGGGAAGTCTTGTGTTACAGCTCCAGTTGAGCCTAACTTCTGAAATATCTCAAGCCTGGTACCAAGCTTCCATATGCTTCCAGCTTTCACTGTTCAAGTCACCCTGAGAAATTTTATTCTTCCCACCTGAAGCCCTAAATATTATACAGAAGGGACATGATATCATCATTATGCATGTCTGAATTCTTGTCCCACAGAATCCATGAACATAAAAATTGTTCCTGACAGATTATGAGATGGTTTATACCAACATATATATTTACAATGATTATATCCTCTCGTTGTAGTGCCCCCTTTATCATTATGTAATGTCCTTCTTTATATCTTGTTACTTAGTTCTGAAGTCCATTTTGTCTGATACAAGTACTGCAACACCTGCTCTTTTCTCTCTATAGTTTGCATGAAATATCTTTTTCAATCCCTTCCCTTTTAGTCTGTTTATATCTTTGGGTTTGAGGTGAGTCTCTTGTAAGCAGAATATAGATGGGTCTTGCTTTTTTATCCATTCTATTACTCTGTGTCTTTTGATTGGTGCATTCAGTCCATTTACATTTAGGATGTTTATCGAAAGACATGTACTTATTGCCACTGCAGGCTTTGGATTCATGGTTACCAAAGGTTCAAGGGTAGCTTCTTTACTATCTAATTTCATTCCCTTATTAAGGTATTATAAACACAGTCTGATGATTTTTTATTTCTCTCCCTTCTTATTCTTTCTCCTCCATCCTTTATATGTTAGGTTTTTTATTCTGTACTCTTTTGTGTTTCCTTTGACTGCTTTTGTGGACAGTTGATTTTATTTTTTGCCTTTCGTTAGTATTTGGTTGGTCTGCTTTCCTTGCTGTGATTTTATTTTCTCTGGTGACATCGATTTAGCCTTAGGGGTGCTTATATCTAGAGCAGTCCCTTTAAAATATCCTGTAGAGGTGGTTTGTGGGAGGCAAATTCCCTCAGCTTTTGCTTCTCTGGAAATTGTTTAATCCCTTCTTCAAATTTAAATGATAATCGTGCTCAATACAGTATCCTTGGTTCAAGGCCCTTCTGTTTCACTACATTTAATATATCAAGCCATCCCCTTCAGCCTGTAAAGTTTCTGTTGAGAAGTCTGATGATAGCCTGATGGGTTTTCCTTTGTAGGTGAACTTTTTTCTCTGTCTGGCTGCCTTTAATACTCTGTCCTTGTCTTTGATCTTTGCCATTTTAATTATTATATGTCTTGGTCTTGTCCTCCTTGGGTCCCTTGCACTGAGAGATGTATGGGCTTCCATGGTCTGAGAGACTATTTCCTTCCCCAGCTTGGGGATGTTTTCAGCAATTATTTCTTCAAAGACACTTTCTATCCCTTTTTCTCTCTTCTTCTTCTTCTGGTACTCCTATAATGTGAATAGTGTTCGGTTTGGATTAGTCACACATTTCTCTTAATATTCTTTCATTCCTAGAGATCCTTTTATCTCTCTCTGCCTCAGCTTCTCTGTATTCCCATTCTCTGATTTTCTATTCCATTAACAGTCTCTTGCACCTGGTCCAGTGTGCTCTTAAGACCTTCTGTCGATTGTTTCATTTCTGTTATCTCCCTCTGGACTTCATCCCTTAGCTCTTGCATATTTCTCTGCAGGTCCATCAGCATGGTTATGACTTTAATTTTGAATTCTTTTTAAGGAAGATTGGTTATATCTCTCACACCAGGCACTCTCTCTGGCATTGTCTGAGTGATTTTTGACTGGACCAGATTCTTCTGCCTTTTCGTGGTGATAGAAGTGGTTGCATGTGTCAGCTGGGAGAACAAAGTCCCTTGCTGCTTGCTGGTCGCCTTGCCGTTCTCCCCTGCCTGTGTCGGTTACCACACACAGGGAGCAGTCTCTGGGATAATCCTCTGAGCTGCTGTGGGTGGGGCAGCCCCCAGGATAGCCTAGGGCCCTGTTGGGGGGTTGCAGATGTGCCGGGTGTGTTCTCCTGCGAGAACGGTGCCCCTTCTTGCCTTCCGGATCATGCTCTGGCTTCCTCTTTCTGTTCTGGGCAGCTGCGTGCTGGTGGCAGCCTCTGGGTCTGTCCCGGTTAGCTGCGCACTGGGAGAAGACTCTGTGTATTGGTGTTGGTGGGGCTGTTCTCTGGCTGCTCCACAGCTGTGGTGGGTTAGCTGGTTGCTTGCAGCACCAGCCAATGGGAATGAATAGCAGGCTGCTTATCGCTGTGAGGGGCTTTGGGGCTGTGTTATCCCCCAGGGGGTTAGGGAACCTGAAGTTCCTTAAGATTCCTAGCCTGCTGGGCTGAGTGTGACGGGACGATTTTGTCCAGCTGTTAAGCCCTTATCCCTTTAAGACGTTTAAAAAGTGTCCACTTTTCTTTTGTCCCAGGGGAGATGGCTGTGGGGACCTGCTCACAGTCTCCAACTTGGATTTTACTTTTCCATTTCTCTAATATCCAGTACACCATGCAATGTGTGTCTGTGCTCTCAGTGAAGATTACTAGGGCTGGTTATTTAGCAGTCCTGTGCTTCCACTCCCTCCCCACTCTGATTCTTTTCCTCCTGCTGGTGAGCTGGGGTGGGGGGAATGCTTGGGTCCTGCTGGGTCACGGCTTTGTATCTTACCCTTTTCATGAGATGCTGAGCTCTTGCAGATGTAGATGTAGCCTGGCTGTTGTACTGTATCTTCTGGTCTCTCTTTTAGGAGTAGTTGTATTTGTTGTATTTCCAAAATATATATATGGTTTTGGGAGGAGATTTCCACTGCCCTACTCACACCGCCATCTTGAGTCCCTCTGGAATGTGTATTTGCACGAACTTCATATATAACAAAGTTTTCTCTTCACAAGGCACAGGGAGATAGCTCATTAATTATGCTAACATGAAGTAAATTGCTGTTATCTCCAAAATTTCACAACATGTACAGACTGAGTTCTGTGTCATAATAGAATTCTAAACTTATTTAGCTGCATAACTTCCTAAGATAAATTGTTTTAAAATATTTTTCATATACCTTGGAAAAATAGCATAATATCTTGTTTTTTTCTCCCAGCCCTAAGAAATCAATTTTTCTAATAAAAATAAAGTTATTTTGTTTTTTTCCCCTCTCACTTTTAGTGGTTTTAGAAAACAACCCTATGACTTACATCTTTTAAGGAAGCATGAAAACATTTCCTACATCAACTCAGTAGAGGGAAGATAAGAATCAATGACCAATAAAATAACTCTTTTTGTATTTTACAGAGTCCATTTATATGTATTTTATTTTATCTTCATAATTAACCTACAAAGTAGAGAAATTATTCATTTTTTCATTTTATAGGTGAGTTGACGTTCAGATCGGTTAAGTGATATGCCAAGTGTCACAACTGTTCACTAATAAGACAACACTTGATTTTTGGACTCACACCAATAACTTTGAGACTACATCTTATAGAAAGTTCAATATATTTTTCTACCTCTGTGTCATTGCTTTTGTTGCTAATACTTTACCTATACAAAATTATACAAAGCACTGTTATTTAGAGTCATCGCTTCACTAACCATAAGATGTGATTTCCCAGAGTAGAACAGTCAGTCAGTGCTGACTATAAATCAGTGTGTTAAACTACCTCTCTATTTTGGTTATAAAAAATCCATTAACAAGAACATATCAAATTTTAGAAATAAAAAACATAGAAAGGTTTTGCGGTTTACTCAGGATCCCATAGCTTAATAGCAGGTGAAGTTTGATTTAATGCCCAACCTTACTAAATCCAAAGTTTTCTTCTTTTTCTATGCTAGCAAGTCCTCTGAGAATTACTTTGAGTCGGTTTTATGTGTCAACTTGGCTAGGTTATGGTCCTAAGTTATTCAACAAAATACTTATCTAGGTATTACTCTGAAGGCTTTTTACAGATGTGATTTAAATCAATAATTAGTTGACTTTAAGTAAGGGAGATTATCCCAGATAATTTGTGAGGGCTTAATTCAATAAGTTGAAATGCATTAAAAGCAGACCTGAGACTTCTCTGAAGAAGTCGAAATTATTCTACCCATGGACAGCAGCCCATGACTGAGTGTCCCAGCCTGCCCTCCCTGGCAGCTGCTCTATAGATTTTGGACTTGTCTAGCGAGCACTCACAATCCTGTACAAGGCAACAATTCTGTTACTGCAATAACTCTGTTAATATATACCTCCTACTAATTCCTTTTCCCTACATGGACCTTACTGAGACATACCCAGACACTTAAGTGCTCTGAACCTTAGTTTCATAAAGTTGATCTCTGTACTAGAAAAAAAATTTATTTCTAGGTGAATTTTTGTTTGATCAATGTTGTTCTAGTCCTCAGTAACTGGCTACATCTCTACAGTTTGCTAACCACCCAATAGGTACTATTGGCACATTTTCAGGCTCTTCAGCAGTATCCTGAATGTTTTTGAAATACATTGAGGATTTTACCTGATGTTTATCCCAAAAACAAATAGGAAATTTAGAAGAGTGTGGTAATCACCCAAGCTGAAGGAATAGAGTTTCAGTGAGAAAATAATGAAAAGTATCAAATACACTCAGTTTAATTTATGATTGCAGAGTGAATTCATGATTCCTAAATTCTCCTGGTTTTGTCATTCAGTTACTTCTCCTCTGATTTAATAATTCCTAACTGTATTCACTATATGAAAATTGGAAATTGGCAAAAGGCTCAAGGAAGGCAAGCAAACTCTTACAGATTTTCAAAAAGTAGCTAGAGTGCCATCCTCTACCCAACAAGCATGGCCTTCTCAGAATAGAATCATGGCTAAAGAGTTGAGAAACAAGGAGATGAAAAATGAATGAAAAGAAAACATATTTCCAATTTTTTTAAGGAGATCATGTATTTCACTCAGTCCCATGAAGTTCATACCCTTATTTCTTTCCATGTGTTTGAGTTGCTCAGTTCTTTGAAGGTCATATTTATATTTTGTGTTTAGTTTTTACTGAGTTGAGGGTGCTGCTTTTTTCAACATATGATGATGTTTCAGCTCCAAATAAATATTTTAAAAAATAAAGATTCATTTAATCGATTGTTAGAGATGTGTAACTATCCAGGAATATTTCCTTGATTTTAAGGTGATGAAACTGGCACCTCATGGTCCTATCAATTGCTCTGTAATATACACACAACAGTTGATAAGATTCTTCATTAGGTGAAGGATATCATAAGTAACCACAACACATAATCTTGACACAGTTTTCTAATGCCAGAAATAAAGCAAATCTCCCCAAACAGATCTCTACAATGATAATGCCATCCACTGTGAAAGCCTCCAAATTCTAAAGTTGCTTCTGAGCATAGTTTTGTACAGCCAGCTGAGTTGTTTATTTTTTCAGCTCTCTCTTATAAAATATTTCTTTTTCCCTATTTCTGATCCTCTACCTTGCTGGGCAGCTTCATGCCTGGCAGGATTTTTTAGTACCAAACTAATTGGCAAAAATCCTCTAGGAAGAAGGATTTCCAGCATTTTAACATCTCAGACTATGTCTGTGATCTCATCTATATAAGGGCTGTTGGACATAAGCAACTCAATGTGGAGTTTGTCAAATGGCATAATTAATGTGAAACTAGATTTTATTGTTATATTTTTCCTAGAGCCCCCCTGGTGCTTGCATATTAGCATCAGAGGAAATTTCATTACTTTTCTCCGTTTACTATTTTTCATTATTTTTCTCAGTTTATTATTATTATGTTCACAACACTTAATCTTTTTTATACATTCAAACTAGAATACCATTCTTTTATTTTCCAAATTGTCCTTCCAGATATTATGTACTCTCAGTCATATTAAATCCTAGAGCAAGGAATAAACTTGGGTTTTTTCCTAATTAATTCAATTTGCTTATGCATATTTGCTGTGTCTACATTTTTTGTTTCTTTTTTCCTCTTCTCATTGCATGCCTGGTGACACCTCTCTAAAAAGAAATTAGCTCATAGAAAGGAAAAATCAAAATGTGTATGTCAACATAAGTGTGTTCCAATACACCTGTAGATGACCCCCTCCCTGCCCACCCTGTATCATTGGTTGGCACATAAATCATTCTAAACACCTTGCAGTTTTGAGACCTTGAAAGGTTCTCAGGTGTAAAGAATGATTACAGAGTAATAATAATGCTCTTCTGTCTCACATTAGTCTGGAACCAAAACTGACTGAGAGGCTTGACCTCATGATCTCAATTGTTTTTAATGTTCTCTCAGTTTTTGCTTATGGTCCTCTGTTTAGTTTTCTATTTTTTTTTTTATAGAAAAGAATCTTATATTCTGCTCATAAAAAATTTCAAAGTGACGATCTACACAATTATAAATCTATATATCATAAAAATAGGATCTGTAGCTAACTTCATTACACCACTACTCAAAAGGTCAAAGCTGTTACACTTGCTAAGCTACCCAAAGTGACGTGCCTTCCAAAACAAAACAAAGGCCTTTTTCCATAAAACTTATTTGTAGAATATTAATACCAGAAATAAAATCCCTGAAAACCACTTGCCCCCTATTTTATAATAAATAAAGTGGAATTTATAATAAAGGTTCTCAAAAATCACTGTGCTAAGGTACTGTCACAGTTCAATCTTCAAAAATCTCACTTAACGCATTCTATTTTCTTTGAAAATGACTTAGGATTAATAGAACACAAAACATTTAAAATTAAATTGATATTAATTTGTATTACATAGCACAGTTCAAATCCTCCAAACCATATATACTGTGGAGTAAATAAATCCTGGGTTTCAGAAAGAAAGCTATCAAATAAGATTTTATTTTATTTTAATTCATAAAGTCATATTAAAATTTAAATACTAAGAGAAACTAGAGTACACTAGGCCTACAACATAAATAGGGTTTCAAAATCACTTTCAACTGTATACATTTATGTACAGTAAATAGGCACATATAAATGTGTATATTTGGCTAAATTAATAAAGTTATGATATTCCTACAGCAAAAGCCTGTTTTATATATTTTATACCTGCTTTCCAGAGACTGATGGGTTTATTCAAAAATAATCCACATAATTTTATAATGACATCACTATCCCTAGAATTATTTACCCTTATTTGTGTAGGGGCTATGAAAAATAGGAAAAAAAAACTCTGTAGTGGAAAGATGGAAATTTGCAGCTGGAGAATCCTACCACTTGTTGTAATTTAGATATATCTGGAAAATGCTAGTAAATATAGGACATTGCCTAAATATGATTTTATTCAAAGTAATCTATCATAAAAAATGAAAAGATCATTTCATGATAAGATTTTACTGGTGTGACTATGAAGCAAACATTATCAATCATTTACCCTGGGGCTAGGTCATTAAAAAGAACAAAATCATTGAACTACTGTTGCTTGAGATAACACTGCTTGAAAGTAAGGGATAGTTAGTTCTTTCATTATTGTCATTTTCAGGAACCAATGTTATTGAAACAAAAAAACATTTTTTAAAATACTCTTCATGTGGAAAAAGAACTGTAATTTTAAAATTGCCATTCACTAATTTTTTTGTAGATATCTTACATCTAATACTAAAGGCTGGCTGCCCAAGAAAAACAAAGATCAGCCCTGTTCTGTCTGGATGTTGTTGCTGATTTATTACTTCCTGAGGTTTAATCAAAGTTCCCTTACCCCCACACCAATGGCTTAATTTTTTAAACCGGATTGCTTCTCAGTAATTGTTTGTTCTATAATATAATTAATCAGTAGTTGCAGCTTCCCCACTTCTCAATGAGGAAAGGGAGTTTCAGTATGAAAACAGAGTTCAGTACTTTTATGAAGCTGCATGGCAAACACTGCTGGCAAGAAAATCCACCACTAAAGTTCACGTTGTTAATTTGCCAAGCTGTTGGGTGTATAGCACAGCACAAAAGGAGCAAAGAAAAATGGTAATGGTTTATGTTAGCAAGTTCTATTCAAATTGTTCCTTGTTCCCTTGTTCTCTGCTGGAGGGTAGGAGAGACAGTGTGAAATAGAAGGAGTACCAGTCTGGGAGCTAAGAATCTTGGCTTTAATTGAAATTAGATATGTGGTTAACACAGTCAAGATGATATTGGTGATAGAGAGATGTACAGCAAATAGACTGAAAAACACTAAAACCCAGAAGTGGTCTCAGAATTGAAGAAACATGACATCTATTGTTTCCTAAGGATTTAACTCTCACTCTGGGAACTTGCCCTACAACTTAATTTAGTCATGTCCCTGTTAATCTAATTTCACATATCCTCAATGTATCTAAATATGCATCCTACTAATGAAATTATTCTTAAATGCAACCTGGAAGTAACTATGAAAGTAAGAGAGCTACAAATAGCGTTAAATAGAAAGAACTCTGAAAAATATTCCTTACTTTAGTAAGCCATTTCCCTGGACCTTAAACAATACACTGGTCACTGACCCAGAAGTTATATTCCCGTAAGTGATTTTTTGGTCATTTTCAGTGCTTCTGATAAGACCTGTACACTTTAACTTACAAATCATCTGATAGCTGAATTTAAATGCTAGCATCTCATCTGCACCACAGGAACAGTCTGAGAAGCCTTTAGGTAGTTTTTCTATTCTCTTGGAAGTGGGTGGCCAGTTGTTGAAAGCCGATGACTCAGTAGTTATGTTTTCTCTCTTATTCCAGTGGCTCCAAAGATTTTAAACATCTGGCCATTAAGAATGTCATGAATGCTTAACATCTCCTCACCTACCTAGTCTATCCTCTTCTCAATTATTCAGAGCAACAACAGGCAAACTGAAAAAAGAAAAAGATAAGAAGACAATAGATTATCACATTAACCAACATTTTAAAAAATGCATGTAACCATTTAAGAACATGAAGACATGAGATTTCAGGAAGCAAAATTGTCAGTATCAACGTAAAGCTAAACTAGTTACTGACCCAGATGAAAGCACATGAGAAAGATGATCAGGGTGAAACTGAATTTCCAAAGAACTACGTGGCACCAGGATCATATTCACTATTTTTAATTTCTTAGAATACATAACATCGATATATTAGTTTGGATTTCCTCTAGAGTGCAACATTGGCAATGGGGTATATCTAGACTCAGTAGTACCCTCATTTTATTTTAAGTCAAATGAGTACACTGGCAAGGATATGAATTTGAGGGGCAAATAGAATGAGTTTTAACTTAAGCTTTTCTTGTTAAAGCATCCTCTTGAATAAATTATATCCCCTCACTAAGCCATTTTTTTAAATCTATGAAATACAGTATTCATTGCCCAATTCATAGAACTTTTATAAGGATTAAATAAGATAATTTTTTATAAATATTGAAGTTTAATAAGCTATTGTGCTTCTAAAATTTTAAGTGAATATTTATGTGATAATACCAGGAATTAGCAATATTGGAACTTATACCCCAATTTTCCCTAGAAATCTTGACTTTTAATAAAAAGGTAGTTTTCATGAGAAAAACCATGACTATGCATGCATCCTCAAAGATGGAGGTCAGTATCTATAAGAGCAAATCTACTCTCAATTCTATTAAGGCAATTCGCAGCACTAACCACTGCACTTTTGTGCACCTTCTAAAATCTTTTACAGGCAGTTTAGCTCCAAATGCATAATACAAGAGGGATTTCTCAAATAAACAACCTGATTTCACACCTCAAGGAACTAGAAAAAGAATAAACTAAGCACAAAGTTAGCAGAAGGAAGGAAATAATAAAGATTAAGCAGAAATAAATGAAAAAGAGACCAGAAAAACAAAAGACCAAGAAAACTAAGTTGCTTTTTGAAAAGATAAACAAAATTGATAAACCTTTATTTAGCTAGACTGACCAAGAAAGAAAGGGAAAGGACTCAAATAAATAAAATTATAAATGAAAGAAGAAACATTATAACTGATACCACAAAAATACAAAGGATCTTAAAAGCAATTATATGCTAGCAAAAATCGCATACCAAGAAAAACCTAGGTCCAGATGGCTTCACCGGTGAATTCTATCAAATATTTAAAGAAGAATTAACACAAATCCTTTCAAACTCTACTGAAAAAATACCAAAAGGGACAACTCCCAAGTGTTATTTCTCTAGGCCAGCATTTCCCTGATAACAAAGCCAAATATGAACTACAAGGAAAGTACAAGTTGATATCCACAAGCAAAAGAAAGAAACCAGATCCCTATCTTATACCACTCAAAAATTAACTCAAAAAAAATTAAATTAAATTAAATTAATTGTAATTAATTTAATCTTAATTGTAAGATCTGCAACTGTAAAAATCCTAGAAAAAAAAAAACCAGAAAAAAATCCTTAACATCAGCCTTGGCAATGATTTTCTTTTTTTTTTCTGTACATGACAACAAAAGAACACTGAAAGCTGAAATCAACAAATAGGACTATATCAAACTAAAAGCTTCTCCACAGAAAAAGAAATGATCAACAAAATGAAAAGGCAACGTACAGAATGAGAAAAATTAGAAAACCGTAAATCTAATAAGGAGTTAATATCCAAAGCATAAAAGAAACTTATATACAACTCAATAGTGAAAAAATAAAATAATCTGATTAAAAAATGGACAAAGAACCTGAACAGACATTTTTCTAAAGAAAATATACAGATGACCAGTAGGTACATGAAAAGTTGCTCAGTATCACTAATCATCAGGAAAATGCAAATCAAAACCACAAGGAGATATCACTTCACAACTTTTAGAACAGCTATGATCAAAAAGACGAGATAGTAAGTGTTGGTGAGGACGCAGAGAAAAGAGAATCCTTGTGCTTTGCTGGTGGCAATGTTAATTTGTATAGCCACTATGGGAAACAGTATGGTAGTTTCTAAAAATAATAAAAATAGAACTAATATGATTCAGCATTCCCACCTCAGGGTATATATCCAAAGGAGACAAAATCACTATCTCAAAGAGATATGCATCTCCATGTACATTGCAGCATTATTCACAATAGTCAAGGCATGGAAACAACCTAAGTGTCCATGAATGGATGAATAGATAAAGACAGTGTTTTGTACAATGGAATATTATTCAGCCATAAAAAGGAAGTCTTACCATTTGTAACAACATGGGTGAATTTTGAAGGCATTATAGTAAGTGAAATAAGTTACACAGATAAAGGTAAATGCTGTCTGATCTCACTTAAATGTGGAATTTTAAAAAGTTCAACTCACAGAAACATAGATTGGTGGTTTCTGGGAGCTAGAAGATGAGGGAAATGGGGAATGTGGGTCAAAGATTAAAAACGTTCAATTATAAGATGAATCAGTTCTGGAGATCAAATGTATAGACTGGAGACTATAATTAACAATACTTTTTGTGTATTTGAAATTTGGTAAGAGAGTAGATCTTAAGTGTTCTCAGCGCCCCCCGCCCCACAACCCTGACAAAAAAAGTATGAAGTGGTGGATATGGTAACTAATTTTTTTGTGGTAATCTTTTACAATATATATGTATATCAAATCATCATGTTGTACATCTTACATTTACACACTGGTATTGTCAAGTATACCTCAATAAGTCTAGAGAAAAAAAGGGCTTAAGTTTTCAATTAAATTAACTCCCAAAGTACAGTTGCCTGAAGTAACATCTGATTTGTTACAGACTCAGTTCATTTACCATTCCTACTTGGTCAGCCATTCCTGTTCCATAGGTATTGGCCACTTAATTAATGGTGGGTTGTGGCCATCACCACCTTGTTCCCAGCCTGTTCAGGATCCTCTACAATATGCAGAAATTAATGCACTTCCTGTGAGATTATTCACCAAATTCTCAGGAAAAATGTAGCTTATGTTTAGTTTGTACCCTAAAAAATTCATTCTCCCATTACACCCAACTTTTTAATTATGAAACACTGACTTAATAAATACCTAATGTGTTCATTTGCTATCACAGCCCTTCCTTTCAAGTATATTCTCATCATCAAAATTTGGATTATTAGAGATCAACAGTGAAACTATTTCAAATATTTTGCATTGTTTATTTTCTTTTACTCTTTTGCTTCTTCCTAATTCTTCAACACTACTACACATATGGTTTCAGAAGCATTTGACAATCCTGAGAATATGCACAAAGCATTAAAAGGTCTAAAAGAAGCTATACAATGAATAGATGTGCAGTGAAATTTTTAAAAATGTGCACTGACATTTTAAGATAAGGCTAAATTGTATTTTTTTAAACACAATAACTAAGGAATATTAAATAATCTACATCTTGTTCTGCCTGCCTCACATTTGAGCTTCCTTCTCATTATCTCAAGTGAATTGTTCTATGAACTTTTGTCAGGCTCACTCAAGCTCCACTAATGTTTTACTGATGCTTTTATTCAATGTAGCAGATATTTGATCTTTTCTCACATTTTCAAACTATTTGAGCCTCATGGAATCTGTTTTCATTACTTTTCCAAGAATATGACTGAATTTAGGTAGTAAAAAGCAGGCAATTTTTCATTCTGATCATCTTATTAATATAGAGAAGAAAAAGAGTACAGAGGATTTAAATTATGCCAGTGCTATGTAGACCCAGTTTTATTTTAGTTTAATAATTATAGTTAAATACAAATAAAGATGGTCTTTGTGAATTTTCTTCAAATGGACAATTCTGCACTATGTGGCTTTGTCTACCTTACCCAGCACATTCATTGGCACTCTACTCAGTACTCTCTACATTCATTCTTTGAAGATGCAGTATTTCTTCCCACCTGAAAGCCCTTGGACAAGTGTTTCCTTCTGCTGGAATGCTGTTTCTACTCCCTCCTGTTTCACATATTAATTCCTTCTCTTTCAAAGCTTAAACCAAACATTACTTCCTCTATGTTGTTTTTCCAT